>CM068581.1:75244139-75592638 GCA_035048485.1 Pteria penguin | reverse complement strand
ACTGTATACAAAGTGTCACAGGTACAATATATCAGGACATGGGTATAATGACACAAAAGTGAAAGCCTCTGGGGAAATTGATGTTGTGTGTCGTTAAGTGTATTCATATCCACATTTTCAGTTTAGTAACAAATTGGACTTTTACATACAATTGAGCCTCTTTTGATAGAGTTCGCTCTAATCCTAATCACGGATTCCCAATCTATCCAAATATTAATATTCTCTCTCATTTACTCTCCATTGTATAATTTCTTTCTCATTTACATAACATTGCTGTTGCAGGATAGCTCACAGTTTGAAGTATGACTAAATGCAGAGGAACAGTAGATGGACGTCCTTGCGCTACTGATTTAAAACCATCTTCAAACTTTTGCCCAAAATGTGGATGGGATTCATTTTCCTTCCAAACAAAGCAAGAGATAAAACAACCGGAGGTGTTTTGTCCGAATATTGTGGATAGAAAGTCATGTGGAAATAAACTATTTCCTGATTACGTATTTTGTGATAAGTGCCGTTGGAAGATAAATAGAAAGATATTCGATCCAGGTGCCAAGATTTGTAAAGGCAATGATGGTGTTTGTGACAACATTGTTACTCCTGACACACTGTTTTGTTGCAAATGTGGCAATTCGCCATCATTTGACCCATCCAACAACAACAACAACGATGGTATTTTGAAATTGTTTTAAATACCTACATTAGTACATATTTTCAAACAAAATTTATTTTATTTATTTTAAACTACATGTATATATATTCATTTAGTAAGTTTTCAACCATACCAGTCAATGCCTTTATATTTTACACCCGTACTCCTTGTTGCGAGACATTTCGATTGATAGCATAATCTGTAATGTTGCGACCTTAACATTTACTTTTAAACTAAATTTCAAAAATGCAGCATCTTTTGGCTGTACCATCCCCACATAGAGAGCTAAGGGCATCAATATATTCACACTGCACTTATTATTGTGAGTACTTCACAGAACAGATACCGCGCAATATGTGAATAACCTTGTTAACCGCTGGACACAGCCACAGTTGAAATTTATAGTGTAATCTTAGTATAAATAAACAAATGCAATAAACTCCCCAAAAAACACAACACAAAACAAAAAACAAAAAAAAAAAAAACCCTATCTCAAAAAGAAATAAATAGCGAATAAAGAAAATAAAAACAAAAAAAAAAAAAACCCCAAAAAAAAAACAACCAAACCCCCCCCCCCCCCCCCCAAAAAAAAAAAACCAAGAGAAAAACTTGTTTTCACATTTCCTTTCAACTTCGAACAATTATAAATGGGACTTTTAACAGGTGTGTTTCTTGTGACAAGCCATTTTTCATGGATGTCATAATTTATGGCATGTGTAATTCTTGAGGTAAGATTATGATGTTCTGACTTTGATCTTTACATTTCACCTACGTTTAGAAAATTAATTTTCATATCCATAACGAATGAAAAGCAGGAATGTAAAAATGATGGACAAATCCAAACCAAGTGGAAAATAACAAAGTATGGCTTTGATATTTTCCATAATTTTTCCTTGTGCTCAGACTTTACCATTTATATTCTAATTTTGACCCTGTCACTTTGACCGTCAACTTTGACCTACATTTAAAATATGTCCTCATCAATGATATTGTTACCGGGGGGAATACTGTATAACAAACACATCTTGTATCATAATGTATAGGCTTTTTATATAGATATTTTAAAAAGACTATCTGATACAATTTGATTTTATCCCATTATCCGTAACAGGAGAATTGGATTGTGTTACAGAAAACAGAGAAAATAAAATTGAAGAAAACAATCATGAAACTGAGAATCCTGGTCAGAAAATAGGAAGATCGGTACAATTTGGTGAAGATAATGGACTAAAAAGTACTCCCATTTCATCTGTTAATGGGTCTTCATCTGCTACAGACAATACAGGTATATCCCCTTCATGGATTATCACAATGATATATTGCGGAACGTTTGAAATTGTCACAGAGGAAGTTCTATGGTCTATATAGGGATATGGCGCAATTTGAGATCCCCCATTCAAGAATGTTTACGAATATTTTGGGATCTGATCGTACAAACTAACTATCTTGAACTTTTTAACTATACCTGATTTGACAATATATGTATATATACAGACATTTGTTCACGTGAAATTTGTTTCAACAGCATTTCATACTGTGAATCAGATAATTTGATTCAGTGCTGTTGTTTCTTTCATGTTCACATATGTTTTTACTTTCTGAAAATGGATACTTGTTGCAGGACATTTGCAACGGGTGTTGAATGCAAGCAGGGGACGCTTACTTCTCCTGGGCATCTGGTCTCAACTGAGTTTAATTGGGGTTTGCTGTTGTCGGACTATAACATCATACTAGATACTGTCCTTTTATTCCATGTACTTCGAGATGTGGTTAACCCTTCGATACTTTAGTTGATTACATTTCAAAGATTAACAAATAATGTAAATGCAATTCAAGAGATTAACGTTATCATTGGGAATGTAAAGAATAAAATATGGCAGTCTCCAGTATTATTTTTCAATCTATTTATTCTATTTTAACTTCCTTTTATTCTAATTATTATATGCTATATTATTGACTTCATATTTGTATCATATATTTTCAAGGTATACTAGAACTTTATCTTATTGTGTTGATAATATTTAGTTATTCAGTTATAATATTTATTTAACATAATTTATCTATAGGATGATCTATTATCAATAGGTGAAACTGGTGAACAAAACAGTACCCGAAATTCAGCCGTGGCTGGAACTGCATCTGCCACAGATGATACTGGTATTTCACTTCTTTTAAAATAATATTGTTCATATCTTAAAAATGATAAATTAAACAAGTGTATTTCTACAAAGATTTCCTTTGAAATAGATCCTATGTTGTCATAGATAAATTATTAATCACTGTTATGGATAATGATCGATAGAAGGTTTAGAGTGCAAAATAGGAAAAGGCTTTCGTGATGGAAGCACTGCCATATAAGAAATGATAAAATTGATTGTTTGTTTTGATGATAGATGAAACAGCACAGGGAAAGAGACGAAAAAGTGACGGTAATGAATCTCCAACTGAGTCAAAAATAAAAGAACCAGGATCAGAGTCTGAGGGTAACCAAGAAACCGAGGAATCTCAGACTAAACAAGTGACAGAAAACGGAGCAGATGAATATTATGTAAAACAGGAAGACTGTCGGGAAATCGAAAATGTCAACACAAGTAGAGACCAGACTTCAAAGGCTGATGAGGGTAGTAGTGTAGATAGCACTGATTTTCAGGCAAGTACTATTGAGGTATTATATTAAAAGAACACATGTACTGCTTTAGATGAAAACCATCATCAAATAGATAAAGTATACAAAAGGTTCTGACGCAGTTGCATGACAAAAATTGCCATAGACATGCACAACAAACATGAATAAGCATATCCAGACATTAAAAAATATTGTAAAATAGTTGACATGACTACTTTACAAAATGTACTCAAGGTCCTCTACCAAGTTTGTGTTATCCAAGATGGCCGCCACTGGCTCTGATTGGTTGACACATTTTGGACTTCTTCTCCAGAAGCGCTGCACAGAGTTTCACCAAACGTCATAGGAATTAAGTAATCGAGGTCCTTTACCAAGTTTGTGTTTTTCGTGCCGATCCGTAATCCAAGATGGCCGCCATTGGCTCTGATTGGCTGACACATTTTGGACTTCTTCAAAACGACTGCACAAAATATCACGAAACCTTATAGAAAGTCTTGTAGAAAAAAAGCACAATTTTCTATTGAAATTAGCTGTCATTTTATTGTAAATAAGCAAATTGTGCTCAGGTGAGCGATATAGGCCCATTTGGGCCTCTTGTTTATTAATTGTTTGAAAAAGCATTTGGGTCATGAGATAGTTTGCCGTCTTGTCCGATGGAACAAACAAATATATTTGCTGCCGCGGGATCCCGTCACTTCTAATTCCAAAGACATGGACATATTACATCGAAGTGTTTTTTCAAATGAAATCATCATGCATAGTACAAAGATAAAATTATACCTGTAAATACAGATTACCGCGCGACTGATATACCGCATTGAATTGAGAAAAATCGATTTGAACATATACCAGACCATTTAATTTATATTTATTTCAAATTCCTGAAATTTCGGATCGGCGCTCCCGATAAACAAAAGATTTAAATATTGTCGCCTAAAGAATGTTGAACATTGTCTTTAATATTGCCAAAACATTATAAACTCGTCCAGGATCTTAACATGATTTGACCAATTTACATGGGTTATATTTTACTTGCAATTAACTTTTATTTAAGTCTTTAATTAGAAGGTGCAATCAGTGGTTTTGTTAATATTATAGTTATATATATATACCATGTTATCAAGTATTGTAGTGCTGTTTTAGTAATAATAACGTCAATTACTTTTTGTCTATCAAAAATTATATCGAAGTCGTTGAAAAATTCCGTTTGAGAAATTTCAAGACAAATAACGTTTCTACTTTTAATTTTTCCACACTATATACCTCTCTACCTCATGACTTAATCAAAACCAAACTGTTGTCTCTCATACGCTGGTGTTTCAACAGAGGTGTCTAAATCATACCTCCGTACTTCAGTTACATCTGGATTTTTCTCTAACAAACAATATGATAATTATAAATACTGGACTTGTACTGAGTTGTGTAATGCCATCACTTTTTGATGAATAATATTTATGTACAATTTAATGGCTTATCACCTTTTAAGACTTAAGTATTAACATTATTAACAACAATATTCATACCAACATATATGATAAACGTGACGACTTTCGATTTCCTATAGTAATATTTCCCATATCTAGACGGTGATGTCCCCAAACTCCCATCATATGGTATTTATATTAGTCAATTGGTTCGGTTCGCTGGAGCCTGCACTAACGTTTTGGATTTTCATGCAAAACATTCTCAGATTACTTGTGATTGCTAATATTTTATTTACATATATATTGTCGTGTTTCTTTGACTTCGAGTTGTGAATATCGGATCAATATCTTTGATTTGTACTTGTAAACTTGTAAATTATACAGATCTTATTCAGACATTTTATCTAAATTTGGAAATGTGACTACGGTGATCTAGTGTACAAATTAAGGAAGGTCAAAGGTTCCGATAATTTCATATCGGCGGGTTCTAAAATTATTAAACGCCTTCGACATAGACAATATGACTTCGAGGTCATCGCTAAGACCATAGTTCTTATATTGAATCCCTCTACAACCAAATGCAGACTTTGCTTGAGCGTTGCACTCTGACTAACAGGGCGGTATGGACTCTATGATCCAAACCTTTATCAGAGGAGACAAATTCATGATCATCGTCCCCTCTGTTAGTTGTTACTCTTAATGATCAAAGATCTGAGCTCTGCTAACAGACGGGCAGAGCACCGTTCACTTAGGTTGATGTCGTCTTACATATTTTTGATAGCAACATATTTTCTATAAACGTTTCGTGTGTAATAAAATATTTATGACTTCTCTTCTTGAGAAACCTCTTGATCCTTGTTCTCTATATGGAGGATTATCTCTAAATTTTTAAATGTGTGTCCTTTGATTATGCTGCTTTTGCGGTAAATGGGAAGGTGGGTGCCCGTAAACCGGTTTACCACACCAATTGAATGACGTTTGTTACTTCAATTGACCGTCCTAAGTCGGTATCGTAACCGCAGCACAATCGAATATTTTTGTGATATCGTTTTCCGTGTATATTCTCCTATTATCATTTTTTTTTGTGTGCATCTCCTTGGTGATTTTTGTCATACAGCTTTGTCAGATGTTTTCAGTTTATTCTTATAGATATAATAAAAAATGCAGGTGTAATATCTTCTTTAAAGTCAGGAAATGCATCTGTCGGGCGTGATGAGGGAGCATAATATTTTGTGTGAAATCAAATATGTAGTGTGAATTTCTAATGTCAATACCACTCTTCGTATCAGTCCGTGCCTCTCTTATTTTCTTAATGTAAAATTCTCTCTCCCTCTGTGCAGTCCTCATATGTTCTTGCATTTTTCGTGTTACTTCCATCGTTTCTTACTCTGGTACAGCATCCATTATTTGCTTTCGGATATCTTCACAACCAGCGCAAACATCGTGTCTTTGTGCTGCTATACAAATATGAGGAACACACGATTTCCATATTTCACATAACGCACTGATTTTTACCACGCAACTCTCTTTTGCCATTGTTTCTCTGTAAGTTCTGTGGATTGACTTCTTTGTCATACAAGATGTTAATAAGTATATGGGAGAAATATGAGGACGCCCCCTAGGCGTCGCGGGCTGTGGCAGACCGTGTTCCTCAGCAAATGACTTGAGAAACCTTACAACCCTCTGCACATCATCGAATGTCAATTCATTTTGAGGCTTCCTTCTTGCTTGTGGTAACACCGTTTTCATGAATATGTGACATAAAGCTCTAAGTGTGAAATCGTGTTTGTCATATATCACCATAGATATAAATGCGTTTCTACAAATCCTGACAACATTAATACCACAGGGTTCAGGTATCGATGTCTATTGACATACAATGTACAACCTCATAATAAAAACCCCAAAGGAGGACACTTTATTTTGAGTTGCCTAAATTACACAGGGAAAATCGGCACATAGCGCCCATTTCCCTTTTATATCAAAGTATATTTCGCCTTCAATAATATCATACTTTTGTTCTTATATAGCCTCATTGAAGTCACCTCACCGTAAGTGTCTGTAAAACGATTACAACAACAGGTGTAGTCGGAAAACAACCAGCTCTATCATAAATGTAAACCGCAGCGCCTTGGGTCTCATACGATTGTAAATTTACAGTTGAGTGCAGTCCTAACCTTACATTCCAGTGCACTTGACAAGTGCACTTTAAGTTTAGTTTTTCGTCCTGAAAACCAGTCATAAATTTAGTCAAGTGCACTTGATATTAAGTTAACTTTAAAGTAATTTCGTCTTCAAGTTTACTATCACGTAACACCAAGTTTACTTTTCAAGTTTGTTTATTACAATTATCCAGTTTCGTATAACACGATAGAAATAATTGCCTTATTATGTACAATTGTATATTTCATTTATATAAAAAAAATTTTAATAGAAAAATATAGTAAATGTACATGTATATAAAAAGTAAACTAAACTTGAAGTGCACTTGGAGTAAACTTGGAATCAAGTTTAGTACTAAACTTGGAATCAAGTTTACTACTAAACTTGATTCCAAGTTTACTCTGTTGTCGCCAAGTAAACTTGAAAAGCAGTCATAAATTTAACTTGAAGTGCACTTTATGTAAGGTTAGGACTGCACCCAACTGTATATGGATTTGTTTGAGAAATGTGTACTCCTGATTTGGGATTTTTAAAGGTATGGGCCCCCAATATACTATAAATTGACGTGATTCTTGTAAATACATGTATAAACATTGCCAACCTTGTTGTAAAAATGTAAGAGAAAGAATAACCTCAAAGTTAAGTGAATCCTTTATTTCTATGAGTGTAAAGAACAGAGTATTAGCTAATTGACAGATATATATATATATAAGCCCAAATACACTACAGCTCAGTCGGTTAGACGTTCGGATGCATGACAGCTAGGTGATTCGTTACCATATGTTATGGGTTCGAGTCCCCGTCGGGGAACGAATGTAAGTGAAATATAGGGTGCCTTGTTAACTGTAGTGTATTTGTGCCTTTGTATGTTTGTCTAAGATGTCTTTTTTTTTCTACAGGTATTTCTTTAGAGATCCACGCTCTAATTGTACTCCCGGGTGTTTCACTGTTTCTATTTGTGCTTTATATGTTTATTTCTGTTGTATTCTTTCCGAGGATCCGCATGCGTTACTTCGGCTAAATTCCTTCACTTTCCGCGGCCGTGTTGTCATGTATGCCATTAGCTAATGATTGGCTATCAAAGCTTTATATATAATATATATATATTATATATATATATAATAGTATATATATAATATACTATTATATATATTATATATATATATATATATATATATATATATATAATAATTATATATAGAATATAATATTAATTATATTCATATATATAGCATATATATGTATTATAAACAGTATATTGATAAAAAGCTCAGACATTGAGGGAAATGCTATTTACATAATTCAGGATGATTACTAGTTATAAGATGTACATGGTTTCTTTGATTGATTGTAGTTTAACAATATTCACAATAGTGATGGGAGATATTCGTCTAGACTGCAATAATCAGTCCCAGACAACTTACACGTCTTTGTGTGAGACCCCATGTAATGGGCAATTAAGATCCGGTGCCATAAACTGAGAAAATACTCTTTTTACATTCTAATTTATTCCATTATCAAACTTTTAAATAAATCGTCATGCCGATGGTTTAATTCTGTTTAGTAATAGAATAAAACTCAATGAAATCCAATCCCAGGCACCAATTCAATGTTGAACAGAAAATTGATGTTATGACTTAAGTATGTTCCCAGTTTATGGCGCCGGACCCAGGTGTCTTTTACATGCCTACTGCGATTAAATAGATAAAATTTGACATGTTCTTTTTTGTTTTTCCCAATTGATTACATTATTAACTGTGCATTTCTGTGGTGACGTCTGACAAGGCAGCTTCTTGACTGCACTTTCATATTATTGCAATACAACGGCGTCTGCGCCGGCATATTCCAAGCTAGAAGAAGAAGACGAAGAGGAAGAAGATGAAGGAGTAGTAGTAGTAGTAGAAGAAGAAGAAGAAGATGGTGATGATGATGATGATGATGATGATGATGATAATGATGATGATGATGATAATTATTATTATTATCATTATTATTATTATTATTATTTGGTGTGTGTGTTAATATTTAATTATATGTCATTCACCATTACCATGTAGGGAAGAAGGGGTAGGGATTTTTTTACAAATGATAAGGCAAATGTTAAAGGAGCATGGTCCGATTGAAGTCGGGAAAAGTATAAAAAATGTAAACAAATTTCTTAAACGGTAATCGATTGTTGGTATATTATCTAAGACGTGTAAAAAGTGTCGTTAACAAAGTCGATGTCGTTAAAGTGAAAAACGAAGAAGTACCGAAGGGTAAACCATATATCATAGTCCATGGAATAAAGGGGACTATATCATGTTTAGTGTCACATTCAAACAAATGCCAACCCCAATAAAATCGAGATGAGACCAGATGCCGGGAGGAGTAAGCGTCTCCTGGTTGCATGCATCACCCGTCGCAAAAGTCCTGCATGAACATACGAAGGAAACAGGAACACGAAGTCAAATTTCCCATTCAAGGCAAGAAATGCTGCTTGCCTGAAATTCCGGTGTCGGAAACGCAAGTGAACAAATATCTGTATATACATGTATACATGTATTATGTCAAATCAAGTATAGTCAAAAAATTAAGATGGTTATTTGGTATGGTCAGGTTCCAAATTATCGGTTAACATTCTTGAAAGAGGAATCTGAAATTGCAATAGATCCCTATAACGACCATAGAACTTCCTCAGTGACAATTTCAAACGTACCTCAATATATCCTTGTGAGAGTAGTTTCGTGGCAATAAGCCTCGCTCTCAGGATGAAATTTTCGTATTTAGAGCATGCCCTGGCATAGCATATACGTTGTGAAATGAATATGCCATATGTGGGAGAGGAAGGTATGTTGTTACTCAGAAAAGGGAAGTTGGTAATAATGAAATTGAAATCGTCACGTTTGTCATAGAGAGAGGTTACTAATGAACCATCGTCACTAATTGATAGCAGTATATCGAGGTATGAAGCAGAA
Organism: Pteria penguin; assembly: GCA_035048485.1. Lineage (NCBI taxonomy): Eukaryota > Metazoa > Mollusca > Bivalvia > Pterioida > Pteriidae > Pteria > Pteria penguin. The sequence continues at coordinate 75,582,819 of CM068581.1, read as the reverse complement.
GATGCACTCTCTGTAGTATCTTTTATATTGAGTTCCTTTGGATATATGATGTTGCGGTGATCCTTAAATACAGGGTTGTTTATCGACAAAACATCATCATTTCTTTTTTTTTTTTTTTTTTGGCCTTTTTTTTACTCTACTTTCGCTTTTTCCCGTGCTCGTCTTCCTCCATGTGAACCATTGCTGTTGTTTCCTACAGTGAATATCCGCGCACGTGCATGATTATGGGCGGAGCTTCGCCTTATTTGGAGAATTGAAACCAACCGAATTCAGTTCGACTCAATTACCTTTATTCTACAAAAACTTTGAGGAATTTTAGTTTCAAAGTATGCAATTAACACAAAGTTTGTAATTTGTGAAATACAAGGAAAATAAGATAATGCCGTAATTTATCTTTTTCATGCTATAATTCTCCAGTCTCGGACCAGGTCCCTTTAAGATTGTAAGGTAAATGTTAAAATGATAGGCAAATCTGATATGGTTGATGGGTTAGGGACAAATGTCAAAATTGAGAATATATATAACAAATGATAAAGTAAATGTTAAGACGATGAGATGATTTCAAATTCTGTATTTTCCAATTTACAAGTTCACTTGCTTTGTTTGATGATAATTTAATTCAATAATATATGTTATACAGAATTTTGAATATAAAATTTGATTGAAGCTGGAGGAGTGCAGAATGTAGTGGTGAAGAAGTTATCACGTAGGACAATTTCACAATCAATGAATTACAATATATAATTTGCAGTTTTATTATGATATTGAAGAAGTTGAACATTAAACTGCAAGAGGTTGTGCGTAAAATGAAAGGAGGGTTGGGGTCACGAACTTTGACGAATTTAGTTAACATCAATGTTTCAACTTGCGATACGGATATCTGACAATGATAATGCCAATAAATAAGTGTATATCAATGCACTGGGTAATTTTGACTTTTAGGAATATTTAATTTCGAAATATGGAAAATATTCGGTGCTAAAAGGGGGGTCAAATGTCAAAACCAAGAACTTTATTCAATTTCCCATAAAAGCATTTAACATTGAATTTATCTGTTCTAGGGATGATTGTGTGAAGGGGAATGGATAGCAGAGGTTAAAATCTGGTAGCTCTTTTTTTTTATAAAATCAATGCGTATATTAAATTGTGACATTGATCTTCTTGTCACTATTAACTCCATAACTGTGTGTCTTTTTCCTTTTTCGCTCTCCTGAACAAATATCTGGAGAGTTGTTGTCATATTCCCTGCGTCGTATTCCGTAGAAAAATACTTTAAGTCATAAATTTAGAACAATTAAAGACAGGGCTTTAATTTTCAAATGTATACTCCCTTTGCCAAAACCTTTCATTGGGTACCAAACTTTTGACGTTGTGACCGTGAAATTTTGAGTTGATCTACCACGATATTTCCACTATACCGAAATTTTGAGTTAAATGTAGTGCACAGAAAATATTAGATACGAGGAAATATAAACATTCAGTAGACTCTGAGAAGGACGATGAATTTTTATTGCAGGTAGGACAGATAATTTTCGTGAAGATTGATTAGGACGCGTGCGTGTAGACGACACAAATGTCATGGAGAGCAACATATCAATAATTATCGTTTTCAAAGTGAATGATCTCTTCCAATTCAATAATACATTTTTATTATTCATGTAAGACGGTTACTGCAAAATGCAAAGTACTTTGTAATGCGTGTGCATAATATGTGTACAAGTAAATTGACATAATTATCTTCTGCATATCTGTAGACCTCTGAATTGCAATACACACAGTTTGCATTAGAATGAAGATACGATTCTCGTGTTTTCAAATTTGTGGCATGTAATCGGTGATTTACGAGTCGCAAAATGAGTTTTTGAACGAAGCGTTAGCTAATGGAAATTTGAAAACATAAGCATGTTATCTCCTAATTATATATTAGAGGGTAGTTACTTAAAATTGGAAAAAGGAGATATCAGAGAAAATTTAGCTGTCAGTATGAATATATATAACGTGCAGTAGTATCAATATCCGCTCTCACATGGATATGGTTCAGAAGTGAAAGTTTATGTTTAATATTTTGTTTAGATTAGAAAAGATTTAAGTCAAACTTGAAGGTCATGGTAACAAGGTAGATAATTATGATTTGAATAGAAAGGTCGCATTTTAATAAACACAAAATTACAACATGAAGGCCCTAGCTCCCTTGGTCGAACAAAAACGGAGGTATTTATTTTTAATGTAGGTCAAACGGAGAATGTCAAGATCACAAAATCTTAAAGTACGCTCCCGATTTATAGATCCGAAGACAAAGCAATCATTATATTTAATATACATTGATAAAATAATTGTACACCTAGTTATTGAACATATACTTTAATTTGTTTTTTGTTGTTGCAGGGACAACTGCAGACTTCCAAATCAAACATAAAGCCGTCAGCAAGGTAAATGCGATGTGTATGAAAAATATCAATCATTATTCTTTATTGATATTAAAAACCCACTGATTAGAATATTAAATTTATATTTTCGGAGTGCAACAGTTTAAAGATCCATAGTGCCAAGTTTCTTCTAGTCTATTTGAATGGCCATTTTATAAATTGGAATTTGATTCCATAAGGCAATAATGAAATATGTTTGTATTCCCACACCCCAATCGGTTCACCCCAAACCCCGACTGCCGACTCAAAAACATTTTTGAACGAACAAAAACGAAAAAAAAAAAAAAAAAAAAAAAAAAAAGAGAAAAAAGAAAAGAAAGAAAAAGTTAAGCAAAAACAATTCTTTTCTTAAAAAAAGTTTTATATGACACTTCAGATTAACGTCCTGTAAGTCCAATGTTGTATTTATTCCACCCAATCTTCTGAGTAGGCCGTTAAACACACTGCCACTGTCACAGAACTATTAATTACTTCGGAACTTATGAATACAACGATAACGTACAAGGAGACGAACAGTGCAATTACCTGCAAGCCAAAATTAGGACGTTCCCGATGCCGAATGTTCTCTGCATACAACACTTTAATTAAACAAGAGGAAATGTTCGAACAGAGAGAGACTCTTGTGTACCATAGCATATGTATATGTAATTATATTGTTTGTACGTCTTGTTGATACACACAAATTGTGTACTTTTATGTCATATTTGCTACCAAGTAGGAGATAAACTTTATTCATTCAATCTGCATTTAGATTATCAATTCTCTTTTTGCGAAAATGAGTCTGAGGAGGATTTACATGTGATTTAGTAGATTCCCAGAGGTGGCGACAGTTTCTAATTCTAAAGTGTGTCAATGTCAGAAAAATTTAAGATGTTTCATTTAAGAAAACTATTGAAACTATACCAAGTCAAACATATTGCGCAGACTCTAACAGATGGTCTAAAATAACCGACTTGTGAAGAATTCCAAAGGCCCGTCGAACGTTTCATGTGGTTTTTAGACCCGAACGGTAAATGTATTTGATGACAATATGTGTGAAGCTCTCGTCATTCTCATAGGGAACCTAGTTTTATAAATCTAAATAAATACAAAGTTAATTGCAACATATCAATATCAAACTCTAATTTCGCTATTTTTAGAAACACAGTAAAACCAATGCAAATAGCAAAGAATTACTTTCACATAAAATCATGTGGAAATAAATTTAATAAACATCTTCAAACGTTACAAAGTTGTCACATCTTGTTACCCGCATGAAATCTATCGGTCTCCTTTACTATATTAATGCAGTGAACAGGCAGTCGGTAACGAGTTAACAATGTTGCCGAATTATAGCTAGTGCTTGCAGTAATGAGAATATAACTGAAATCATGGAGGCGGAACTAATATGGTAGATGATGGTATGGGAAGAAAGAAAAGTTACTGACTCAGTCGTATGACACAAGTCACCGCGCATTTATACAGCATTAAATGATTTAATATGGAAAACACATCCAAAACTATTCCATTATAGTGCAGTTAGGATACCGACTTGTAACGGTCATTTTATGACAATAGTCGATCAATTGGTGTTTTAAACGCGTTTTCAGGCCCACCTTTCTACTCACCGCAACAGAAGAATAATCAAGGGACACACAATTGAAAATATAAATATTCATCAAGGGTCAACAAATATCTCAAGTTGAGAGGTCATAAAAATATTTAAACGCGTATGGTAATGCAGAAAACCATCATGGTATCATAAGTATATTAAGCGACTTCGAAATGAGGAAACAGTGCTCTGCTGGTCCAATTATAATAGACTATGTAACATTTGTGTCTGATTTGTACAGAGATGTTGAAAAATTTTCAAACATGTCAGTCATTTTCAGTGATCTTAAGAATATTGCCTGTCACAACAAGGACAACTTCGGAATTTTGTCAGTCCAAATGAAATTTTGTCAGTCAATACCTGTGGACTCTTCGACTTTACTGCTTGTAACAGTAATCATCGGCTATTTATTCTAATTCATAATAGACACCACATGAACATTTGAAATTACAACTTAAGAAGTTGTGAATGTGATATGTTTTACCTCTGTTTCTATTTCAGAGTGTAAAGCATACGTAACATGCTTGACTTGATCCCCTCAATAATTTTAAGAGGTAAATTATCGCACCGGCACTGCTGTATCACAGTACATACGGGAAAGGGGATGGGGATGTCTCGTTTCAGCTTCATATAGCTGATTTTAAACTAGTACCGGCCTGCCGTGTCAGGAAGAAAATTTAAACACGTAGTGTCGAGAAAAAATCTTTTAAATGTCGCCTAAAATTACTGATGTTTATTGAGTGACGCCTGTTGAATGACGTCTGTTACTTTCATTGACCTTCCTAAGTCGGTAACCTAACTGCAGTACAATCGAATATTTTAGTAATGTCGATTTCTAAGTCAATTTTACTGTTATCATGACTTATTAGCATGTCCCTGGTAATTTGTGTTGTATAGTCTGGTCGTCTGTCTTCTCTTTTACTGTGGCCTCTGTACTTGAGAAGACTATTAATCCTTCTTCTCTATCTGGAGGACTTCTTATAAATTCTAAAATGTATGTTCTATGATTATATTGCTTTTGTGGCGAGTCGGACCTCTAGTTGAACTCTCAAATTGAGTGATAATGTCACTTCCATTGACTGTGCTAGTTAAGCACCTCAACTGTATTACAATCCAATATTTTGTGATGTGTTTTTGTGTGCTAATAATAATAATAATAATAATAATAATAATAATAATAATAATAATAATAATAATAATAATAATAATAATAATATAATAATAATAATTTACGACAATTATATCTCATAAATCTTACGTTTGTAAATATATATATAGGGATCTGTCAGATGGAAAATCTTCTATGAATAAACAGAATAGGGCATCTAAAATACAAGTTCATTTTGTCATATTGGTAAACACAAAAGAACTTACAGACAAGAAAGATAAAGTGTGCATTTGTTTAGATGATCAAGACTACAAAGGATTGAACTTTCATTGGCCCATGACAACAAAGTAAGTTACTCTTTTTAGTGCTTTTATGACTGCATGCAAACATATTTGAATAAAATACTACTGCTTCATTTCCTGTGTACCTTTTAACTTATAAGAGCAATTTGAGTTTTATGTGTGTATGTGTTTTATTTTACTCCAGTGACGTAGTTCTAAAATTTTTCATCATATGTTTTTATGGTTTATGATTACTGTTGGTGCTGTATTACAATGCTAATCTACTTTGTTTTCCTCTTATGAGCAAGTGTTATGCTTTTGAAACAAATATCAAAAAGCATACGGTGTTAGGCGGATCCATCTATCTGTCCGTAAGTGACTTGAACAATATTTGTTATAATCGAATTTTCGTTTCTATTCAGACATTCAGTTTTAAATATGTAAATAATATTTATCATTGAAGTTTCCTGTTGTGATCGACATAATCATTAAACATGATCACTTCCGTTATATTCCATAATTTAAAATATTTTATTAAGTGAAATCTATACTGTTGTTAAAACTTCACAACTAACAACGGGAATCCACAGCATAAATTTGTTTGAGGTTTGCTAAAGATAAACACCTTTATTCTGAATCTGATCCCTATTCACCTTTGGAATTCATTTCATTTCCAGCGGTTTTCCATATCCACGAGTCTTTGTCCAAGCTGAAAATACAAGAATACGAATTTTAAAAATTATCACACTATCAGTATCGATACTTTCCCTCGTTGTAATGCACATGTCATTAATAATAAATCGAGATAAATACTATCAATCAGCGATCTAACAAGTAATGACACCGTTTACGTATCTATGCTTAATATGAACTATGGGAAGTGTGTATTCATCTACAATACTCACATGTAAGGAAATACGTCTACAAACACTATTGATTGATGTCTACAACTGTGCGAGGTAGTTCTTAAATTCGTGTAGCATAATATTATATGAGTTTTTACTGTTTGTAAATGCAGGGTAATAAGCTAAAGATAATGCATGAGGGTAAAATATATAGGTATTTCAGGTATATATATTTGAAATTTAATTCCAGCAATTCTGTTTAAATGACACGTTTGTCTATACTAGTTCATACTTCAGAATAAATAAATAAATAAATAAAAATATAATCAATAATAATAGTAATAAATAAATAAATAGAAATGAATAAATAAATAAATGAAGTAAAACATAAAAAACCCCAAAGCATACAAATAAAAAACCCAAAACACTATCATGCAATCCGATGAGAGTGGCATGGCTTTGTTCTGGTGATTATATTTGCTCGTGACACTGCGAATGAATTGCCTTAGCTTATACATCTACAAAGTGTTATACCAGCGTTAATATAACTTAATACATTACCAAATGTTAAAAAAACCAAAATACCAGTTAAAAAGTTTAAACTATATTTATTCTCCAACGATTAAGAAACAAGGTGACAACTTATAGAAATATTGCTTGTTGGCACGGGTCTTGGCGTGAAGGTGGGAGGAAACCGGAGTACCCGGAGAAAACCCACGAAGCCAGGTCGGTGATAGCCGCACCATCTCACGTATCTAACCGGGAATCGAACTCGGGTGGCATTGGTGAGAAGCGAGCGCGCTACCTGGCCACCTATGAACATTTGAACTTTGAACATTATTGCCAAAATTGCGTAACTAATACATGAAGAGAAAGGTTGTTGTGACCGATCAATCATCTCAAATTTTCGGGGTTTCAACTGCATCTGGAATTATGTTATTTACAAAAATAAATACAACAAATTATGCAGTATGCGAAACTGACATCATTTTCTGAATTTGTATATGTTGCCTCTTCGTCATAAATATTTTATCACGCCCTGAGAAAATCAGTAGACAGACAGATATTTGTTTATATTTTCTCACCTCTGATAAACATCATACAATTGAGCAATATTTCTAGATTTATGTTTGCAGTTATGTGATTTATTTCAGAAAAATGTTATTGAGATATTCAGATATATTGGTGATGTTTTGTCTTTAAATAAGGGACACTTTAATACATAAGTACACACAGTATATCCGAAAAAACTGGAAATTAAAGATACACAAGAATCCAATTCTTGAGTTACGTATATAGATCTAAATATTGACAATAATAGTAAACTAATTTCTTCACTATATGGCAAACGAGACCACTTTAATTTTCCTTTCGTTAGCTTTACCCACACATGTAGTAACATTCTTTTATCATCTGCATATAGTGTTTATGCCTCAGCTCATCTGGTATGTTAAAGCTTCTTCTGACTACGTTTCCATCATTCTCCAATGGGAAAATTTATAATCACAAGGATATGAAATAAACGTCTTAACAACTTTCTGCAAGTTTTACGGACGATACAACATCTTGTGTACAGTTATCGGATATCATTATCGGACATGTTGACTTCCTTATTCGGTTGAAGATATGTTGTTCAGTATTTAGACTGTGGTAGATTTCTATCGCATTTAAAATGCTAATTGTGATGCATTTCTAAATGTGACTAATGTATTATACCTCCACTGAATGTTACTTCGAGTTTATAACTCGAACTACATGTATATTATGACAACACGGCGAGTGTGATCTGTCGGCAGGGGACGATTACTCCTCCATGGTAGCTGATCCCATCTCTGAATTCTACTGGGGGTTCATGATCACCTTTACGGATAATTACTCAACATCTTATCTTATCATTATATTATTTAATGGTTTATCCATCAATTTATATATAAAATGTGGGTACGATATCTGATCTCAAGAGGGTCGCTTAACGTTTAATGAAAGCATTTTTATTCAGCGATGACAATCTTACAGGTATCTCCGAACAAAAATAAAATAAATAATAATAATAACAATAATAATACCTGCAATATAAACCGAAAAAAAAAATGATAAAAATGCCAAACACACAAATGACTCCTCACACATTAATAAAATAAGTACATGTATATCAATAAAAGAAAAAGTTGAACTGGTCAGCACGAGCTCCCCATCCTCAATAAAAAATTACAATTAAAAACATTGAGACCAAATTCCAGTAGATCTACTACTAAATGTATTCAAAGTCCAGTTAAAAATCTTCAAATTCAAGCAAGAACAATTGCGATTTCCAAATTGGATGAAACAAGCTGTCAGGAAGGAGTGAATGTCTCCTGTTAGTATGCTACATCCATTGCACAAGCTCCGTTGAAACCTCTCGTGTATGTTATCAATGTCATATACGTAATTTGTCAGATTGGTAAAAGGACACCTTTATACATGTTTTTGTTTCAGAATGTAAACAACGAAGAAGTACCGAAGGGCTAACCATATCTTAGTCCATGAAATATTGTGGATAGTGACATATTGAATCAAATGTGAACCCTAATCTAGGTGAAGTGTAAGTGTTTCCTGTTTCCATGTAACACCCGTCGCAAATGTCCTGCAATAACTCTTCCTGTCGAGTCAAGTAAATAGATTAATACACAATACACACATATGAACGCATGAAGGAAACAAGAACAATTTAAATTATCCTATTTACGGTATGGAATGCAGCTGAACTGAAATTCTGGCATCGGAAATGAATGTGAATAAACGTCTGTATATATACATATTATGTCGAATCATGTATAGTGTAAAATTTTAGACAGTTTAGTTTGCATTGTCAAATCCCGAAATATCGGCTATTATTCTTGAAAGGGGAATCTCAAATTGCACCAGATCCCTATATCGACAATATAACTTCCTCAGTGTCAATTTCAAACTTTCCTAAATATATCCTTGTGAGAGTAGTTTCATGGCAAGGACCCTCGCTCTCAGGACGAAATCTACGTACTTAGAACATGCCCTGACATTGCGTTCAAATTGTGAAATGAAGACGCCATATGCGAAAGAGGAAGGTTTGTTGTTACTCAGGAAAGGGAAATTTATAAAAATGAAATTGAAATAGTGACTTTTGTCATAACGAGAGGGTACTAATGACCCATAATTACATAGAAGTATATCATACAACCTTCTAGAAATACTATTAAAGAATCAAAATACCCCTTTAAGAACAAACAACCAGAACAAAACCGGACACCTTATAATTCATCAGGCGGTATACTCCATTGTCACAAGCGAAATTAAATACTTGCCATCCTAATTATTATCTCCTTATGCTAGACTCCATACAATACGTCAGGATGTTGTTGAAAAGGAATTATAGGCCCACTGTAAAGGAAATTATTTAAAGGAATAAATGTGAGATTCTAAAAATAATTGACATTTGCATTAATAATATACTGTTAATTCACATTTCTTCACATAGAACATAAACGATTGGTCCAGTCTATGAAAAGAAAGTGGCTGGTCATCAAAATGATAAGATTTTTACCTATCGACAAAGGAGTTGATGATATTATCATTGTTGGAAAAAAACATACCGTATCTGAGTTCTTATAAATGATTCTAATGCAAACACATACACTGTAAGTAACATTAATTCTGATTGGATGACTGAAGTAAATTTGAAGCATGTGAATATTCGATAACAAGCCACAAATTTTAAATTTATAATAATGGGACAAGGAGTTTTTATTCCAGGCAAGCTAGATAGTTTTCGTGAAGTAGACAAACGACACAAATATCACGGACAGCAACATATTGATGGTTATTGTTTTCAAAATAAATGACATTGCTTCAATTCTATCACATTTTTATTATTCGTATATCAATATCGAAGAAGTACCAAACCGTTAATCATTCTCAAAGTCCAAGGAGAGATACAAAATCGTGTAAGTTTCAAAAAGAAACTGTTGTGAACCCCGAAATACTGAAAAATTCCGAGGTGAGACCAGGTGCCAGAGAACATGTCAAAATCAAGAGTTTTGGTTTCCTAATTGTACATACGAACGTACAAAACTGGTATACAAAGTCATATTTGGTGTTCACTGAACAGGTCATTTAGTCGCATTCCAGAATATTATCAATCATTCTAGAAAGAGGCACATCATATTTACGTCCAAGATCCCCATATCGACCGTAGAACTTCCTCAGTGACGATTTCAGACGTTCTTTAACATATCCCTGCAGGAGCAACTTAGTGGCCAGTCGTTTGGCCCTTGGAATAAAACAGTCGTATAGAGAACAGGCTCTTGCGTACCTTATAAGTTGAGATATAAAAACTCCATAGGCAGGTGAGGACGGGATATTGCTGCAAAGAAACGGAAAGTTAGTTATTTGGAAGTTAAAATATAACATTTACTGAAAAATTCAAAAGAACTTAGTAATGTGAGTGCATAATATGCATATGTTAATCGGCACAATCAGCTGTTCTACATAGACACATTTGTAAACTTCTAAAATGTACACACAGTAGAATGAAGACACTGACGTCTTGTCCAAAGACTCATTTTGCAATCTGTAAATCATTGATTACATGCCGGAAATTTGAAAACACAATCATGTTACCTCCTAAATTACACTTCTATTATGTGAAAATTGAACTGTTGAAAGACAACAGCCATCTTGAACATGGCATTGCCATACAAAATTTCCAAAATAGCATTGATAAATGAAATCTTCCTACCATGTATTGGTTCCCCGAATAACGCAAGATTTACCTTTTATATCCAATTCTAGTCATTATTCTACTGCTATTTCTTCCAAAGTTTTGTTCTAAACCTAATTTAAAAAAGGGAAACAGGATATACTACAAGTCACCACGGGCATACAGGGCAAACACAACACGAATAAGCAAAATATATACTTAAAATGGTGACAATCTCACTCAATTGGTTTTGTCAGATGTCTTCTGTTTTCTCTTGTTAACAGATTTACGAGTTCACCTCCCTGTTTTCCACAAACGTAGTACAATCAAAGTGATGTGTTCAGGGAGAGTACAAATTTTTAAACGATTCTAAATCCAGCATTTGAGATGTAAATCACATTCCTTAAATTGCAATGGATTGCACAGCGGATTATATAGTTTGTGCATCTGTTTTTTTCTTTACATCGATAACCAAATATTTTTACAATCAATTCTTATAATTTGATTACTGGTATTTCAAAATATGTTATTCAAGAACGATAACATCTTTAATTTGAAACCAGAGAAATAGACTAGTCTATTTGTTTGAAAGTGGTCAAAGATGATAAATCCAAATTTCGAGCATCAATCGAATGTTTTTCGATCAGAATCCCGGCGGCTCCATCTGTATTTGAGATAGCATATGTAAGAGATAGAAAGAAAACCATGCATTGAAGGGGAAATTTTCTGCCGCAGTGGTTAAGCAAAATTGCAAAATTATATCATCAGAGGAAGAAAAAAAGCTTGGATGAGATATATTACAATTTTTTGATCCAATCAAAATGCGTGTAACATGTATAATTAAATGATATTGAATATAAAATCGACTCAGTCAAAAATCACTTGATATATAGATCTATATCTACAAATGGAGTTGTGTTTACATGCGGTCCGGATTATGTATTAATCGAAGGGACATTGATTGTACAAAAATAGACTAAAATTTGTTCCACGTGTTTGTATATGCGTTCTACGAATAATGTGGAAATGATTAAATTATTAATGCTTGTATCAAAATTATAATTCAGTTTCTCGCAGAAACATGTTGTTTTAGGTGACTTTTGAAATTAGGATGGACAATGATTATGAACACCATATTTAATATAGATTCTACAAAATGCAAATCCATATGATAGAAGTAAATTTGTTAAGCGGAATCCGACGTTTTAGGCTTCATGAAAATATAGATCTTACTAGAATATCCTAAGTATATTTATATCTGCATAAATTGTAACGCATTTCATAATGTTGTAGAAACTTGCTTTGTTTAAATAATGGTATTTAGATTACTGAAATGAACACTTATTAATAAAACTTTTGTCCTTTTATAGATTAGATGGCGAATATTTGAAAGCAGAGAGGGCATTTTACTTATCGAGGGATAGAATACCATACAGATATACATATGCTCCTAAGGGAAAATTTAAGAATGCTCGTGTAGAATATTTCCATCACAACAACAAAGAAGACAAAATTAGAGAACTAAAAAGATGTAACGTAAGAGATGACGGTAAGCGAATCAATACAAAACATAATTTGTTTTTGTTTTTATTGTCTTTTCTTCCTTTTCAGCTTACCTGAACCAAAAGCTCAAGTGAGCTTTTGTCATAGAGTGTCGTCCAGCATCATCGTAAACTTTTCAAAATTTCAACTTCTCCTTCAGAACCACTAGAAGGATCTTGATGAAACTTTGTAGGCATAAACTACTCATAGCCCCTCAAATGTTGTTGTTTTTGCCCGGATCCATGAACAGGTAGCGCCACTTCAGTCAAATGTAGGTCACTAATGGTTTTTGAGACACTTCAGACCAGCTGCTTACAGAGTCAAACTGAATGCATAGGAATGATCTAGAGGTGATGTGTATAGAAGTGTTGTTGTTTTTTGTTCCATTCCAAACTCTTTTTGTAGCAATTTGCATTTGCTCGACAGTCTTCTAGCAATCGTGCAGATTTTACCTCTGCACCGCCAATCTCAATTCACGTAACAAAGTAGTACCTTCTTTAAAGTACTTTAAGTAGTAAAAGTTCTTGCAAAACCGGCTTAGTTATCCTCGTTATTGATTTTTCATCGCAAAGAAATGGGTCTGCATGACTTTAATTATCAATATATTTCCCTAAAACACTTGTTATTATTCTGTTATATATTGTGGTATTGTATGGCTCCATGGTGACTTCTGCCACATAACTGGGCCAATAACTCCTCTTTTTCTTTTAGATCTTCATTCGGTGTAATGACATAAGTCAATTATGAATTACAATCGCATTTCATGGAAATTTTCCTAATATTGGGAAGACCACGTGACAAATTGCCTTATTTGGAGAATTCGTAGTAAAACGCTTGTAACATACTCGCTCATGGCCTGATTTGTCATATAAGCGCCAATATGGAAAAAGATTGCACGATCTTCGAAAATATTATATATTTAGATATAAATTTCACTATAAAATAGAACAAATAAAATACTCATAAAATCTTAAATAAAGATGATGCGTATATGTCACATGAAACGATTAGGTCTTCTCCATAGGTCCTATTTGGAAAACCTCCCCGATGTCATAGAAAATAGCAGCCGAGAAAGTTTTCAAATCACCTACAAAATTTAATGCAGATATAAATGAAGATAGCATGGATTAAGTCAGAATTTTAGACTGGATGCATGAAAAATAAAGTAGGCAAAACTCACAAGTGCAGTTTTTATTCCAAACCAACCGATAACATGCGACTGTGATTCTCAATCGGCTTGTGTCAATACGGCGAATGGCATGGTGTTGAAACCCTTAACACACGTGCACAGGAAATACACGACCTAATTATAACAAATGTGATAGGACGATATATAGAAGCTGATAGCCCTAGTGTCAGCGTTAGTAGCGTAGACAAAAACTGTAACCTAGGCTATATCTTGAAACAAATTAAACATAAGGATTCCACATGCAATGTTAACAACTCGTCTAATTCTATTTTCATTATTTATAGTGTTACCCTCTTCCGTTATCATTGAGTTTATGCTCATTTTGTCTTTAAATGTTTGATGGAATAGATTGATATTGGGTATAAATTATATCAAGGGAAGATGCAGGTGAAGTTCGAATATAGTCCAGTAATTTTTGACAGAGTTATTGCCCTTGATCACAGAAAATTCTTTAGAAATGACAGTTTCTGTTAACTTTCTCTTTGAGGGTTTGATAGATTAAATTGATAATGGATATATATATATATATATATATATATATATATATATATATATATATATATATATATATATATATATATATATATTATATATATATATATATATATTCGAACTTAACATATATATATATATTCGAACTTAACATATATATATATATATATATATTCGAACTTAACATATATATATATTCGAACTTAACATATATATATATATATATATATATATATATATATATATATATATATATATATATATATATATATATATATATATATATATATATATATATATGTTAAGTTCGAATATATATATATATGTTAAGTTCGAATATATATATATATATATATATATATATATATATATATATATATATATATATATATATATATTATATATATATATATATATATATATATATATATATATATATATATATATATATATATATATATATATATAGATGTTAAGTTCGAATATGGGTGCGGTCCGGTAATGTTTGACAGAGTAATTGCCCTTCTTTAAAATAAGTTTCCACTCATTTGCTCAGTGAAGGTTTGATGGATTAAATTGACATTTGGTATACAGACATATGGAGAAATGCAGGTTAAGTTCGAATATGGGTGTGTCCCGGTACCTTTTTGACAGAGTAATTACCCTTGAACAATAAAATTTTCTTGAAAATATTAGTTCTCTGGCAATTATATTTCACTAGCTTAGCAGGGGCATTTGTGTCGCACAGACACATTGAATGTCAAGTCAAATAATACACTTTATATATAATGTCGGGGGCAGCTGTTTTAACAGACATACTCTTCGAGTTGTGAAAAAACGGCAATGGTGTTCCGATTGATTTCACTTGTACATTCTTTGTGACATTCGACATTTAACATTTCTTAAAAATATTTTACTGGTCAACTACTGGGGTAAGGAATTTCATATTTCACAAGTGTGTTCCATATGGATAGATATTTCTGTCCATACTAATTTTTTCTTTACCTTCACTATGAATGGTCAGCTACTAGAGTAAGGGCTTTCATAGTTCAGAAGAGTGTTCCTAATGAGTAGACCTTTCTGACTGTATCAAAGAATCTCACCCTGAAAATTCAAAGTATGACCCATATTTTTAAAACTTTAATCTTTCTTATCATCAATCATTGATCAACAATTAGGTATAGCTGGAACTTTACTATTCCAAATGTGTATTCCTTATGGTTATACCTTTCTGTCTGTACCAACATTTATGAATCTGCGGTCTTGATCTTGAATGTGGTTCACAGCTCTTAACTGCAGTCCTAATATATACGTGGGAAATGAAACATATCTCTGCAAGAATGACGTAATAGAAAAAAAAAGGAGTTACTGTCTCATGGCAGAAGTCACCATGGAGCTATACATGAATATCAATAATATACTAGCACATATAACACATGACAAAAATATTTGATTATAGTGCAATTACGATACCGACTTAGGACGGTCATTTAATTTGACAAAAGCCAAACAAACGGTGTGGTTAACCGGTTTATGGACCCACTTTCCCACTCACCGTAACAGCAGAACAATCGAAAGACGTACATTCAAACATTTATAAATAATCCTCCATATAAAGAACAAGGGTCAACAGGTATCGCATATTGAGAGGTCATAAAAATATAAACACGTAAGGTATTGTAAAACACATAATGATATAAAAATATATGCGACATCAACATGATCTGTCAGTCTGAAAGCGACCTAAGACCCTAGATCTGGAGGAGTTCCGACTCACAGAGAGGGGACGGGGTTCGGGATCATGTCTCCTCTGAAAGATGTTTGGACAAGGCCCGTCATATAGTCCCCACCGCCCTGTTAGTCAGCGTGCAACGTTCAAGTAAAAGGCTGTAGAGGAGCCAAATACAAGACCTATAGTCTTTTTGATGATCTCAATTTCATATTGTCGTATTTATATACGATATCACCGTAAAAATTAGGATGGGAAATTCCATTGGATACGTAGTGTTGAAAAGAAATATTTCCAAATTTAGATAGAAGTTCTGAATAAGATCTAAAGAATTTGCCGAATGTTTTTCTACGTTTGTGATATCTGTAACCCTGAGTTAAAAGTTTAGTAGTAATTTGTAAATTAAAGAACAAGAAAATGTTGTTATGATGTCATAATCAATGCCACTCATGACCCTTGACTTCTTCATGACAGCGGACCTTATTACGAAACTGTTTAACATACATCTTCCTGTGTGACAAAGCCCCACCGAAGAGCTATGTTGCCCACAGACAACTTTCATTCACATTCTGATATTGTATGATATATGGCAATTGGTGCTAAAGCTTCCATCTTTACTCTGTTCCAAAAAATATCGGAATTCAACAAAAGTGATGAACACGTCTGCTCAATTTCTGCTTCTTTTGACAGCTTTTAATCAAATTTAGCTCGACATCTTGGTGGCTCTTTAGGCTTTTGATTTTTTTTATGACTTGTGTCAATGAGGAAAAGTGTAATAGTATATATTAGTCGAAAAAGTTGCTTTAATTTGATTAGTTTTATCATAATCATGGTAAGAAATTTAACTGTGACAAAGAAATTTCTATATCTTAATTTTTAGCTCACCGGGATGAAAGTTCGGAGAGTATATGTCATACCCACGGCGACGTCGGTGTCTTCGTGGGCGTTGGCGATGTACGCAGACAAAAACCTTAACCAGAGTTATAAGGTGTGGAACCTTGAAACGTCACACATAGATATATTGTGGAAGGTGCTTTCATTTGGAACCATGACCTTGGAACGTTTGGCCTTGAACCTGGAGTTTGACCTACTTTACAAAATCCTTGGCCATAATTTTGAGCCAAGAGCAGTAGCGCTTTGAAACTTCGCACATAGATACCTTGTCAAAAGTCTTTCCATTTGGGACCATGACCTTTGATCTTGTGACCTTGACCTTGAAGTTTGACCTTCTTTTCAAAAAACTACCATTATCATCTTTACATCTCTAATCTTTTTTTTTTTTTTGTCATTTGCAAAGTCCTAAACTTCATCGAGAAATTATATATGTTTTTTTTTTAAATAACAATTCTTTGGTTTTAATATTATCAATGACATAAACTAATTCTTTATTAAAACATTAAATAATGACAAGATGAGAAACCATACAATGAATACAACTTTCAATTTATTTCATTATACATTCTACTCTTAATTGTAAAGAATGTCTCAATTTCTTCAAACATGGATATTCACCTTTTTCTCATTGTCTCTGCTTTCAACTAGACGGATAATGTTCGTCCGTTCTTTTTCCATAGTCACAATGATTTGTACTTTAACATCCCTTTCTGAGGCCTTTAATGTATGATAAGAAGTAGAATGTATTATGTTATTGTTTTATTGTTTCGGATACAGGAGACTCATGTATGGATAACCAAAATTTCCTTAAGGAATACAATATAAGTAAAATAGGAATAGGAATAGAAAATGTTCCAATGACAAATATAAGAATTGAACGTGGAAGAATTCCTTGAACATTCAATTCCTAAATATATATATCACAATATCGCTCATCATGTACAGAGTACATGATGAACATGAAAATAACAGAAGGGAATTCCACCGAGGTGTCCACGATTTGCAATCTACGACAAGGCTTGTCTAGTCGCAGATGTTGTCAATCATAATCACAAGAATGCGATTTCCTTGTCCCTTACGCAAAGTATGAAAGGTTTCATCTAAAAGTATCTATATGCGAAGTTTCAAAGCTCTACACCCTCTTTTGTAGAAGATATAGTCAAGATTAAAGTTTTTGAAAAGTAGGTCATACTTCAAGGTCAAGGTCATTAGGTCAAAAGTCATGGTCCCAAATTAAAGATCTTATCACAAGTAATCTATATATGAAGTTCAAAACTCCTTCTCCTTTTGGTACAAAAGATACAGCCAAAGTTCAAGTTTTTGAAAACGTAGAGCGCCAAGGTCAAAGTCACTAGTTAAAAAAATCATGGTCCCAAATAAAAGGTCATCACAAGAAAACTATATGTGGAGTTTCAAAGCCTTGTACCTCTTGGTACAAACCATATAGTCAAGGTTTTTGCCACAGGCTAAGAGTAACAGGAAGGCCAAAAACTAGATGCCCCCGAATTTCATTCCAGGGGCATAAAAACGAACTTGTTTTTCTTTTTTCCATTTGTATATATAGAGATTTCTCGGATTAAATAAAGATATCTCGAATGAAATTCTAGTATATAAATCTCTGTTCTAAATATATGCATTTGTATTTGGAAAAGATATTAAAATTGAAGACATTTCTACTTAAGAAAATGAGATATCTCTATATTAATTGGATATATCTCCGTATAAAAAATTGAGATATCTCTATTTTGAATAGAAATCTATTTATTTTTAACAAGGTAACAAGCTGGATTTACTTACATGTATGTGTGAAAAGAAAATCCGGAATTTCACATTGGGGGGAAAATCCACTATATAGTAGTTTTCCCCGGGGGAAAAATGGCTATAAGAGGGGGAAAATGTCTATATAGCCAAAATTCCCCCGGGGGAAAAACTACTATATAGCCATTTTTCCGGGGGAAAAACTACTATATAGCCATTTTTCCGGGGGGGGGGGGGGGCCTACTATATAGCCATTTTTCCGGAGGGAAAAATGGCTAGGGGAAAAACTACTATATAACATCGGCAATTGAAAATTTATTCTGAGTATTATTTCACAATTTCATTTTACTGTTTACTTTTATGAATACTTGTCCTTAACAGCACGATATTATCTCTTGTCAGGTATCAATTTTAGGAATGCAGAGTACCTTGGCTTGTAATTCATTGACATACCTACAATAATAATTTGTAGTACTGCAGATCAGTATGTAATAAGGAAGTGTTAAATGAAACGGAACATTTGACTTTGTTCAATATCTGAACATCTCTTTTACCCTTAAATTTTAAATCTTTAGAAACCAATGATCATTTTAGTCTTCATTCTTTTACCAATATGAAACATTTCTTCAATTATTACAATTCAATATAGACGTCTTAGTCTCATGTCATCATCAAAATATAAACATAATTCAACTTAGTTCTTAATGAATGAATAAAATAAGTTTTTATCATTGGATTTCCTGAACAGTAAATTTTATTTATCTGGACCCTTGACTGGGTTTTAAGCAATCACTTTTATATTCTAAATAATACTTCTGTTAACATTTACATCGATCTGATGTTTGACCGATAACTTTATTCTCAAGAAATGTAAATACTTAGGTCGTAAGTCGCCTTGACAAGGCACCGACAGTCGTGGACAACATTTTGTTAGACTGAATTGAAAAATCAGTTCAGATATTATAAATATGAATAAGAATTTATATTAATATTTATATATGAAAGCTGGTTTAAAAAAATGTGAAAAAGTGTTTTTTTTAAACCTCCAAATCGATAGATCAGGACCATATTGTTTTTTCTTGCATCTCTGTTTGTTTGTCTATTTATTTGTGTGTATGTTGTCAGCTTTAACCTTCATCATTACATTTGAACTGTGAGAGAGCGGGATTTTATATTTGGCATGCATTTTCCACTAATAAAGCCGTTTCAAATTACACCAAGGTCAGTGGCCTCATGACTTTTAACCATGACTTTTATACTAGATTTATTTATTCACAAACACATATTTATTATTATTATTATTATTATTATTATTATTATTGTTGTTGTTGTTGTTGTTGTTGTTGTTGTTGTTGTTGTTGTTGTTGTTGTTGTTGTTGTTCAGTTTCTATACATTGAATACAATCAATGAATGCAATAATATCTCATCGATTATTAACCGCGTTTTGCTCAGGCCCGAAATTCGTACCATCAAGGCGAATCGAACGCGATATTTAACAAATTGAGTACGCTTTTAGTACATTAAGCTATGACCTTAAAATTCAGATCAATCAAAGAATCTTAAGTATACACAAATTGTTTTTCGCGCATTCAGATGAACAGTTTGCTTAATCAATATACGAGCTCTTTTTACTACATCTATCAAAGGAATGATTTAAAACATAAAATGGTTATCCATCATTCATTTTTCATTGTGTTTGCAAAACTAACAATGTCGTTTAATGACGAAGTTGGGTTGTATCTTATATAAATATATTTTTTTCAGATTGGCACCAGTTTGATGGAGTAGTGGTATTTAAACAGCCCATCTCCGTAAAGCAATTTTTCTTTGGTTATGAGAAAAAGCTGGGAGAGCATGCCGAACTGTCAGCTGACAAGTTTTCCAGAGAATTTTTTCAGAATATTAGTGCTGAACATTCTCTTAATACGGATATACTTCGTCATTTGAGAATGGTGTACCAGGGACTTCACATTACATACTGCAAAACTGCAATGATGTGGTCTGAAAATGAAGAAAACTTCAAGACAGCTATTTCGAAGGTAACGCAATATTTCTGATTGAAATTTTGGCATCGGCAATAAAAAAAAAAGTATTTTGAAAACAAGTAAAGAAATGACAGTACATAAATTTGTTTTTGTTGCGTGCTTAAATAATATTACTCAGACAACGAGAATAAATGAAGACATCTTCATGTATGAGAATTTTCTGCACGAGGCAAATAAATCTTGTATGTTTATTGTAAATTAATCCCCCCCCCCCATTAAATAAATAAGGAAAAAGAAAGAATATATGGTGTTATGTCATATTCATTTTCACGATTTCGCAAACAAATGTCAAACGAAAAGGCTTAAAGAATTGAGAGTAGAAAGAACGCCATCATATATCAATGACGCTACAGTCTTATTATTACAGTCTAAATCATAAACTTTTTATGCTATCCCAAGAGATACCTTTTGATAAAGTCAAACTCTATTCATCGAAACCGAGATTGGAGGGAATGGAAGCGTACAAGCATTTGAAACAGAAGACATCCATCATTACCGACAGTAACGGCGGTGAAAGACAGTTGGATTGCATTAGTTTTAAGTTAGTACCGAAGTATTATAAACAAGCTGTGTTTGTGAAATACTAATGCCCCCGGCGACAACAAAGTCCAAAAAGTTATTTTTAGCGTGAAGGTCATTTGCAAGGTCAAAAGGTCATCGATTCTGGTGTCATTAAGGAGAGCTTTATTAGTTTAGTACGCAAGTGAAATATGAAGTGTCTATCCCTTACCGTTCGACAATTATGACCAAGGTTTAAGTTGACAACAGACAGGATAAAAACAATATGCCCCACATCTATCGAGCTTATCGATTCTGGAGCATAAAATTTGAGTGATTAATTAAAGGATCGTGGTTAGGCCGAAATTACGGGAAAGTGACGAAGAATTCTTGAGGTATTCGAAAATTCCACTGTAAAAGATATTCGACGACGGATTCCTGATATGAATCACAGAGTTTCAATGTTCAATCGCGCAGACCAGGGTCCGGCGCCATAAACTGAGAATATACTTAAGTCAAAAATTTCATATGAATTTATTCCATTATCAAACGTTCAAATAAATTTTAATGCAGAATGGTTTAATTCTATTTATTAGTGGAATAGAACTAAATAAAATCCAAATTCCATTTATTAATTCACTGATGAACAGAAGTATATGAATTTTTGACTAAAGTATATTCTCAGTTTATGGCGCTGGACCCAGGTTATCGGCGCTGATGGAGTTATTGACCTTAGACATTAGCGTATGGCGTCATATCAAGCGGCAGATCACGGTTTTACCACCTTTGGTTGACCATATTTCGAAATCCATGAAATAAAAAGACAATATCGTTTATAATGTCACATTCAGACAAATGTGAACCCCAAATGATGTGAGACTAGATTTACGTTAACGGAATGAATGCGCCTTTCTCGGAATCAGCTCTATGTACTAATTTAAATGCATGCCCTCAGGTATTCATGTCAGCATCGCCGAGATGCGGATCATTCTGCTTAGAAGTGTCAACTAGCCGAAGTGTAGAGCGTTGTTGAAATGCGCATCTAGTGCACAAAATTAAAAGGTATATATATGTTCTATAATTATTATCAGGATGATTTTGCACTAAAGTCTTGCATTTCCCAAACTATATTTAACTGATTTGTAACACATTCGATGGTTGAATCTTGTTTATTTGCTCCCTCAATAGTACCTGCTACCTGTTTCAACTGATTTAGCAATGTAAAGATGATAGATAAATCCAAACCGTAAGTCCGAAAATCATGAAACCAAAGAACATACAAATAAGTGAAAATGAAAACCAAATAGAAAACAACGAAATATGTCTACTTAAATAGCATATGTGAACCTCCTTGATGGAGTGAGATCAGGTGCCCGGGGAAAGTGAGCATCCCCTGCTTGCTAGCAACACCCGTCAAATATACCCAGTAGAAAGAGTCAAATCGTGTAAATTCCATATATATTTATATATGGAGAAGTCAAAGTAGGTAACCTTCTAGTATAGAAGGTGTCAAATCTGTGTAAAATGATCGGAATCGGTCTCAGTCCAGAATATCATTTAAAAATCTGGATAACGAGATACCATATTGTGTAATAAGAGTCTCGTAACGACCGTAGAAATTTCTCAGTGACGTTGTTAGTCTAGCACATATAAAACCCTGGTTGAGTAGCTTATCTGAAAGTCGCCTAGCCCTCAGAACGAAGTCATTGTAATTTGAACATGCTCTGGAATAACGTATTAACTGAGATATGAATACGCCGTATGCTGGCGATGATAGAATGCTGCTACTTATGAAAGGAAAGTTTGTAATAACAAAAGTGAAATCGTCACGTTTGTCATAGAGTGAGGTGTTCAATTGACCATCAATGTCGAAAGACAACATAATATCTAAATACGAAGTAGAATTACTATTTTCTGTGGTTTCTTTTACCTCCAGTTCACTAGGATAGATGATGCTAAGGTAATCTGCGAATAAAGGATTATTAATTAAAAGCAAGTCATTTATATATCTGTGAGTGAAATTGAAGCCAAGTGCCATTTGTTTCTTTCTTTGCGAAAGCAAATACTGAATGAATTCAGCTTCGTATGAGTAAAGGAATATGTCAGCCAGAAGCGGGGCAAAGTTAGTACCCATTGGAATGCCGACAATTTGTTAAAAAGAACCTTTTCTCCAACACCACAAAAATGCTATTGATAAGAAAGTTTAACATCTGGATGCCATCTGTTTCAGTATATTTATTTTTGGAGTCAGAATTTCCCTGACAAACTACGTTTCATCATGCCCTATACCTATATATTTGAATTTGCGGCTTCCATTTTACTAGTAAATGCATTTTGGATAATTTCCGCTAATCTGTCTTTTAATTTCTGATAAAGGATCGTTGTGTAAAGAGTCGAAAAGTCAAAGGACTTGATGGAGTGAATTTTAGTAAAACTTTTTGATTTCAGATGTTCTAATAACTCTTTTGAACTTTTTAGGATCCACATTTGATTAATTCCACTTCTGGAATATACTGTTTCGCGATACCTATGAAGGCCAGATTTAATTTATGATAATATTTTTGTAACATCGTTACAGATTTTGTGGAACACTTCGCGGAACCAGCGGTATAGAGTTGCTTGTAAGGATTTTTGTGAATTTTTGGAATGCAGTTCAAATATGGAAGTTCTATTTATTTGTGTCTATACCAAACGTATAGAGGACAGATTTATAATTTTCAAATACTTCCGAAACCGAAAAGTTCGTGAGCGTATAAGTAGAATTTCCTGACTAAGCTGTCAAAGTAATATTTCTTACAAGTAAATGTATAATTATTGGATGCTTTATCCGCTGGTGTGATGATATAATGTTATTGGAGGAAGGTAAATTCTCTGACAACATCAGGATCTTTGAAAATAGATTCGAATTTGAGCCGTGTATTTTTTTAAATTTTTTATCTCAGCAGTACTGCAATATATTTTATCCCTTCCGAAAGAGTGTTGACCTGTACTTCCTCTCTTTTCGCCCATTGTGTAGGATATTCCTCGCACGAGTTGATATTATTCTCTCTGTAAATGTTACACGCATAAATAAACAAGTAACTTGATCCGGCATCAATACTATCAAATTCACAGGGGTATGATTGAATATGAATCCGTTGTATAAATTGTTCAACAGCATCGTTTGGAATAGGGGTCTTTTTTGCGAAAAACATGACGTTCATACGGGATCTTAACTTGGAGGGTAAAACGAGTGCCCGCTGCTTTAACAGTCGTATCATAAGGATAAGACTTAGGTCTGAATTCCTCCTATAGAGAATCGACGGGAATTAAAAAGGTGAAAACTTTCTATTACTCACAACTTCCTTAGTCATTCACTTATTTACATCCAAAGTGTGATGCTTTCACGTCAGAAAGTTATTTATACTGATCATGATATACATATATAACTGCTTTGCTTGTGACTACCGTTTCCCACTTCTGTGCCTGCGAATATTACGAATTTACATATACTTATGGCATTAAGGGGGTGTAACAGGTCGGCAGGTAATGCTTACTCCTCTGTCGACCTGATTCCACCACTTTAAAAAAGGCGTCCGTGATTGCTTATGTTATATTTATATCTATATATATTATCATGTTGACTTCGAGTAGTGGAAAACGGATCGGAATCTCAGAGTTTTTCTTAGATGTCTGTAGCAGGTGAGATTCTAACATTCTATCATCCAGTTCCCTCTTGTATCATTCAAATTGGAATTTACATAAAATAGAAATCATTCGGCTAAAGAATATTTTAATTATATTGCTACGAGCCATTTGTCGAATATTCTGATACAGAAGTGTAAAGATGATGGATAAATCCAAACCACAAGTCCAAAAATCATGAAACCAGCGGACATACAAAAATCAGTGAAAATGAAAAACAAATGGAAAATAACAAAATATGTCTACTTGAAGAGCATATGTGAACCCCTATGATGGAGTGAGATCAGGTGCCCGGGGAGAGTGAGCATCTCCTCCTTGCTAGCAACACCCGTCACATATACCCAGTAGAAAATGTCAAATCGTGTAAATTCCATATGTATTTATATACGGAGAAGTCGAAGTAGGTAACCGTCTAGTATAGAAGGTGATACAGAAGTATTATGATTTGAACGAAAACAAGTGAAAGAGAAAAACAGAAGACATCTGACAAAGCGCCCACCTTCCCACTAACGGCAAAAACAGCACAATCAAAGAACACACATTTAAAGATTTATAAATAATCCTCCATATATAGAACAAAGATCAACAGGTTTCTTAAGAAGAGATCTCCCAATATAAGACCTATGGTGAATGACAACTTGAATTGTGAGTAATATTCTAGTGAACAAGTTTTCGATTCTGTTTGTAGAAAGAATACATACAGAAGTCTTTCTTGGGTCTGACATTTCGGACTACTTCTGGTGAAAAAAATATACTGAACATGGGGCCCTGCAGTGTACAAAAAGTAGTGATTTTATTAGTAGCGTCCGTCCGAACTATTCCCCTAGGGTACAACTCGAATGAACTCAGCGTTTCAAATATTACTCGTGTCTATGCAGTTAAATTGCGATAAAGCCAGAATGCCAACTAACATTAACCTCATCGCCAATCTATGTAAAGTATATGTATTGCGACCACATCGTGCACATCTCGTGATGTTTAAATAGCTCGTTATAGATTTATGAGATTCAGTATTTGTATTTATTCTATATTCTTCTTGATATGAAACCATACACAATTGTCTCTTGTATTTTGGAACTTTGAAATATGCTTAACTCCACGGTAATTGTAGTGTAACTAAAAGTATTTGGTACGAATTAGTGTAAAGCGAAAACGCTTATTGTTATAATCATGTGCGTAAAAGTAATTAATTAATCACGCAATTGTCACAAGCATTGTACTTGTACTGCGATACCGACTTACAACGGTCAATTAAAGTATCAAATGTCACTGAATTGGTGTGGTTAACTGGTTTACGGGTGTCAACTATTCCACTCGCAACAAAAACAGTACAATCAAAGGACACACATTTTAAAATTCAATAATTCAAAAAAAAAAAAAAAAAAAAAAAAAAAAACAGATTATCATTGATCTGTAGGAGTCCCGATTTACAGTTAGAGGGGACGAGGCTCAGGACATTGTCTCCTCAGACAAGGCCCGTCATATGGTCCCCACGGCCCTGTTAGGCAT
Source organism: Pteria penguin (assembly GCA_035048485.1). Lineage (NCBI taxonomy): Eukaryota > Metazoa > Mollusca > Bivalvia > Pterioida > Pteriidae > Pteria > Pteria penguin. The sequence continues at coordinate 75,556,513 of CM068581.1, read as the reverse complement.
TGTGCAACAGTCAAGTAAAGCTCTGTATAATGCTGTTGAAGGGCACAATACAAGACCTGTGGTTTGTCAGATTTTTATAAAATGTTATTTCTTTCAATGAGTGACTGACTATCAGTTTCTTTTTCATGCTGCAACTACATTATAATCAAATATTTTTTTTATCTGTTCTCAACTTTTATTTTGTTTTTTTTTTCTATTCATTTCCGTGCCGGATTTTATCATATAGCTTAGTCAGATCTCTTGTTATTTGTTTTTGATTCTTCTCTCATTTCTCTTATTTAACACTATTCCTTTCATCTTTATTTTAATCATGAATCTTGTTTAATTATTCATCTTTTTTTCGCTAGTCCATTTTCATTATCAATGGAATATTTTTAATTCTTTCGTAAAAACTGCTAAAGCAATGGTCACTCAATTTCCACATGAAGCATCATTAGCATAAGACGAACATAAATTAAAATCTTTTTCACTACTTCTGCAGATCTGGGAAAAAACTGTGTTTATAATGTAAAAGAGGATGAAGCTTTCTACCAAATTCCTTGCAAACTACTATTATATCAGACCTTTTAAGTTATTGTATTAGGACTATGTTGCGCGTATTTCGGCAAAGTTTATAATATCTATAACCCTGAGATAGAAGAGAAAACAAAAACCATCTGACAATGCTGTATGACACATTCACCCAGGACATGCACACGAAACATGATGATAGTAAAATATACACTAAGTGTGATATCTATAACTTTGAGTTCAAATGTAATCCGAGAATTTTTGCATGAAAATCCAAACATTTAGTGCAGGTTCTAGCGAATCGAATCAATTGACTAATATAAAAGAGAAGAGAAGCCATCTGACAAAGCTGAATGACACAAATCACCATGGATCTGCACACAAATCATGATAATAGTAGAATATACACGGAAAAACGACATTACAAAAATATTCGATTGTGCTGCGGTTACGATACCGACGAAGGACGGTCAATTGAAGTAACAAACGTCATTCAATTGGTGTGGTTAACCGGTTTACGGTTTTATCTCTGTAATCATATATCATGCATTTACTATGAAACATATATATATATATTTTGCTTCTGTTTACATTTACAATAGTTCTCAGTGATCGTGCTGAATTAAGCCGTTGTGGCCTAATGGATAAGGTGTTCAGTTCGTTATTGAGAGGTCTCGGGTTCGACTCGCGCCCTGGGCGCACCAGTGTTCCGTCTTTCGGCTGAGACAGTAAAAACCGTAGTCCAATGACACGTTAGGCGTGGCACGTAAAATATCCCTCACTACCTCGGAGAGGTCCGTTGCAAAGGTCTAAATTTGTATGCAATGCATTAAACAGATGCTGTCCCCATATACGTGAAATAATCATGAGTGACGTAAAACGATATTCAATCAAACTTGTCAAATTTTATATACGATAAATATTAATTTGTAACTGAAATTTTATTACAATAACAAGCATATTTTGTATCTTTTTTCCATCTATAACCCATATAAATGTATTTTTTTTTTAATTTTTAATTCAAAATAACACTTTTTTCCCTTGCCTTTTGTCTTTTTGTTTTTGTTTTGAAGTACCTTATACTGCATCGAGATTGTATCATGAAGACGGAAAATGTTTTAAATCTTAAGTTATAAACATACATGAAACTTCAGTAATTTCCAAGTTTATAGACATTTTGGCAACACATAGATATAAATCATTTAAAAATGCTCTTAATATATTCTATAGATACAATTTATTAATACACAGATTCAGGATACAAAAGTTACAAATACACGTAAAACGGCAGGAATAGAAAAAATACTTATCTTTTAATGAGGATTAGCGACGACGGGCCAAGGTTATATCAACACAGACTGAGTGGGTTCTATAATCACAGGCTTAGCTGTTCTTTACTTGAGTTCCACAGTCTCATCAGTTTGTTCTCATTTATGATCATTGTAAATACTTTCTCCTTAATTAATATTCTCACCACCTTCTACAATTACTTTATTACTTGATTCAGAAGAATATGCAATTATAATATTATCCTAGGTTTATTTTTTGTAATGTTACATATTTCAGGTATTCAAGAAGCATATCATTGAGCAGATTGAAAAAGTTTACTCTACACATACTGAAAAAATATGGCCTGCTTTGACAATTCTTTGCATTTTAAATGAATACAGCATCGAACTGGATGAAAAGGAACGCCGACCACTATTCCAATCCCTAAAGATTATACCAGATACATCTAACAAAACATGTCGACAGGTTATAGAAATTGAAAAGCATTTCAAAGAGAATATAAAGTAAGCGAAATAATAATTTTCTACATTATTACAAAACTGTTAAATACACAAACGTTTAAAATCATTCTTATGTTAAAATGGAGCATTGTAATAGTATGAAATTATGTTTCTCTTCAAAGAAACATCTGCTTTAAAAAATTATAAAATACGACTAAGGTTAATGTGATCACAATGCGTGTTTACATTATGAAATCGGAACGGTTCGTCAGATTTTTATTAAATGTCATTTCTTTCAATGAGTGACTGACTATCAGTTTCTATTTCATGCTGCAACTACATTATAACAAATATTTTCGGATTTTTTTTTACCTGTTCTCATCTTTTATTTTGTTTTTTTCTATTCATTTCCGTGCCGGATTTTGTCATATAGCTTAGTCAGATCTCTTGTTATTTGTTTTTGATTCTTCTCTGATTTCTCTGATTTAACACTATTCCTTTCATCTTTATTTTATTCATGAATCTTGTTTAATCATTCATCTTTGTTTCGCTAGTCCATTTTCATTATCAATGGAACATTTTTAATTCTTTCGTAAAAACTGCTAAAGCAATGGTCACTCAATTTCCACATGAAGCATCATTAGCATAAGACGAACATAAATTAAAATCTTTTTCACTACTTCTGCAGATCTGGGAAAAAACTGTATTCATAATGTAAATGAGGATGAAGCTTTCTACCAAATACCTTGCAAACTACTATTATATCAGACCTTTTAAGTTATTGTATTAGAAATATGTTGCGCGTATTTCGGCAATGTGTGAAAAGATTATGGATAAAAACCAACTAAATAGTAAAACAAAAATAATAATAAATTAAACCGAAAGGCACACAAAATCAGCAATAATGGACAATCAAATGGAAAAAAACCAAAAGAACATTTACTGATGAGCATAATTAAACCCTCAAAAAGGAACGAGATGAGGTACCCGTTATTCTGGTTCAATGCGATGGTTCTTTATTGTATTTCGGACTATATGACGGGTGGGGACTATATGACGGGCCTTGTCCAAACCTCTTTCAGAGGAGACATGGTCCTGAACCTCGTCCCCTCTGACTGTTAGTCGGGACTCCTACAGATCTAGGGTCTTAGCTCGCTTTCAGACTGGCAGAGCACGGTTTATCATGTTGATGTCGCATATATTTTTATACCATTATGTATTTTACAATACCTTACGTGTTTATATTTTTATGACCTCTCAATATGCGATACCTGTTGACCCTTGTTCTTTACATGGAGGATTATTTATAAATTTTTAAATGTAAGTCCTTTGATTGTTCTGCTGTTACGGTGAGTGGGAAGGTGGGCCCGTAAACCGGTTAACCACACCATTTGTTTGGCTTTTGTCAAATTAAATGACCGTCCTAAGTCGGTATTGTAATTGCACTACAATCAAATATTTTTGTAATGTGATATATGTTCTAGTATATTATTTATATTCATGTACTGTATAGCTCTATGGTGACTTCTGCCACATAACTGAGCCAGTAACTCCTCTTTTTTCTTTCGGAACACTTAAGTAAAGTTGTCTTAATATGGCGCTTTTAATGATGTTTGAATCACAAATTACGAAATAGCCGCAACAAGAAATTTTGAACATCAGATAAGGAGCATTCACAAGATGGAGGACAGTGAGAATAGTTGCTTAGATCAATAAAATGCAAAAAGAAAGCTGTGTTATACCAAAGCTAAATTTTAGAGAGCACAGTTAAAAAATTACAATTACTGAGGCTGGTGCATCTCCAAAAATATCTATTGAGATGGGGTTTGTGTGAGTTTTTTTTTTTCTTCTTTTTTTGTTTGTTTGTTTGTCTAATGCCTTCTGTTTCCTCATTTATTTAGTTATATTATTAGTTCATTTATTTATTTATTTTTTAAAATATGGGAACATTTTCATAGAATAACTTAACTTTTGAATGAGCAACTCAAAGATAGGGAGATATATAATCGTACTAAACCTAATAAATCACGTACCTAATTTAGAAGTGGAGCATATTTTTCGTTTAAATGTATCATACAAGATATTTTTTCCGGTTAGGAAATAGATTGAAAACTGCAGGACCATATCCTGTACACGGAAAGTTTCATGCGTGAGAATACCATTTAAACTTAAGATTGACTACATTCTACGTCGGAAATAATTTTGTAGGAATGCTTTTTAGTGGATTTCGAAAAAGAAGACCCAATTTCATGACATGGATGGAAATGTAATTCAAACTAGAAGTATCATACTTTTAATTCGTCGGGAACTAATGTCATACCTTCGCGTCCGAAAAACCTGGGATATAAATTTTGATAAAATTGTGACCTTGGCCTTTTTCATAGTTACAAAGCTTTTAAAATGCGCTATATTTTTTTGAGTTGAAAAAGGTAGGATTTTTTTTATATTTGCATACAGATTTCTCAGAATCATAGCATTCATTTGGTATCATGAATTTTAATCATAACCTTGATATCGGACTTTGACTTTTCAATTTAAGTTAATCTTACCTACATCTTTTTCCTTGATTCATTAGGGGTATGGCTTTCATATTGAATTCGCAAAATTTTCATTTGTTTTGACCGGTAGATCTTGGATTTTGACCTTCATTTCAAAAACTTTGAATTTTGCTATATATTCTGAACGTGAAAGCATAAAACTCTTTTACTTTTCATCACATAGATTCAGTATAACAACTGTTCACATTCAACACTCTTAGGTGTATTGACCTTGACATTTGACCTAGGTTGTATTTTGTTTGAATATTAGTATTCTGAGCATTCAAACGTAATAATGCATCTGGAATCCCAGAATGTAGGTATATTTTCAATTTTAACTTTATTGAGATTTAAATTAATTCTAATTCAAAAGGATTACATTTAATTTCAATTTTATGTAATGAAATTTAAATCAAAATAGATTTAACTTAATTTGGTTTTATTTGAAATGGAGTTATCCACCGTTTGATGCAGTTCACATAGCATTCATTACTTTTACTGGTTGTCTTATAAAAGCTTAAGTTGATTTTCCAATTTTCCTATTTTTGTTTATGTCTGTATAAGCTCTTTCATAAGAAAAAAATTCATTATCAAAAAAGAATTACATCTTCTTTTCCCAACAATAATAAATGCAATGTATCATTCCATTCCAATGCAAGTACTAACAAAAGATGTGATGTCGAAATGTGACGCTTACTCCTCTCATCGTCTCTAATATTTGATTTCCTGGGATTCATGAATATCACTGGAGGTGTGAGTGCCGCAGTTATAAGTTAAATCTATGGGGTATTATTATTATTATTATTATTATTATTATTATTATTATTATTATTATTATTATTATTATTATCATTATTATTATTATTATTATTATTATTATTATCATTATTACTACTACTACTATTACTACTACTACTACTACTACTACTACTATTACTACTACTACTACTACTACTACTACTACTACTACAACTTCTGCTACTGCTGCTGCCTCTGCTGCTGCTGCTAATACTAATAATACTTCTAATCTTTTTACCTTTAGGATGGTGACAGATGCTCTAAAAAAACTTATAAGATCAACATCTGGATCTCGAGATCCCACATGGCTGTGCTGTTTGCCTCTATGGCACTTCATCACAAAAAAATGTCAGCCATTTGAATCATTGCCTAGAGATGCTAATCACGATGCGAAGTTACCTGCATGGTGGGGAATTGCTGACTTCAGTCATGAAATAAATTCCATAAAGAAAGCAAATTGGAATGTGTGAGTACTTCTCATATATATTAGAGTAACACGCACATGCAATTTCAAATGAATGATTTTCTTTTTCTTTTAACGAGAATGTTATTGTATAAAAACATTCAAATTAGGGGATAACATTGTTGTGTTTTCTGGGCATGTAATCGGAGATTTACAGGTCGCAAATATCAAAAAAAAAAAAAAAAAAAAAAAAAAAACCCAATGCCGGAAATTAAAAACACAAGCATGTAATCCCCATTCTAATGCAAATTGTGTAAATTGTATTTTAGAAGACTACAGACGTGTAGAAGTCAAACAGCTGATTGTGCCGATTTACTTATATGCATATTATGCATGTGCATTACAAAATACTTCACAGTTTGTAGTAAAATCTTACATAAATTATAAAAAAGTATGAATGAATTGAAACAATATCATTCATTTTAAAAACGATAACCATCAATATGTTGATCTCCACAGCCTACCTTGGACAAAAACTCATCATTTCTCTCGGAGCCGACTATGCTTGAACTATCTCGTGTCTAATCTTTTCTGTACACTAAATCCATCTCAAAATTCCGGTAAAGTAAAATATTGTGGTGGATCCACTAGAGTTTTATCTAGCCTGTTTTCGAGATGCGCCATATTGTGTACATAACAGGCATCCGTAACGCGCATTAATACAACTTTAAAAGTTGCGGCGTGTAATTAAGTATTAACATGCCTTAGATTTGCTTTCATCAACCAATGAAATGTCATGTTACATATATGTTTGCATTAGAATTCATTGCAATCTTATTTAATCAATATCTTTCATATAGATAAATGAGGACAATATTAGTTATTTTAAAAGCCTATATACCAAAAATTAGCGACAAGGATGTAGTAAGTGTTTTCTCTAGTTATTCCTTATTGATTTTATTACAGCCCATTAAAAGACATTTTGCACTTTTTGCATCCAATGTTTGACGCTGATTACCTGGCAGCCAGATCCTTTGTTTCTGCCTTGAAGTTTCATGAATTAAAGGATGTTGCTGAGACAAACCTCATCTCACCTGAGGTTTTACTTGCTGCTTTGAACTTTTTTTTAAGGACAGAGAATACTGCAGAGGTATTGTGTCAACACTCATGCATTTGTAATTGAAATCAAATTTATTTAGAAATTCTTTTAAAATATGTTCATTAAGGAAATACTCCGTTTAAAGCGATAAGACATAATCAAATCTAAATCACAGCATATATCTATGTTGGTTTATGGTTAGTAACTATCGTATATTTCGTAACGTAGTCTGAAGTTTGAGGATAGAAATCCCACCAAATAATGGAATTATGCATCACCTGCAAATCTTTTCTTATCTATGCATCTATTGTAAATCTACATCGTCACCAAATTCCAAGTTATTCCTAGGTACGCAGAATATGGAATGACCCAGTTTCTATTTACTCGAAATAGCTTGGGCCCGATGCAGGTCTTCTCTATGGGAGGGAAAACGGCTGTTTTTACGATGCAACTATCGAATCAACTTAATACAAGTATTGAAAAATAAATTCTAGTTAGAAAATATATCAATACAATTCACTACTTGGTATTACTTCGTTGAAACTTCAAGACTGGGTTTTTGACCTTAACCTAAGACAGACGATCTTAAGAACTGTGAGCTAAACATAATTATACAAAACAAGACTACTGTTACTTATACATAAATTTTACACCGGATACACACTGAAGAGTCCATTATAAACAGTATCCAAAGATACACATCTTTTGAGTTAATTACCTTTATTGACGTACAAAATCAGTACGGCAGTTTTATTTCAAGTGAACATTATTGTGATGTCTTTTCTTGTGCTAATTTATGTTTGTTGTTTGTGTTCTGCATGCTCGTGGTGACAAATTTCCTTTTTTCTCCTTTGTTTTGTTTTTTCTCTTTCGAATATTTCATTAGAATTTAGAATTACCGGTATTGTTGTCTATATTATAGGGTAACATTTCCACCAGCTGCTTACAGATAGCAGTAGAACAGATTGGTTTATGGCTTTCTCTGAAAGATGAAGAAATGTATGTATTTCTGCTTTACATCATGAAATAGAGTTGAAAATAAACTGTTATGATACTAAGCATTAGCCATTAGTAACACCTATTTATTAATCAGGACCAAATAGAGATATAAGCCATCACGGACCTCTGGAAGAATCAGAGGTGGGATTAGGTAACATAAAGTGTCGGTTGAAACCGTCCCATTGATATCTGTATTATACTCTCCCTTTAAAACAGCCGACAAATTAAAAAATATATATGTGCTATATTTATTGCAATGCTCAACCTTGGAAGGAACTGGGTATGAAAATAATCCGAATCTTGTCCGTTTTTAATGTCCAGTGTCATGACTGACAAAGAATGAAATGTTGAGATACCGAGGAAAAATTGGACAGGAATAACGAATGGTACTTAATAATTAAGAAAACAAAGACAATCACAGACTCCTAGAATGCTATACAGGATAAAATTAATACTCACTTAAACGCAGGAGTCTTATGTGTGAATTAAGGAAATATTTCCAAAACAGTTATAGATTGTAGATTTTAACTTAAATGAGTGTATAAAAGAATTTAGGTTTTAACACCGCCTCTGTTCTTGGAAGGGACAAATCGGATACTTGAGGTGATTCTGAGTCATTCTACTGCAGAATTAACGTCTTCACTTGCTTCATTTGAATGAAACCACCTGAGCATTTAGAGGTACAAGGACTCAAGCCACACATGAGCTGCAGAATGAGGATCAGTTTATTGTCCTCAGCCTTTTAATTTTCTTTTAAAAGATCTGATACGGAAAACGAAAATTAGAACCAAAATTTAAACATCTTCCTTGGCATATTTTAACTTGTTGTAATTACATAATTGACATAAAATTATAATATCCTCGAATCAAAATGAAAACAAAAAATCCTTTCTCGCCCTTATTATCAAATTATGTATCAAAATATCAGAGGAAATGTGGAGAGTCAATCTTTGATGATTGGTTTCCAATCGAGGAAATATGTTAAATGATATACATATATATATTAAAGTGTTTAAGATTGATAGCTTTCTGTTTTATATCATCGAGACAATGAAAATATTCTTCTAAACTTTTTTCACCGGCTATGTAAACCAACTCGGGAATACAGCATTCTGGGACACTATGGGTAAATAATGAAATTATCACAGAAACCTGCCATCTGTTGTTCATTGTCTTGTAAGATTCAAAATTATTTGCTTTTAAAACAAACAATTTATTCATTAATAGCTGATATTTGAAAACCATTACATGACCAAATATACTACTTCGGCCATCAGACAACGACGTCGAACTCTATTGTTATATATATATATATATATAATTATATATAATGTACAGATGTAAGATGCTCCCTCATATTTATGGAAATAAATGTTAATTAATTCCGATGCCCAAAAGAAGCAGGCAATACACAGACTATGTCTGATATATCTGGGTCAAACAAACAACTTTGTTACAATACATTATTGCATTGTTTAAATGCCACTAAAAGAAGGTATTTTGCAAGCGATATTTGTAACATATCGGAGGAATTCACTGGTGTTCTCATATGAATACTGACTTTTCCTGTAAGTGTGCATTTGCCCATCACCATCCGAACGCATTACTGAGCAGTAAACCTTGCGAATCCTATTTTCCTCTGATAAACTACTCAGCAATATTCCTAACGGCCCTTATAAACACTGCAGTTATCTCTTTTAATCATTTATTGAATAATGAATAAAAATGATAGATAAATAGATAAAAATAGAGAATAAATAAACCAGAAAAAAAAACCATATCAAATAAATGAATAAATATTTTCATTTACAAAAGAATATATATTTGAGTGTGATCGCCCCACTAAACCTTAAACGAAAAGCGAAGGTTTAAAAACAGTACTCGTATTTCAGTCAATGACAAAGGAATCGCTCGTCAACCATTTGAAATAACACGATGTTGTTTACACCTTTTGCAGCTTTTATAGACTCCGTCTATAGGTTTTATTCTCCCCTCCTTTTCCAATCATGGGACTGGCGGACATATTCCTTTACTCATACGAAGGTGAATTCATTCAGTCCTTGCTTTCGCAATGAAAGAAACCTTCAATTTCACTTACAGATATATAGATGACTTGCTTTCAATTAACAATCTTTCATTCGCGGATTACCTTGGCATCATCTATCCAAGTGAACTGGAGGTAAAAGAAACCACAGAATGTAGTAATTCCATTTCGTATTTAGATATTATGTTGTCTTTCGACATTGATGGTCAATAACCTTTTTGCCAATTTTACATGTAAGGGGCAATACCGGACAAATACAAAATTGCCGCTTAGATTTGCTTCATATTACTGTGACGTCACATTCCAAGCGTTAACGTCATCGTGAAAATTCCGGCAAAAAGTGGTTTGTCCGATATAAGACCCCTTACATCATTTAAAATTGGCAAAGGCTCTATTGAAATGCTCACTCTATGACAAACTTCACGAATTCAATTTCGTTATCACAAACTTTCCTTTCATAAGTAGCAACATTCCATCATCGCCCGCATCCGGCGTATTCATATCTCAGTTAATACATTATTCCAGAGCATGTTCAAATTACAATGACTTTGTTCTAAGGGCTAAAGGGGGGGGGGTTCTTTCGGGGTGTAAAAATTACTATAACCCTTGTGCCAGGTCTATAAGTGTAAAATATACATGCAGGTATATTTAGACTGGATCTACTATGTTACAGTAATGTCAGAAGCAAATGACTTTTGGGATTAACAGCAAACTTAGTAGAAATGATTATTAGGGGAAGGCAGTTTGTCATGACATTGAATCAACGTTATATCTAAAAGGTTAATGTCACAGTGCATATGATGTGTAAATCTTTGTCCGGGCCATAACTTTTAACCACTTGCATGAACTTGAGTAACATTTCGCAAAATTGTTTTCCAGCACCCAGGTATATGTCATGACATTGAACAAAGGTGATCTCTGCAAGTCCAAGGTCACAGTGCATATGATGTGTAAATCTTTGTCCAGGCCATAACTTTTTATCATATGTTTTGCTGTTATGCAATGAAATATCGCTAGGTCATAAGTTAATTTATGACATAGGTGACGTAATGGCGTGAAAAAGAAGTTTCAAGCCGGTGTTTGATGAAATATACACCTTTAAAGTAAGTATAAACATGTGATAAAAAAGAATCTGAAATGAATTGCCATTTCATACGGTATTTGTGAAACTTTTTATGTGTTTTATATACAACAAACAATTCGTTCAATAAATGCCATATGGAATTAAAATTCATTTCAGATCCTATATACCACTGGCATGGATTTGAATTTCTCACAGAATTATTGCACAGGACCCTAGGGTTTGTCATGATCTCGAAGGTCATATCTGCAAGGTCAAGGTCACAGTGGCTATGGGAGGTAAATCTTTGTCCGAGCCTTAACTTTTAAACCCCTTGCATGGATATGAATTATATTTCACAAAATTGTTGCCCAGCACCAAAGGGTATGTCATGACATTGAACCAAGGTCATATCAGCAATGTCAAGGTCACAGTACAAATCATCGGTAAATATTTGCCCAGGCCATTACTTTTACCCCTTGCATGGAATTTGATATTTCACAGATTGTTGCCCATCACCTAAGCGTGTGTCATGAACTTAAACCAAGGTTATATCTGCATAATCAAAGACACAGTGCTTATGATAGTGAAATCTTTCTCTGGGCCACATTTGCTTACCCCTTGCATGAATTTGAATAATATTTCACAGAATTTTTGCCTAGCACCGAAGGGTGCGTCATGATCTTGAACCAAGATCATATCTGCCAAGATATTCAAAGTCACAGTGCATTTGAAGGTAAATCTTTGTCCGGGCCATATATTTATACCTCTTGCATGATAGCAATGTTTTGCAATACATGAAAAGTCATTGAAAAATTTCGTTTGGGAAATTGTGAAGCTAATCTGAGGGTCTGCTTTTGATGTTTCGACACTATATACCTCTCTACCTTGTGACTTAATCAAAATCAAGTTGTTGTTTCTCATAGGCTGTTGTTTCAACATAGTGTCTAAATCATACCGCTGTATTTACGGCATTTTGAAAATAGATGAAATTATTAAAATATCTAACGATAACGCGGCGGTACACCGAGATGTTTATTTTGCCTTGCAATCGACGGCGCGCTTGGAATTAATCAACATGAAAGCGGTATGTTCACTGGCGTTGACCGGGGTCACGGTTGTATTCAATCCAATGAAATGAGGTTTTATAGGTAAATACGTCCATTATCTGTAAACAGCTGATCGCCGAAGCGAAAACGATGGGCGACACGGGCACACATATGTTTTTAATATCTACTATTTTCAGTTTTTGATTTATCTCTGCCGGTGCATAATGTGCGATAAGTATGTTTCTCTCGATTCAATTAATACCATTTTCTAAAAAATATACATACAGTCCATTCAAATATAAAGATAGCGTCACCCTCTCCGCCAAAACAAACGGTCCGCCATATTTTTAACGAGTCATTGATTACATCGACATATATAGTAAGCAATCGTGCATTATAAAGTTCTCAAATAAGAGAACTCATAACCAAAACAATGTCTATAGAAGTAATTATTATTTGTGAAAAATCACCCCGTAGCTTTTATTTACAAAGTTCTATTTATCAAAAGTTTCATTTCATTATTCATAATACATAAATTTCAAGCACGGCGTGGCTGCGTGGCTTTACACTAGGCCTAACCGTGAACCATTTTTACATTCGAATTGATAATTATAGGTATTTACATTAAACATTTAACGATTTCATATAGTTTATTCTAATTTTATAGCTCTTTTATTCAAACTATGCGATTTTACACGAGTTTCTTCTGACTCGGCGGCTTCCATGTGTATAATTATGTACAGAAATACATATTTCATTGTAATTAATACCATGAAATATAAACTGAGCGATAAGATAAGACATCATTTCATCATTTGGTTTACATTGACCCATGATTCCAAATTCAGACTTAAATTTTAATTGCAGATAGATCTAGAGTTGCCAAAGGAAGGGGGTTAGGTGGGGGAGACTAGCTTATCATATTTGAGGAAGAAATATTTTGTTTAAGAAAAGGAGATAAGACTAAGATCCTGTTTTAATTCAAATGATTTGGTTTTAACTCTATCTGGTTAATTTTTGGTATCTATATCAGTAGCGAATTCAGAATTTCCGAAATAAAAGGGGGGGGGGGTGGCACAAGTGAAAGTCAAGTTTTAGCCAAAATACTCCGCTGTTTTAGGTGCCAATCCGAAGTTTTACTCATACTTGTGGCGAAAAAAAGGGGGACGCCCCCTATAAGTCCGCCACTGTATATATAACAAGGAGAGATTAAGTTATGTTCAGGTACTACGAAAAACTAATCACGTGACCTAAATATTTATGAAAATTAAAAGTTTTAAATACGAAATGTTTTATTTCATTCAAATTAATATGTATTGAAGACTTCATAAAAATAATTTTAATTTAAATATTCCCCCATATACCTGTAATTGGCACTCCAAAACATGTGGTTTTCAGAACAGCTCGCATGAAAACACCAGCGAAAGTGATGACTCTTCGTCATGTGCAATTACATGGTCAGTCCCAAGACAAATTCTATAATATATTTAATAGTTGACTTCCTAATAAAATTGCAACATTTTCAATATATAGAGGGTTTATTGGGGTTACTATATCTAGGGCGATTACCTGTCACCTGGGCGGCTAAATTATTACGTAATATCACATCAACCGGCTGTTTGACCCAGCAAATATCACCCTTCATTCCGTACCGTTTATCATCTTTCAAGATATTAATTTATAAATTTGAATCTGATGTGACACAATTTTGTAACTTTTTACCTAAGTAACATTCCATTAGATTTGATCCCCCCTTAAAGTGTCTATGTTCGTTCTTCTTAAATAATCGATCAATGTCAATGATTGTTTTCGAAATTTTGGCTTCATGCGAAGGATCTTGGTCTTGTATTCCATACCCTTCTGTAAACATTGTGTCAGTTTGGCGATTTTAAGAATGTTTAGACCAGTAGTAATAGTGTCGCCTCAAATAAGGAGCATATACAAGAATTGGAATAGTGCAAGGAGTTGTTTAGATCAATACTCTGCAGAAACATTTGTAGCCTCCTTATGCATAGTTTTCTTGTAAGACTGGTTAGACTGTTGTGTAGCTATAGGAAATGTATTGGTGTTTGATAGTTGGGTGCAGTCTTAACATAGCATTATGTGAAATTCGTGTTAACGGAAACATTGCTATTCTTGAGCGCTCATGACTGCTGAGCACACACGTTGGCGTTAACGCAGATTTCCACGTGACTTTAATTTTGATTTAGTTAAAAGTTAAAAATATTTTATAAAAAGTAGTAATGATTACCCCGCCAAAAAGGTGGTTTGTCATGTATACCTTGTAACAGGTCTACGTGGCAATTTGTTATATTATCTGTTTGTTTTTGTTGAGCTTTAATTTCTATATGGAGGAATATTCACATTTTTAATGTCTGTTCTTTGATTATTCGGCTAATGCGGTGAGTGGGAAAGTGGGCTTGTAAACCGGTTAACCACACCAACTATAATCGAATATTTTTGGGATGTCCTTATGCGTTTTAGGGCTCCCCTTCATAAGCGGGTTCTCTATAATGATCACTCTATCTTTCCGTCAGCAAAAACTATGACATTGGTCGTATCTAATACGCTGTCACCGGTAAAACTTTCATATTTGGCATGTTTGTTCCTTATGACATGGTTACCAAAATTTTCGATCATGTGACCTTGACAGTGACCTTTGACCTGCATTTGAAAAACTTTAACATTGATCATAACTATTGAACCGTTAAAAGTAGGGTTTGCATATTTGGCATCTGTGTTTCTTATTGTATATCTCCATGGTGACTTCTACCACATAACTGAGCCAGTAACTCCTCTTTTTTCTTTATAAGCTGACCTTTCTGCTGATACCAAATTAGCTGAGAGTGATGGTGACAGGTATCCAGGGGGTCCCTTCTGACTTTGTCAGTTTTCTAGTTTCAAACCACGACTGCTCCTCTTCGTTTACGCTATTGGAAAATAGTGTTCTCTGCTGCGTAAATATGCAGTGAATACAAATATGTCTGCATACTACTTTCTATTTGTTTCTGCGGTTCTTATGAATTTAGTTATTTTAGCTTTATCGTATTCCAAGCATCATATGTAGATCGTACTTGCAAAACCTCTGGCGTAAAATATAATATACAATCGACGTCTTCAGAATAAACTGCTTCAAAATTTTGTTTTCTTCTTGGATATAATTACCATGTAATTGCATTACTACTTCTTTTCTTCATTCAACACGGATGTCAAACATTTCTTAGAACGAGGTATTATTAAGCAATGCATAGCACAAAATTTCTTATATATCTAGTTACACAAACCTAACAGCTATCTTGTCACAACTTATTTGTGTGATCCCCAGATATAATGTCTATCAAAGCTTTGAGTTCAAATCAGTTATCTCTGGCGGACTTACATTGAAAAAGGTAGTCAGATTCTGTTCTTAATTTGTTTTGTTTCTTTGTTTGCTTTGGGGTTTTTTCTTTTCTTTTCTTTCTTTTTTTTTTGGGGGGGGGGATTGTTTTGGGGTTTGTGTGTGTGGTTTTTTTTTTCAGTTTTCCACCAATCGTTTCAGGGATTTGAATTAACTTTGTTAGAGATGAAAGTCTCGTCGTATCCTCCACCAAATATGTCAACGGAGTGTTCAAACCTAGGCAACTTACGCTGTAGCAGAATTCTTCGTGTACAAGCATCTTCAGAACCGAAATCACTTTAATGATAATAGTTTAAAGCTCATTCTGAAATTAGGGTCATTGTTGTCTATATTTTTGCATGCAATTTCACTCATTTCATGGTAATAAAATATTCAGGTCCAAGCAGTATCTAATAGTGTGGTTCCCTTGGCTGATCCACATTGCTGTATGGAACAATGAATGTCCAAATTGATGTAAGAAACATTAAATATTAAAAGCTGATGCGCGGAAGAATACACGTAGTAAGCGAAACCGACTAATTATAATCCCCCAAAACAAAGTAAAAACAAAATTAAATATTAAAAAAGAGTCATCATTGGTCGGAATTTTTCATTAAGTCAAGGTACCCTCCTTTCATACCTCGTCTTTGTTTTAAAACCCTTTCCAACCAGAAATGATCCTATTCTGTTTATCAAAGTACATATGTAATATATGACAGTCATGTTTATTGAATTTTGAAAGAATTTCGAAATATAATGTATATTTCCGCAATAACTTATGAAATACGGCTGAGTCAGTAACTTTTCTTTATGATATATGATACCAGAGACATGTGTATAGATGTCTCTAATCAAGTTCAAGTTCATTAATTCAGTATTTAAGGCCTACAGGCCAAGAGTACAAGCATATGTCAGTATCCCGACAGAGTATAATATAAAAGTGCAAACAATATATTTAATATAGTTAATTCTAACATTAACACATATACATACTATTGTCATCATACACAAATAAGTCATGACGTACAGCAGGTACATCTGTATCATATAACATGAGTAGAATATATGTACACATTCTAAATAGATAGCTGACCTTTCTGCTGATACCAAATTAGCTGAGAGTGATGGTGACAGGTATCCAGGGGGTCCCTTCTGACTTTGTCAGTTTTCTAGTTTCAAACCACGACTGCTCCTCTTCGTTTACGCTATTGGAAAATAGTGTTCTCTGCTGCGTAAATATGCAGTGAATACAAATATGTCTGCATACTACTTTCTATTTGTTTCTGCAGTTCTTATGAATTTAGTTATTTTAGCTTTATCGTATTCCAAGCATCATATGTAGATCGTACTTGCAAAACCTCTGGCGTAAAATATAATATACAATCGACGTCTTCAGAATAAACTGCTTCAAAATTTTGTTTTCTTCTTGGATATAATTACCATGTAATTGCATTACTACTTCTTTTCTTCATTCAACACGGATGTCAAACATTTCTTAGAACGAGGTATTATTAAGCAATGCATAGCACAAAATTTGTGTGTGTGGTTTTTTTTCAGTTTTCCACCAATCGTTTCAGGGATTTGAATTAACTTTGTTAGAGATGAAAGTCTCGTCGTATCCTCCACCAAATATGTCAACGGAGTGTTCAAACCTAGGCAACTTACGCTGTAGCAGAATTCTTCGTGTACAAGCATCTTCAGAACCGAAATCACTTTAATGATAATAGTTTAAAGCTCATTCTGAAATTAGGGTCATTGTTGTCTATATTTTTGCATGCAATTTCACTCATTTCATGGTAATATAATATTCAGGTCCAAGCAGTATCTAATAGTGTGGTTCCCTTGGCTGATCCACATTGCTGTATGGAACAATGAATGTCCAAATTGATGTAAGAAACATTAAATATTAAAAGCTGATGCGCGGAAGAATACACGTAGTAAGCGAAACCGACTAATTATAATCCCCCAAAACAAAGTAAAAACAAAATTAAATATTAAAAAAGAGTCATCATTGGTCGGAATTTTTCATTAAGTCAAGGTACCCTCCTTTCATACCTCGTCTTTGTTTTAAAACCCTTTCCAACCAGAAATTATCCTATTCTGTTTATCAAAGTACATATGTAATATATGACAGTCATGTTTATTGAATTTTGAAAGAATTTCGAAATATAATGTATATTTCCGCAATAACTTATGAAATACGGCTGAGTCAGTAACTTTTCTTTATGATATATGATACCAGAGACATGTGTATAGATGTCTCTAATCAAGTTCAAGTTCATTAATTCAGTATTTAAGGCCTACAGGCCAAGAGTACAAGCATATGTCAGTATCCCGACAGAGTATAATATAAAAGTGCAAACAATATATTTAATATAGTTAATTCTAACATTAACACATATACATACTATTGTCATCATACACAAATAAGTCATGACGTACAGCAGGTACATCTGTATCATATAATATGAGTAGAATATATGTACACATTCTAAATAGATATCATGGTCTCAATATCAATAATAAAATATCATACTATTATCTGCTTGAGCAGAGTATCCCGAAGTTTATTATAGTGATAATTGTAAGCAGCCAACCTCTGGAGAAAATCTGCTTTTTGCGATGACATACATAATGCTAAAGTCCATGTAAATATTTCTGGTATATATTGATGTCTTAAGTCGTCATATTGACTTCACATTTACAACACATGCTTTTCTTTTTCTATATATGTATAACCTTTGTTGAAACACAATAAACACAGTCTCTGGTGTACATCAATACTATTATATCAACCTTTTTCAATGTGGAAATCATAGTTTGAAATACGATATTTACACATACATCTCCTGTGTTCAGAAGTTGTAACAACTGATAAATATTTCTCATTCATAAGCTCAGACTTAAAAGTACAATATGTAACAAGTTTGTCTGATAAATGAATACTGTTGCTCCAATTTTGTATCCAAGTATCAATAAATCTTTGCTTAAATACATCTATGAATATTTCTATATTTCCACATCCTTGATTCTCCCATCCTTCACCAAATCCATACATATAGAGTAAGTGCTTAACACTGCTAGCCCATGTTTTCCTACCATTTCTATCCAACTCTAACAACATATTATAGCAGTCTGTCACAACTCATAGTCAACAATCTGAACCAATAATTTATGCATCTGGTATCATAGTCAATACATATGATAGTCATATATGTGTTACACCAACAACGTCACTGAGGAAGGTCTATGGTTGTTACGATACTTTTATTACTCTATATGATATCTCGTTATCCAGACTTTTAAATGATATTCTGGATTTAGACCGATTTCGATCATTTACACAGATTTGACACCTTCTATACTAGAAGGTTACCTACTTTGACTTCTCCATATATAAATATATATGGAATTAACACCATTTGCCTCTTTCTACTGGGTATATGTGATGGGTGTTGCTAGCAAGCAGGAGATGCTCATTCTTCCCGGGCACCTGATCCAACTCCATTATAGGGGTTCACATATGCCTTTCAAGTAGATATTTTTCGTTATTTTCTACTTGGTTTTCATTTTCATTGATTTTGTATTTCCTTTGGCTTCATGATTTTCGGACTTATGGTTTGGATTTATCCATCATCTTTACATTCTGAAATTAGATTAAATGTCTGAATAAGATCTGTAAAGTTTACTGAAGGGTTTTCGAAATTTATGATATCTATAACCCTGAGTAAGAAGTTACAGGAATCTGAGAATTCTTTTGCTTGAAAATCCAAAACGTTAGTGCAGGCTCTTGCCAACCGATTGAATAATATAAATACCATACGATGGGAGTCTGAGCACATCACCATCTAGTTAAGGGAAATTTACAATAGGAAATCAAAGTCGTCACGTTTATCATATATGTTGATATGAATGATAATAAAAATACCTCCCGATTCTCTTTTTTCATTCATTTAGAAATCTGATGAAGGAAAATGACGTTGTCCTTGAACTAGAGTAACAAAAACAGGAACTTCAAGAGAAAATTAGAAAACAATTTTACCCCAAATTAAGTATCATCGTATTTTAATTATTTCGATGTATGCATGGTTTTAAACTTGTTCACACTCAAGACAGGAAAACGAATGTTTGATTCTAATAGTTTTCATCGTATCTGTAAAAGCTGGCGTGTTAAAATTGAAGAAAACGAAATCGTAAAATAGTAATATGTTCTATAGAACCTAAACTAAGTTAAAGACTTAAAATGGGTCGACTACGTTTTTAATTCGCCGGGACGAAATGTCCGGAGAGCTATTGTCATAAATCCACACAGTGACGTCTGCGTTTTCGTGCACATTAAAACTCAAACCTGGAAATATGTTTTGAACCGTTAGTGGTAGAGCTTTGATACTTCCTACAAGAGCTGTCATTTGATACCATAGCGTGACTTTTCATCTTGTGACATTGAACTTGGAATGTGGCATACTTTTCAAAAACTTTAACCTGGGCTTTTATTCTTTGTTTATTAGCTATGGATTTCACATGTAGATTCATTGTGACCAGAGCTTTCATTATTTGAAATAATAAATTGCTTGACAAAAAAACCTTTCATGGAAATGTCCCAGTTTTGAAAAAATTAGTGGTATCAAATGAAAGCTCCCAGTTTTCGATAATTGAACAAACGTATTTGCAAGTTTGGAAGTACTACATTTAATAATCTATGCATTTTATCTCTACATACTTTTAAAGTCCAATGTGTCATTATTTGTCCAGATTTCATAAACAATATATCTTTAAAACAGACTATCAGAACTATATATGGTACGTGCAGTTACGCAATATAGGGACTCAATGTAACCCGATGTATGTCAAAATCAAGAAAGTTGAACCAGGTGAAAATTTTAAAGTTATGACTAATGATGGCACAAAGAAAAAAGACAAAGGTGCCTATTAATTTTGAAGTTCAAAGTCTTTGTAAAAGGAAAGTAAATAGTATTTCTGGAATAAAACTCCAGTACTTTCCTTCAGTTTAGATACGAAGAGGGAGAGATGGCTATTAATTGAAGGCGAAAAGGTCACAGGTTAAAATTCCAGGGTATGGACTTTGTGAAAATACGGTAAATCATTGTTTCTGACCTTAGTACCATCCAGAAAACGTAATGTGTCTTGTTTGTTATATCTTAGGCTTAACATTTGTTTGGATCGGTAAAGAATATGTATTCTAAAGCAATCTATTCAGATTGCTTGCCATATCCATCGGGAGCATGATTTATGCAGTATAAAATGCATACAGAAGGTGAATTAACAATTAAATTTATAAGATACGCTTTTAAACATGTAAAACATCCTTATATATCAAATAGAACAAAGTAGAAAAAATGCTTGTATCGAAGTCAATAATGTAGAATTTAATTCTGTGTCGTAATTGTTTACTTCCCAAAAAAAGTGAAGGAAAATGAATCACAAAAACACGAAAATATGATTATGTCTAATATGGTAACAACATGAGGAAACCTTTTTCTGCCTGCCCGTCTGTAAACGAGCTCAGATCATTTACCTGTAGGAGTGCAAACTATCAGTAAGAGGGGACGAGGCTCTAAAAGTTTTGACAAGGTCCATCACAAAATCCCCACCGCCCTGTTAGTCAACGTGCAAGTATGTATAAGACTGTAGAGGGACCCAATACAAGACGTAATGTCTTTGCATTGATCTCGGGGTCAAACTGTCGATGTCAAAGTCGTTTAATAATTTTAGATTTCGTCAAAATGAAAATTTCGGAACGTTTAATCTTTGACCAATTTTATGATGAGTTTATGATAAATATAGAATATATTTACCATTTAATTTTGTGCACCATATGCGCATGTCTATAACCCCGAATTTGAAAGTGATTTGAAGCTTTTTTCCCGAGAAAATCCAAAACGTAAACGAAGACCTGTCAAACCGAAACCATTAACTAATGTGAATACCATATGATTGGAGTGTATGGGGCATCACTCTCTAAATAAGAAAAATTTACAATAGGAAGTCCGAATCCAAATTCGTCATATTTATCATATGTGTTTGTACGGATATTGTTGTTAATAATGCTAATATTTAAGTCCAAGAAAGGTGAGGTGTTTTTCCTTAACAGATTATTGGCTTTGTTTAATTGAAGTTCAGGTAGATATATGTCAGTTAAATAGTTTTCAAACTCAGGGTTTTCGATAACTAAAATATCATTAATATATCTAGAGGTGTCGTTGAACTCATCAATGCGGTCAAAGCGTTTAGAGGTTTGAATAGAATGCATGAAGTCCCTCTCACAATGATATAAAATAAATCTGCCATAAGAGTAGTTCAGCTTGTGCCTATAAGACTCCCAATAATGACGAGCAGTAGGCCTTCTACGGATACTGGAAAAGTAAGCTTTCTACCAAAAACGTAAAATGAATAACCCTATAATTAAATGCCTGGTATGGCCACATAAAAATAAACAGGTCATAAATATAAGAACATATATACTTGTATATACTTGCACCATATACCCCTTTCGAGTACTTACGTCTCTTCTTTGATGCCCTGTATACATTAATGACCTTTCAATGTTATTTGTCTTCTTTATCATTGTAGAACAGAGTCAATGGTCAACAGGATCTGGCTTGCTAACACAATTGGATCAGACATTCTCGATTGTGTAATGTCACGTCACGCAAGATCAAAAGACTTGGTTGTTCATGCAGTGCAACTATTGGTTTTGGCCACAGGAGTGAGAGATGCCGTTATTAAAAGAACCATGAATGGAAATGTGGAACCCGAAGTCAAATTTCTAGAAAAACATGAAAATCAGATTAAACTCTGGATGAATAACCTACAATTTCACACACCAAAGGATATATTGATGGTAAATTTCAAAATATTTGATGTTTTATACTGATGTAAATTGTTGTAAGAAGATATAGGGGTATTTATTTTGGCTTAAATATTATATTATAAGAATCTATAAAAGCCGTCTACTTTCTTTAAAAAACTGTTGTCAAACGGTTCCCATATATCAGTATCTTCTTAGTTTACTTTTTGAAGTTTATAAACCAACTTGAAAATTGTAAGTATATTTCAATATACAGTTCTGAATGCTTTTGGTTTTCCATATTGAAAACTCTAGAAAGCCGTTGTGGTCACTCTTTGAGCAATGTCCATTTATTGGTCTTTTCGTGTGTCGAAAACTTTCAAACTTTCGTCTTCTTCAGAATTACTGAGGGGATTTTGACTAATCTTAATAAGGTTGAAGTATTCATTTTCTTTTTCTCCAACAAGGCGTGGATCATCTGCAGGGTGACACAAGTACCTGTTTGTCTTTTTTTTTCAATTTGTATGCCCCCTTCGAAGAAGCTTTGCTGCTGTAGGTCGGTAGGTCCATTTACAGTTTCTGCTCATTATCTCTAAAACCAATAAAGATATTCAATTAATATTTGGTATACAGATATACCTCAAGGATATCTAGGTCAAATTCTAATTTGGTTATTGTTCAATAATTTTTATTATAGTAATCCCCCTTCGACTTAGAAAATTTCTTAAAATTAGCAGTTTTCGCTCATTATCTGAGGAACGAATAAAGGTATAGAGTTGAAATTTTGCATACGGATACATCTTAAGGATATCTAGGTCAAGTTAAAATTTGGTTATCGTTCAATAAATTTATTACAGTTATTCCCCTTGGAATTAGGAAATTTATTTAGCAGTTTCCGCACATTATCTCTGGAATCAATAAAGATATTGAATTGATATTTGATATACTAATACATCTGAAGGATATTAAGGTAAAGTTTAAATTTGGTTATGGTTCAATCATTTTTGTGAGAGTTATCCCCCTTGGACTTAGAATTTTTTTTTAAAATTAGCAGTTTCCGCTCATTATCTCAGGAACGTATAGAGAAATTGAATTGATATTATGCATACGGATACATCTTAAGGATATCTATGTCAAGCTCAAATTTGGTTATCGTTCAATGATTTTTTTTAGAGTTATTCTCTTTGGACTTAGGAAATTTCCTAAACTTAGCAGTTTCCGCACATTATCCCTGAAACCAATAAAGATATTGAATCTATATTTGATATACTAATACATCGAAAGGATATCTGGGTCAAATTCAAATTTGGTTATGGTTCAATAAGTTTTGTGAGAGTTATCTCCCTTAGACTTTGAAAAATTTCTTAAAATTAGCAGTTTCCGCACATTATCTCAGGAACAGCTAAATATATTGAATTGATATTTGGCATACAGATACATTTTAAGGATATCTAGGTGAAGTTAATAAGTAATAATTAGGATACCTGTCTTTGGCATATTTATTTTGATAAAGTTTTGTGTCAGTTAATACTGATGTTTAAATGAAAAGAAGACAAATGACATATCTGTTAATTATAAGACACAAACTTTTGAATGGAAAATTTTTTTGGGTGATTAAGAGGAGTTGATGACATCTAATGTGCGCATGTGAGTTATGCCCACTTTACAATAATAACCGGGGGGGGGGGGGGGGGGTATGCTACGTTGGCGTTGTTCTTGTTTTAGATTTAAGGGGGAAATTCCTGTCTGAGTTCAAGAAATGATTTAAATGAGAAAACAGAAGACATCTGACAAAGCTGTATGACGGTAACATGGAGGTATGAAGTACCCAAGGTCACCTACCCTTACCCTACAACTGATGCTGCTGTTCAACCCTCAAAGGAAATAGCTAAGACAGGGCAACATATGTCCAAGAGGGTACCCTCCAATGACAAATTTCTTCAGATTGGCCACTTAAATCATCAAACCGATTACACCAGAGGAATCTAAAAAGACGTCTGTAGAAATTATGTTGTTATTGATTCCATTACGAAATCAATTTTTTTAACCTTTGTAGTCCCTGCCAGTGATATGGGAGGGGACTATAGAGTTTGTCGTTGTCCGTTCCTCGGTCTGTCCGGATGATTTCCAGCCATTAACTTCAGTCAGAAATGACCAATTTGACTCAATATTCATACAATGTTAGCTTATATAAAAATCTAATGTGAGATTGATTTGGGGTCAAAAGGTCAACTCGAAGGGTCACTGTTACTAAAAATAGGCATTTATCATTTTATTTCAGTTTCCAGATTATAACTTGAGTCATAAATTATTGATTTCTTTCAAACTTCATATAAGACTAGCTTATGTAAAGGTGTAGGGTGAGATTTATTTGAGGGTCAAAAGGTCAATTGTAAGGATCACTGTTAATAAAAATAGACATCTATCACTGCATTTAGGCTGTCAGATAATAATTTGAGTTAAGAATAATTGATTTCTTGTAAATATTATACAGTACTAGCTTATGTATAGTTCTAGGGTGGGAGAGATTTTGGGATCAAAAGGTCAACTATAAGGGTCACTGTTACTAAAATAGACATCAGCATAGTTCATTTGTAGATTTATTACTGAAAATAGTTATTCATCATGGTTTCAGTCTCCAGATGATGACTATAGATACTGATGCCGAATGTAAATAAAATGAGTCTATATTTTTGGTGTCAATACTTAATATAAATTTCACAGAGTTCAATGTTATTTCTTATTAAATCATGCAAAAGATTTCCAAGTTCACATAACTGTTTCATGTTGCTAATAAGGTATTCGTCACTCCGAAGTTACAGGCTGTGGCAGGGGACGAGTGTTGCATGCAACACTGACTATAAGCTTGTTGACATAGTTCTCATTTACCCAAGGTGCTTACTTAGCTGTTCGATATAGGTCTACTTATCAAGCAGTGAAATATTGGTATGAGGTAAAGAAATATTAAGTATGATTTTTATTAAGAAATATTCTAAATTCAAAATTTAGAATTTGCCGCGATGAACCATACTCGTATTTATATCAAAATCCAAATAGTATCGACAATAGGCTGAATTACACGATGCTGAATAAGCAGGCATGCTAAATGATAAATGGAAACTCAGTTCATCAACGACTGATGATATTAGGTACCCGAAAGACTATGTATCTCCAGATGGATAGTCATGCCCACCGTCTATAATGTAATATTCTGGTTAAAAGGTATACAGAGATTTATCCCTCTAGTTTAATTTGTTTATATTAAAAATCTCAAGAAATATTACAGAAGATATCATTCCGAAAAAAGGACGAAGCAATAGAATATATACAAGTATTAGACATCTTCAGTATGTGGCGACATCGTACTCGATAGCGTACTCGATAGCATATTAACATGATAAACTTGAGGGATCGTTTCAAAAGCACTATCGGTACATGGAGATTTTACAATATCATATTGAACTTTAATGTCAATATAATTTTAATGCGCCTTTAAAATTTTCACATATAAATTTAAAATTAACGAAGCATAGTAAAGATTATGTGCTATTATCAAATCGTGACTTTCTTCACGGATAAATAGTTCTGTTGAAAGTAGAACTGGGTTTAGAGATCTAGCCAGTGAAAATAAAGACAACCCCAAGTCATATCAAGATAAAATAAACAAATAAATAAGTCAATCAAAAAATCATTAGTGTTTTCTCTCCTCGGAAAGATACGGGATCTTACAGATAAGTGGCGGGGATAGTTAGAATGTATGAATGTTCCGTGCTTTGGCGGTTAACTTTTAAAAGGTTTCATCCATTACATTTTCTTTGAAGGTGTAACGTTTTAAGTAGATGTTATCGTTGAAAGAATTGCAAGCTTGCACATGTGGTACACATTTAGAAGACATATCATCATGGACTAGAGAAAAGTAATACCATTCGCCCACTGACAATATATATAGAGGGAATTACTAGACTGGATCAGGGACTAGCTTGGTAACACAGAACATACAGTGGCGGGTTCAATAGGGACAGGGAGCAACCCCCCTCACCCCAGACAGCGCGGGTATACTTTTGTTTGGTTATTTGAGAGTAAAGGAGAGGGAGGGCGACTGTGCCTTTTTGGTCATTTCTGCATTTTATTTGTGATTGTTAATTAATTATAACAAGCTGACCAGCTCGGGACATAATCGGACATCAAATGTACGGTTTAGTGACGAACGCAGCAATAGACGAGCGGCGTCAGTACAAGAAGAATTAAGCCGGGTTTCCATGAAGTGGAAAGATGAAGCGTTTTCGGGCATCAATATTTCGGCACCGAACACTCGCTGAATAAAAAAAAAATAATAATCCGCTTCAGTCTTTTAAATGTTGCTGTTTCCATTATAGCCCTGAAATTATACACGGCGAAATAAATCCACTCACGAAGCGAACATTTTTTTTTTCATTTTCCACGCTTAAAGGACGTTTTAACTGACATTGTGACGTACTTAACCCAAAAATATAATCGAGCACATGTTGCAAAAAGAATCTTTAAACTATTGCTACCAAAGCCAGTTCTAGCTTTATACTAAAAAAATTTGAATTTAATTATACTGTGACGTTTTTTTTATAATTTTACGCGATGTCCACATTTATTTTGTTTGCTTTGAGTGTTTGTTACTCAATAAACTATCCTAATTCGGTATTGCATCTGTCGTACAATCAAAATTTTCGCATTATTTACTAAGTTTTATTGTGCGTCTTCTCGTTGGCTTCTGCCCTACAGCTAGGTCAAATGTCTTTTCCTTTGATGGAACAGTCATTACAATTTGAAAACTCATAAGAGCGGTGCTTTTTAACGGGTTAACTTGACTGGTGAAATAGGGTCTGATAACCAGCAACTGTATCGCAGCAGAAATTTTGAAATGCGGCAAAAGTTAGGGGCGGACAGAAGGTAAAGCTCGCCTCCCCTCTCAGAGGCATTGGAATTCTTTCGCTACCCCACAACCTTCCGTTTCTGCGTTTTGGGTAAGAAAGGAGCAACATTAACCAGAAATTCCTTTCCTTTTGTACAAGGGAAAAACTTCCGAATCCAGTACCCTCGACATCGCCGATTTGGTGGCTAAAGTATATCTCAATTTTTTGGCTAAAATGGTCTCAGAATGCAACAATTGCATCCGTAAGCGTTTTTCAAAACATTTGTGCCCTCCGGACCCCCACCTGAATGAGAGGAAACCCCTTCCCTCCTGGGTGCTTCGAACCGATATTGGTCTCATACGCCCGGCAGTGGACCGTCTTGATCCGCCATTGATGGAAATTCTGTACCATTTAACCAGCAGAATTGTCTTTCTTTTAATCCTTTTCCCCCATTGAATAATTTTACGTATTGTCAGTGTTATAATTGATAATTCCAACACTCTTCCTCTTGTCCGAAGTAGATTCCTTGGTCATTAAAATAACGTTCAACTGTTACATTTGTTTTTGGCCTGCTATCGGTCCCAATCCGCCTCTTCCAATCCCGAAGGGTTTACTATTCTCGGAGGCAAAAATTTCCCAAAAAAGAGATTCCCTTGTAACACCATATAATCGTAAAGATCAAAAGAAGACCTGAATGTGAACAAAGACAGTGCCGGTGTTATATAGTCCCCCCCCCCTTAGCCACCCCCACCCCCCGGAAAAATGGCTATATAGCATATAGCATTAATCAAGTAAAAGGAATAATAGTCTTTGAAATCAGATAACTCAGAACAATACCCCTCCTATGCTTACTTTGGAAACCTGATAAATGACAGATTGAAATATGTGCCATATGTGAACAGAAATAACCAATTTAATTTGGTAGCACTCAAAGAATGGATTTCACCTGATATCATATCCCAGTAAATGTGAAAGTATTCCAAATCACTATGAAATAGAAAAGTTAAGCTTTAACTATTAATAAAAGATATAAATATAGCAACAATTACTTCATTTGATTTCTGTTAACCCATATTATTATACATATATACAACACCTGATAGAAAACGGGTAATTGCACCTCTTACTCAATTAGCAAACAAAGTGGCATGTGTTAATATGCAATCAGTGTTTTTATGATAGGCAACAAATATGGAAGGAAAACAGAAATTAACTTTAGATGTTACGGAGTAGCAATTAAAAGCTATGAAAACTTTATTTATGCAAAACAATAGGGAATTTGATCCCCTTGACCAACCACAACACACTGGAATTTGTGGGAGTCCGTACGCGTTATCCAGGGAGTGGACAAAGTGACTCAGAGGGACTTTGATGAAAGCACTATTATTTACGATGGAGATGAAAATAACACCGATATATTTGAAATATCAAAGACCCAAACAATGTCCGTTTTGTTTATGCAGACCTTGTAAAACGGACGAAAGTAATATTCAGATGTGGTGGGAATCCGAACCAAATGTATCTCATCAAGAGAACTCTAATATAAGAAAAAACAAATATGAAATGTTTTGGACAATGTTATTGCGATGTGTGAAAAGACCAAAGATACATTGGCAGAAAATCTAAGGCGCTAGAACATGACATGCAAGGTCAAGAATGGCACAAACGCGAGCTACTGTGTAGTGAATTTGATGAGGTCATAGCTTCCCAATCCAAAGAATAAACGGTGCATGGAACATATGTGGGAATAAGACTTATCCATCATACGGTGAAAATAAAACCCAAAAAATTTAAGTACAAACTATTTTGACTTTCGGTTTTCATATCCTCCAACATCGGAATTCACTAATTATTGTTATATGATATATTCATGAGTAAAAAGTGTAAGAACGTATTATGTATTCTATAATTTTATGGATGCACTTCGATAACCAGATAGAACAGTAAGTCAACTTATTATCCTTATATTATAGATCTTTATTACTTTGACGAGACACTCTTACTATCACAGTTGGCGTTAAATTTCTTGTCAGACCGGCAACATGCGCTGCTACTCGCACTATATCCGGTGTAAACAATTACACACGAAAACACGCCCACTAATGAACGAAATTGAATTTGAAATTAGATAATGAGGTCTGCTTCAAAACTTTGATGAATAGATATATAATTATGAGAAAGTTTCATTACAATATCAGTTGATACGAACTTGTATATTACGGAGACGAATGAGGACAACAATCGTTAAATCGTCGTAATTGTTGACAATGTTACAAATTTATTGCTGCAATCTGAATGTGTGTCGAACAATCAAATTTACCACTATTTTCTTGATTGGCCGCTATTTATACCCCGATATCGGCCTTTAAAATAAAAAATATGTTTCGGTTTCCTAATTGTACATACGAACGCACAAACTGGTATACAAAGTCATATTTGGTGTTAACTGAACAGGTCATTTAGTCGCATTCCAGAATATTGTAGACATTCCTCATTGACGATTTCATACGTTTCAAAAGTATTGCCATAACAATTTTCCATCGGTAAAAACCATAGATAAGTATCTTGTTTTATGCTGTACAGATCCTCATTTTGCGATATTCTAGAAAGCGATCATGTTCAGCCTTTAACCAATCTGACAGATTACCTCTATGACATTGCAACAGGTGTACAATACTACTAGGAGACGCGTACTCCTTCCGGACACCTGGTCTAACCCATTCTGGTATTGGCATTTGTTTTGGCTAAAACCAGCATTATTGCTGTATTTTATCTGGACTATGAATATTAGACATCCAGTGGTACTCTTTCAAATTTATATTTAATCCAAATAATCTAGAGTCAACTTAAACTATTAAATTTTAATTAAACTATTAAATTAAACTTATTTTGTTGCTGTACTTGTCCTAGAATTGATATGCTCCACTAGCATTAATTTTGATTGGGGTAATTAACTTATTACTTATTTCAATTTTGGTTTCTTTTTCAGATATGTAATGATATTTTTACTTTGGAAATTCCAGAAGGAATCCAAATAATCTACAGTCCACTTAACCTATTAAATTCTAATTAAACTATTACATTAAAATTTAACTTATTTTGTTTGTTGCTGTACCATGTCCGTGAATTGATTTGCTCCGCTAGCATTTATTTTGATAGGGTAATTAACTAGGGTAACTAATTAACTACTTTTTTTAAATTCTGGTTTCTTTTTCAGATATGGAATGATATTTTTACTTTTGAAATTCCAGAAGGATGTGTGAAAAGCAGATGGATTGATAGTATGTCATCTGAACTAGAAATATTCCTAAGAGCAAAGGTTTGAAAAAGTTAATTTTAATCTCATGGTCACACATTTGTCTACGTGTTTAAATTTTCCAAACTTTATTTGATAACATTAAACATTAAAAGGGGTTTTTTTATTAAGTTTATGATACTTGTAACCCTGAGTAAGTACCTAAGTATAAATTGTCTTCCAGGACAGATTTCACAAAATGCCTAGATAGTGTAGATGAAGCATTACATACTTATTGTAATTGATGGTGCAAGAAGGAAAGTGTTAAGTGTCCCTTAATGACTGGCGAAAGGAAATTCCGTAAATTATGGATATTTGCATTGATGAATTTACGCGAAATCCACATTGATTTAAGCAACCATGTAAACAGTCATTCCAGAAAATAAAAAAAAATAGAAATTGGCTGATTTAAAAAATTCTTATGCTTTTGTGCCTGCCGATAAAGCAGCTAAAAGTATAATCATCGTTTGAAAAAGATATTATGTTGATGGTCTTAAAAAGAATTGAACTCTACCAGCACATATGTTGAATCATCGGCGTTGAAAAACAACATCTTTGCAACTTTAAAATTAGAATCGACAAAAATGATCTTCCCCAAATTACACAAAAACCCATATAAATTATGCTTTATATCTAATTCTAGTCACTGTTCTAATATTTTGCTTTCTAAACACATTACTTCTGCCCTTACAGCTATCAAAGGTCGTATTTTTAAGTAAGTACGCATTGTAAAATAAATTACTTTCGGTCGATTAAAAACTCTAGCAAAATCATATATAAACTGTATTTACGAAATTTTAAAGCTAGTCGAATTTCCACATGTGATTTTTCTACCTTATATACCTCACTGCCACATGATTTAATTAAAACTAAGCTGTTGTATCTGATACGCTGGAGTTTCAATAAAGAATCAACAACATACCTATGTGCATCACTTAACTCTGGATTTTGCTCAAACAAACAATGTAACTCCTATAAATATTGGACTAGTAAAGAGTAATGCAATCACCTTTTTGATATACAATTTTATATACAATTTAATGGCAAAATTTATCAACAGGCGATTGGAATTCCCATGGGCATTGATTGCGCACCTCTTATCGCAGATATTTTTTGTATTGTTATGAGAGGGATTTTATGCAGTATATTAAAGAAAAAAGAGGAGTTACTGCCTCAGTTATGTGGCAGAAGTCACCATGGAGCTATACAATACATGAATATAAATAATATACTAGAACATATAACACATTACAAAAATATTTGATTGTAGTGTGATTACGATACCGACTTAGGACGGTCATTTGATTTGACAAAAGTCAAACAAATGGTGTGATTAACCGGTTTACGGGCCCACCTTCCCACTCACCGTAACAGCAGAACAATCAAAGGACGTACAATTAAAAATTTATAAATAATTCTCCATGTGAGGAACAAGGGTCAACAGGTATCGCATATTGAAAGGTCATAAAAATATAAACACGTAAGGTATTGTAAAACACATAATGGTATAAAAATATATGTGACATCAACATGGTAAACCGTGCTCTGCAAGTCTGAAAGCGAGCTAAGACCCTAGATCTGTACGAGTCCCGACTAACAGTCAGAGGGGACTGGGTTCAGGACCATGTCTCCTCTGAAAGAGGTTTGGACAAGGCCCGTCATAAAAATTCGAATCTTATTGATATCTTTAATGACACCTCTAGGTATTTTGATAACATTTCGGTCATAGATAACCCTGAGTTTGAAAATTATATATCTAGTATTTATCCATTTCAATTTCAACTGAATAAAGCCAATATTTGTGATAACGAAACACAACTTTAGTTGCTTTAAACATGAAAATTATTGACAACAATATTCATACCTCGATATATGATAAATGTGACGACTTTGGACTTCCTATCGTAAATTTCCTTTATTTGAATGGCGATCTACCAAGAATCCCATCGAATGGTATTTCTATTTCTCAATTGGTTAGGTTAGCTAGATAACTGAAATATTGTTCAAAGCGACGTAAAACACCAATCAACCAACCAACTAGGTTAGCTAGTGTTTGCATTAACGTTTTAGACTTTCACACTAAAACTTTACAAATCACATCGAAACTGTTGTCTCAGGGATACAGACACCATAAACTTAGAAAAACTTTTGAAAAAGTTTACAGATCATATTCAAAACTTATATTTAAGTTCGGAAATATTAGTTTTTAGCAATTTGTGTCTACAGGAATTTCCCATTCCAATTCTTACGGTCATCTAGCTTACAAATTAAGGAGGGTCAGATATTATGATAACTTCATTTTATCCGGATCTAAAGTTGTCAAACATCCTCTATATCGACAATATGACCCCACGATCATCGTCAAGACTATTGGTCTTGTTTTTGGCTCTTATACAGCCTTATGCAGATTTTTCCTTGAGCGTTACACACTGACTAATAGGGTGGTTGGGACTGCATGACGGGCCTTGTCTAAGCATTTTTAGAGGAGACATGGTACCGATCCTTTCCCGGGTCTGAGCTCGCTTTCAGAACAGTAGAACAGTAATTACCTTATGTTGATGTCGCTCTATATATTTTTAATATCATAATCTTACTCTATATGAATATAAGTGTTCATATATTCTTATGACCTCTCAACCTGATACACTTGTTGATCCTTTTTCTCTATATGGATGATTATTTATAAAATTTTAAATGTGTATCTTTTGATTATACTGCATTTGCGATGAGTGGGAATGTGGACCCGTGATCCGATTAACTACACAAATTGAATATCTTTCGTCCCTCAACTGACCGTCCTAAGTCGGTATGGCTTCTGTCGTACAATCAATATTTTGTATTTAATTACTTATTATCGAATTTTATCTTCTTGGTGATTTCTGCCTTACAGCTACATGTAAGTCAGATGTTCGTTTTCCTTTGTAAACGTTTTTGTTTTAAAGTTCAAAAGTAAATGCAAATTGAACCAACTGAGATATATAGATACCATATGATCGGAATATATGGACATCACCATCCAAATAAGGGAAATTTACAATGGGAAATCCAAATTCCTTACGTTTGTTATTAATTATGATAAAGACAATTTACCAGATCGTGGCATTTATCGTTCGTTAGGGCAGCAAATTAGATTATCCTCTGTAGCAGGACTGACAGAAAGCATCAAACAGGAAGAATAATTTTATGAATGCAAATCTCCATGTTTAGTGGTAGCACCACACTCCTCCCTTCCGTGTAAAATAAGACTTCGGTGGAAAAAAATGTTTTAAAATGAACAGGAACACATTATCAAACATTATATCAGATAACATAGATACAAAATCAGCAGTATTAATTATTGATTAATATGCAGACAGTTGTTCCAAACTTGTGAGAAACTATAGACTCTGACAAATTAAGGTATTCTCCAATACGCCGAGCAAGAAGCGGTAAATGCTTTTGGGATCCACGCCTACAGTCAGGCATTGGTAAATAGGAGGCATCTGGCTATAGGAATAAGTGTTCTGGTGGAATCCTGGACAAGATGTCCTAACCGTTAAGTATTGCAGAAGGTACGCCTACATAGTAGCTTTGAAGAGTACACCAAGCAAACAAATCTCGAGTACTCCTGACAAAACAGTATCTGTGAGTTTTCGGCATCTATGCATTACTCCGTTTCATTAGATCCAGTGCTGTTTCCGCACTCTGTCCACTACCCTTGCTCCTGCAAACCATCACAAGTACCATTTATTTCCTGGAGGCAAGATCTATGCTGAACCTCGAAATTGATAACACGATTTCGTCTTCGTATGTCATGTGCATTTCCTAAAGGTTTTGGAATACATGTATATAGTTTGCGGATGGGATGTCAAACGTATAAAGACCCTTAACGGAATGAAGAGAACGTTTCTGGTGGCGTAAGTCCGGTTCCTTATTCCCTTTGCAGTGTGGAGCTCCCGCGGAGGGTTTGACTTAAGTATACCCCCTTTTTCTGATGTTATGTGGCTGTGACACTTTCTACATACTGTTTGTTCACATTCATGTATATATACAGTACTGAATTATATTGTTTCGTCTGTATTTCAGGGCATTCACGGCGGGTGTGTCTAGCCAAACAGGATGCGCTCACTCTTTCCGGGCACTTGGTCTCACCTCTGAATTTCAGGGGTCCGTGAATGTCCACTGTGGTACATTGTTGTTAGTGCCATAGTCATGTGACACCAGTTACTTTCGTATTTTACAGTCTAACTTCGACCGACATGGCATACTCTGTGATGAGCAACATGGCTACAGGGCCCGTCGGTCATGTGAAACCCAACACACTAGACCAGATAACGCAGAACATGGACCAAGGATACCAGACCGATGACATCTTGTTAGACTTCTCCAAGGCGTTTGACAAGGTGCCACATCGTCGACTCCTCTTCAAGCTGGAGCACTACGGAGTGCCAGGATCCACTCAAGGGTGGATACAGGACTTTCTTAGCTACAGGACCCAAACAGTCGTACTCGAAGGCCATACATCATCCCCGCTAGATGTTCTTTCCGGAGTACCCCAGGAGATTTCTAGTCTACATTAACGACCTACCACAGTGTACCTCTTCAGATGTCAGATTATTTGTTGACGACTGCATAATATGCAGACAAATCAGGAACCAGGGAGATGCTAACACACTACAGAGTGACCTCACAGCTCTTGAGGAATGAGAGGAGAGGTGGCAGATGTCCTTCCATCCTGAGAAATGCACGGTCATCAGAATTTCCGGCAGACGTCAACAGAGACACACAGCATACACACTGCATAACCACCAACTAGAAGTAGTAGATAGTGGGAAATGTCTAGCTTTATCTTTTAACTTTTAAAATTTCTTGGAAAAAGCCTCCCGTTTTTAACCGAGTTGGAGTTTATTATTACACTCAAAAATGAGGACAACTCTTTACTGGAAGAAGAAGAATGAGGGAGGGTATATTTGACACAATTATTGTCCATGACCCAGGGGTGTGTCATGACTATGAACCAAGGTCATATCTACAAGTTCCAGATCACAGTGTTGAAGACCCCAGGGTAATTTCCCAAACCCTTAATTTCAGAAATTGTTAATTATCTCAAAAGTGGATCAGATCCCTTTCAATAAACCATTATTTTCTTATTCCTTTAGACCAAAGAAGTTGTAGGGTTAAAATCAGAGTCTCCAGGGTCATTTCACACATTCTACGAATAAGCATCATTATATGATATATCCATGGATTTCTTGCCCTTACCTTAAACGTAACTGGTATGAAATGTCCACATGGGAGCGACTTTAGTGTTTGCATCCAAACACAAGGGACTTTTCATTTTCAAAGATAAAACCTCTTGATTGATCTGTTTATGGTAAGAATTCTATAATCCACAATAACATTTCTTGTGTCACGACCCTTTAATAAGCTCCAAATGATCAGTTTCCTATCAAGCAATAGCAATGCGTTGTGTCCTTTGGCGTATGCACGACTTAATCCACAAAAGATCGTTTTCTCTTATGCCAAAAGTGGTCTCAAGTCGTTTATGCAAAATACCATGGTCAATGACGTCAAAGGCTACCGATAAATCTAAAATGGGCAAAACCACGCAGTTGTTTTTTCAAGCGCAGCAGCAATATCGTGACGAACACGTAGAAGGGATGTCTCAGTAGAATGATATTTTTAATAGGCGGAATAAAACTATCGTGCATATGGTTATGCACTAAGTGACGATCAAGCTGATTGCCGACAATTTTTTCCAGTACTTTCGATGTAATGAAAGGGCTAGTCCAATACTGTAAAAATACTCCCCCTTTCCAAATCAAAAAGGTAATTATTCTGGATGGTTCTCCGTTTACGGATAGAGAGACAGGAGCATGGATGGTACGCATGATAAGAACCCCACTCCCTTACACACACAATCTTCGTGATAAAATGCTTTACTGGCAATATAGGAGATAATCACTTTTCATGTCTGTGTAGTTACAACATTATACTTTAGATCGGTAACACCTCTTCCTCTTTTGATTTTTCATTCGCTCCATTCGTCCCTGATTTTTAGTTCAATGAACCTCATACTTTACAGAAATTTTATGCAGTATGCACCTGCTGTGTAGGATCATAAACAGAATCTAGTGTATAATTTTGAAGATTTCGTCTTCAATCAAAACCATTTAATTTTCCTCTTCATTTTTGAAGTAACATACATAAATAATACAAAGTTATTTATAACAATAGATCACATGATAGTGTAATGTTGTATGCATGTTGACACAAAAGGCCACCCACTCAATCGTGTGTAACGTTAATAAACAAAATTTGAACGAGCAAATTATATTACATGTACTACATATTTAGATACTCTATTATGACCAGGTATGACATATATCATAATGTAAAAATATCAACGAGTATCGTGTGTTCAGTTGTACTTGTAACGAACCCCCTTCTCCAAGCAAATGTTGGTTGGTTGATTGGTGTTTTTGGTGTTTTACGTCGGTTTCAACAATATTTCAGTTATATCGCGACATGGAAGCAGGAGGTTACCAACCTCTTCACATAGTGACGCAACCCGGGAATCGAACCCGGATTCTTCGGCGCCGCAAGCCAAGACCTTAACTACTACACCAAACCTGCCCCCTTCCCCCTATGCAAATGCAAAAAGGCAAATGAGATGTCGGTAATTTGAAAACTTACGATATTCAGGTAATACTATCCATTTGCCAAATTACAAGAGCAAGCTCTGGTTTGTTGTTAGGGAATTATCGGACTTTTAAAAATTTTATTTTTACTATGAAAAGATGCTATGGAAATTATACCGTCAATAATAAACGATAAATAACGATAAAAAACCTCAGCTGTTTTCGAAGACTTTCTCATTTTTTCAAGAGCAAATACCGTTCTATATTTAGTGACAACAATGTCGTTATAGAACTTTCTCACGAAAATGTCATTATTGTTCCTGCTGACAAGGCAGCTAACAATTACACATTCGTATGTAAGGCATATTATATTAAATGTCTTATAGAAGAGCTTGGTCTTCATTCAACGCCTGGTAATCCAACTTACACAGTTACAAATCTGTTTCCTTCAGAGGTATTGGATAATCACAAGTCAGTTCTCAGTTCATTCGGTATTACTTCAAATGAATCTTATCTCGAAAGAAAAAAGAGGAGTTACCGGCTCAGTTATGTGGCAGAAGTCACCATGGAGCTATACAATACATGAATATAAATAATATAATAGAACATTTAACACATTACAAAAATATTTGATTGTAGTGCAATTACGATACCGACTTAGGACGGTCATTTAATTTGACAAAAGCCAAACAAATGGTGTGGTTAACCAGTTTACGGGGCCACCTTCCCACTCACCGTAACAGCAGAACAATCAAAAGACGTACATTTAAAAATTTATAAATAATCCTCCATGTAAAGAACAAGGGTCAACAGGTATTGCATATCGAGAGGTCATAAAAATATAAACACGTAAGGTATTGTAAAACACATAATGGTATAAAAATATATGCGACATCAACATGATAAACCGTGCTCTGCCAGTCTGAAAGCGAGCTAAGACCCTAGATCTGTAGGAGTCCCGACTAACAGTCAGAGGGGACGAGGTTCAGGACCATGTCTCCTCTGAAAGAGGTTTGGACAAGGCCCGTCATATAGTCCCCACCGCCCTGTTAGTCAGCGTGCAACGTTCAAGTAAAAGTCTGCATAAGGCTGTAGAGGGGCCAAATACAAGACTTATAGTCTTTTTGATGATCTCAATATCATATTGTCTATTTAGGAGACGTTTGACTATTTTATTACATGATAAAATAACGTTATCGGAGCCTTTTACTTTCCTTAGTTTATATACGAGATCACCGTAAAAATTAGGATGGGAAATTCCATTGGATACATACTGTTGAAAAGAAATATTTCCAAATTTAGATAGAAGTTCTGAATAAGATCTGAAGAATTTGCCGAATGTTTTTCTTAGCTTGTGATATCTGTAACCCTGAGTTAAAATTTAGTAGTAATTTGTAAATTTCGTTTATGAAAGTCCAAAAGAACGGTGCAGCCTCTGACAAATCGAACTAATTGAGATATATAGATACCATATGATGGGAGTCGAGGGACATCGCCATCCAAGTAAGGGAAATTTACAATAGGAAATCCAAAATCCTCACGTTTATCATAAATATTAGTATATATTAGGTTGTTGATAATTTTGATGTTTAAATCTAAGAAAGGTGTAGATTTATCTCAAGTATTAGCTTTATTCAATGTGAGCTCTGGTGGATATGTTTTTGATATAAATTGTTCGAATTCTGGGTTGTCGATAACCAAAATGTCATCCAGATATCTGCAAGTATTATTAAATTTGTCAATGAGGTCAAAACGTTTTGAATTTTGAATAGAAACCATAAAATCCCTCTCATAACAATAAAGAAATAAATCTGCTATCAGAGGCGCGCAGTTAGTACCCATAGGAATCCCAACTATTTGTTGATATATTTTGCCATCAAATTGCACAAAAATATTATTCATGAGAAAATCTAGTGCTTTACATAATTCCTTGCAAGTCCAGTATTTATATGAAGTATATTGTTTGTTGGAAAAGAATCCAGAGTTATTGGAAGTACATATGTACGTTTTAGATTCTCTGTGAAAACACCATTGTATAAGAGACAGCAACTTGCTTTTAATCAAATCATGAGGCAGAGATGTATAAAGTGTAGAAAAATCAAATGTAGAAATTTGAGTCGCTTTGAAATTTAGCGAAAGAGGTTTGTCTATAACTTCATGAGAATTTTTAATCGACCAAAAGTAATTGATGTTACTATTATGAAATGCGACATCACAATATTTGATAATATGATCTTTTATAGCAGTTAGAGCAGACGTAATATGTTTCGATAGTACCGTAGTAGAGCAGTGGCTAGAATTAGATATGAAACGTGATTTATATGGACTTTTATGTAGTTTGGGAGCCAATACATGGTTGGTAGATCAGATTTATCAGTTTTAATTTTGAAGTCGGACATGGTCATGAGGTGATCATGAAGTACCATACCTTTTTTTGGATTCCAAAGATGTATAAAACTCCATATAAGCATCGATTCAAAGCTAGATCTTCCAAGTGTTCCACCAAACCTCTTTCCAAGTTACTCACCAAAATTCTAACAGAAATCAAACATGGTCTTCAGACATACTGCTCTACTGCTTACCCGAGAAGTGGAATCAATCAGATGTGGATCCTAAAGAATTCCAAAGAACTTCTAGAACACTTAAAATCTCCTATTTTCAATAATGTCACTAGCATAATATCTTTGGATTTTTCGACTCTTTATACAACCATTTCTCATCAAAAACTGAAGAACAGAATAACATCAATTATTCAAAACGCCTTCTTTCACAAAAAAGGAATTCGCAGGTATAAGTATCTCGTTTTAGGCCACAATCCCGTATATTTTGTAAAGGAACACTCTGATTCCAGCAGTAAGTATACAAAAAAGGAGCTCATCCAAATGTTGGAATTTCTTATAGATAATATTTCTGTGATATTTGGTGGGAAATTGTTCTAACAGATTGTTGGCATTCCTATGTGTACAAATTGCGCGCCTCTTCTGGCTGACATATTTTTGTACTCTTACGAAGCAGAATTCTCTGCTCTCTACAGG
This sequence comes from Pteria penguin, assembly GCA_035048485.1. Classification (NCBI taxonomy): domain Eukaryota; kingdom Metazoa; phylum Mollusca; class Bivalvia; order Pterioida; family Pteriidae; genus Pteria; species Pteria penguin. The sequence continues at coordinate 75,516,264 of CM068581.1, read as the reverse complement.
CAATAAACAAGTAGCATCTCGGTTCAACTTTACATACAGATATATCGATGACGTTTTGTCGATTAACAAACCTGTATTTAAGGATTACCTCAACATCATATATCCAAAGGAACTCGAGATAAAAGAGACAACAGACAGCACAGCTTCTGCTTCATACCTCGATATAGTCCTATCAATTAGTGACGATGGTTTATTATTTACCTCTCTCTATGACAAACTTGACGATTTCAATTTCATTATTACCAATTTCCCTTTTCTGAGTAGCAACATGCCTTCCTCTCCCGCATATGGCGTCTTCATTTAACAACTTAAACGCTATGCCAGGGCATGCTTTAAATACGAAAATTTCGTCCTGAGGGTGAGGCTTCTTGCCACGAAACTACTCTCACAATGGTATATTGAAATGAAAATTTGACTTCGTGTTCTTGTCTCCTTCGTGTGTGCATGCGTGTATATTTATGTATTGACCTCTTTGACTTGAAAGGTTGTTGTAGGACTTTTGCGACGGGTGTTGCATGCATCCAGGGAACGCTTACTCCTCCCGGGCACCTAGTCTCACGTCAATTTTATTGGGGTTCGCATTTGTCTGAATATGGCACTATTCACGATATTGTCCTTTTATTCCATGGACTATGAGATATGGTTTACCCTTCGGTACTTCTTTGTTTTTTCACTTTTATGAAACTCATGCAGAATGCTTAATAAGATAATGGAAGTTATATAATATAATATAATATAATAATATTAATATAAAAATATGTGGTTATATTTCAGTGCTTTAATGGAATTCAATAATTACCTTCTTTTTAGATTTTATTATTTCATAAAAATATTACTTAAGAAACTAAAGTTTGAGGGTAATGAAATCATACGCTCGCACAGATCCCGTCCAAAGTAAGCGATGGGCGTATTAAGCCACGCTGGGCCTTGCTCTTTTTTTTTTTTTTTTTGTTTTTTGTTTTTTGTTTTTGGTTTTTTTTTTTTTTTGTTTGTTTGTTTTTTTTTTTTTTTTTTGTTTGTTTTTGTTTTTGTTTTTTTTTTTTTTTTTGTTTTGGTATATTTATACACTTACCACAATTTAGGTGCACAACGTATTTGATTGCATTAAAACAATACTGAGGATATCTTTTTTATGTTCAGAATATGTCATCTGTACGAATTAACAATCATTTTGACAGGTTGTCGATGAATATCAACGTACAAAGTTGGTAGAAACTTATTGTTGTAACTTGGAGAAATTTGGAAGAGTTGTACAGGAGAAGTTAACAATAGAGGCCTTTCACGTAAGTATGCATTTTAATATAAAACTTATCATAGATTATATATTATCTGAAATAAATAAACATTCAGTTCTTATTTGGTGAAGTGTGTCGCTTTCTAGTGAAAAATACAAGAAAAAAGAGGAGTTACCGGCTCAGTTATGTGGCAGAAGTCACCATGGAGCTATACAATACATGAATATAAATAATATAATAGAACATTTAACACATTACAAAAATATTTGGTTGTAGTGCAATTACGATACCGACTTAGGACGGTCATTTAATTTGACGAAAGCCAAACAAATGGTGGGGTTAACCGGTTTACGGGCCCACCTTCCCACTCACCGTAACAGCAGAACAATCAAAAGACGTACATTTAAAAAATTATAAATAATCCTCCATGTAAAGAACAAGGGTCAACAGGTATCGCATATCCAGAGATCATAAAAATATAAACACGTAAGGTATTGTAAAACACATAATGGTATAAAAATATATATATAAAAACAAAACAGAAAAGAAACCAGATCAAATAATTTACTATGTTGTGTCTTCTTCATAGGGGATATCGTTAATGCACCTGATGCGGTCAGTTAGTGTATTTCTAAGTTTCTACTTAATAATAAACTAATAAACCAATCTCCAAAGCAGAGTTGTCGTTCCTTTACAACCCACACACACACACCTCTGCCAACGTCTTGGGTTTTACAAGATTCTTGTTAAATCAGATTTTTGCCTCTAGACAATATAACTTGGTCTTCAGTGGCTTTATTAGTTAAATTTAAAGCATTTGCCATGTTACATTGGGTTTTAATCGGGCCTCTACATGAAATCAACCCTGAATTTATACCGCACTATATTTTCTCAGCGTAGAAATCAGCGTACAGTTTGTCATGAATAACACACTATCATTTGCACCTAACACGTCTTGTAATTTCTGAGTGAATCCCTCATTGTCTAATTTCGCCTAGATAACTTGAATACGATGACTTTTCCCAAAACATGCAAAAGAGTCTATATTTTTCTGCCTTCTGACTAGGGACTACTTTCAGTAGTTGGCAGAGATTAAAGGGAGTGCAAGGACCGTAACTTTGCTTTGGAGATTGCTAATAAACCTGCAAAAATAAAAATATTCGTCATTATGCCTTTACTCCGAAATACATAATGTTTGAAAAGAAAAACTTTCTGTTTGATGCACGATTCTTGAGAAGGAGATTTATGGAAAAGGTAATGAAATCAGACGGAAAAAGATGGGGAAAGTGGATGCCTTAAAAGTAATTGCAATCATTAAAGAGAAAAACTGAAGACATCTGACAAAGCTGTATGACAAAAAACACCAAGGACATGCACACAAAACATGATAATATGCAAGAAAAAAACGACATTACAAAAATATTCCATTGTGCCGCGGTTACGATAGCGAGTTAGGACGAACAATTGAAGTGACAAATGTCATTAAATTGGTGTAGTTAGCCGGTTATCGGGCACCCAACTTTATACTTGATTTTCCATCAACTTTGATTTACCTACATCCTACAAAATGTGGTTGATTAAACAAAATGAAATTAAATAAAAACTCATTACAGAAAGACTTCAGAAGTTTATACATTATAAATTTATACATTTACTTTGTTACGGTCAGAAATGAACCATTTGGTAAAGCCAACAACTATTACAAAGATTCTATAAAATTTAACAATTTATTTACAAATTAACAAAATTACAGATTATGCTTACAACTACAAAGTCCGATGAAGGTGTAAGAAGGCAGCATTTCCGGAACGCTGAAGTCCGTATTACATCCACTGTTGATAACATTAATAAAGTGTCCACTGTATAATTTCACAATTCAAGCAGTCGGTAAACAAGATAAATCCCCAGTATATATGTAGAAAGGTAATGTTATGCACTGTTACCGAAATGCCAGAGCCCATGCCTTACATACATTTCATAATTTCTAGATTTTTTTTTTTTTAGTTTCTACAATGTTCAAGTAATTTCCAATAAAGAAACATCTAGATTTAAAAGAGCTTTCAAGAACATTCACAAATCATTATACAATACAATACATGTTAAATAACATACAACTACATAACTTTCTAGTACTTCATAGAACATTAAATAATATAAACAAATAAAAAATAGGTGACATTCATAACAACTTGTATTATATGGAAATGAATGTTTATCAATGTTTGGTAAAGCGAGATAAAGATTTTAACTTCTGCTACAGAACCACTTGAGGAATATTGATAAAACTTGGCGAGAATGTAGTGCTCATAGTCTCCTGCAATTCTTGATGTTTTTCACTCAGGATTCTGAGCATTAATTTTCTATGAATTATTATAAATTTAAGGATTATGAATTTTGATTTGGCATGTATAAACAGTTATTGATGATGGTTCAAATTTTACTCTCAGTTTTCTATACAAAATATACTAACAACAGAAACAGGACATATATATTATGTATTTATCTGCTTTTTTCATGCTGCCAATTGAATAAGCAAATTGTGTTAAGGTATGCGATATAGGCTCACTTGGACCTCTTGTTTCGTACAGCAAATGATTTACCGATTGAATAACTTTGAATGAATTAAGGTAAAATAACAAGATATATCATGAAGTTATCGTAGATTCCTAAGTAGGATTATCCTTTTTACTACCGTTATGAATTTACTTTACTGTATTCTGTATCTATTCTAACGGTCTGGAGTGAGTTCAACTTCAATTCGTAAATGATGTATCTTGTGTTCTATACGTCGTGGTGTAAGTTTATGAATACATTTATGTTTAAGCTTTATGTATAGAACATTCATATTCACACGAAATTTATATTTCTCCTACGTCATTAATGATTTAAACGAGGATTCTAATAGCTGGAAATGTTAGGCTTCGGGTATCTTCAATAATTGATTGTATAAATAACAAGAAGTAGACCTGTAAACTATAAAGTTATATAACTTGTTCAACGACATGCATCGTCTTCTAAACGTTTCCAACTTGTGAAATATTTGCAGGATTTCATCCATATGAAGACGCTCATTAGCAGACCGTATTACATGTATGAAAAAGGCCCGTTCAGTAACAATGAGTTTAGCCACTAAATATAATCAGCATCGGGACATTTTACTTTTTAATCACTCTGATAAGTTGCGATTGATTGATTGATTAGATACTGTTTTACGACACTTCACATTAATCTTATGTATATATGGTGACGGCATCTGCATACATATTTAGACCTTTACAACGGACCCACCCGAAGCAGTGAGGGATCTTTTACGTGCCACGCCTACCGTGACACGGGACATCGGTTTTTACTGTCTCATCCGAAGGACAGAACACCCAGTCTGGTGCGCCCAGGGTATGAGTCAAAAATGTTTAGTAATTGTGATAAGTGTTACTTTAAATTAATATTACAGTTTCACGTTTGAATTTTGGCGCCACTTTGGCACGATAATTAGATTTACTCCTGATGCTTTGCGGTACTGGTTGCCAGCCATGTTGTTATCAATGACTTGCCAATAAATTTTAAAGTTGTAAAACCAGGTTTTCATCTTTAAACATGGCGTCAGAAGTGAAAACACTAATGCATAACATTTGAGGACAGTCCGTGCACCGATAGGTCTGCGGGAAATCATGGCTACAAAGTTTACGCCCCCATATCAGTTTAATTTTGAGAAGCCGACCGAATGGCAGGAGTGGAAGCAGCGGTTTGCCCGTTATCATATAGCAACTAAGTTGGCTAGCGAGGACGAGGTAGTGCAGGTTTGCTCACTCATATATGCCATGGGGAACGAGGCAGAACATGTCTACAAAACGTTTACTTTTGGGGAACATGAGGACAAAAACTATGCCAATATGTTGAAAAAGATTGACATTTCTTTTGTCAATAAACAAAACGTAATACATGAGCGAGCCAGGTCTAACCTCCGAGTCCAGAATGCAGATGAGACTGTCGAGTCATTTGTTCGTAGCTTACACGAGATGGCTGGACACTGTAAATTCAAAGATAAAACAGAACAAATAAGTGACCCTCTGGTTGTAGGGATTCGGGTCAAAGATCTGTCAGAAAAGTTACAATTATGCCCAGATTTAACGCTGGAAAAGGCTGTCGAAATGTTTCGCACCCGGTGTTGGTCAAGTCGCAAGTGAAAGACTTTCAAAATAAAAATCTTGAAGCAGTAAAGCAAAAAGACTTTCATGCTATCAACGGTCAAAGTGGCAGTGGTGCACATAGGAGTAGTACCAAGGGAGGCCGTTATCGTGTACAGACACCCCGAGCCCGGGTTGAGCAGCGACATCTGTGTAAAAGGTGTAATCGTGTACATTCTGATGGTCAGTACCCTGCAAAAGGTAAACGTTGTAGAAAATGTAAGTGTAAACCATTTTGCAGCAACCTGTGGTGAGTGAAGTAGTTCAATCGGACCACGACCGTTTTTTTCTTGGATGCGTAACCAATTGTACCAAAGAGTCGAGTACGTGGTATGTAAATTTGAAAGTTTGCGGCCGTGTTATACCGTTAAAGATCGATACCGGCGCAGATACTTCGGTTATATCCGAGCTGACCTATGAATCGTTACCGGTTAAACCGAAACCTTGTCCCATGAACAATATTTGTGTAGTAGGTAGTAGTAGGTAGCGTTCCGTCTAAAATGGGTCTCGTGCTGAGGGTCGAGGAAGTTAATTAAGGCGTGTTTGAAAACGAGGACTGTATCAAAGGCAACCCAGTCAAAATTACACTCCGAGATGATGCAACGCAGTATTGCGTAACCACAGCGCGGAGAATTTCGTTTCCAATCCTGGATAAAGTGAAGGCTGAGCTCGACCGTCTTGAGCAGGAAAACATTATAGTAAAAGTAACCGAGCCGACAGACTGGTGTGTTCCAATCGTACCCGTTACCAAAACGAATGGTAAAGTGCGTATATATCTTGATTGAGGAAGCTCAACCAGGCCGTAAAGCGGGAACATTGCATGCTTCCGAATTTAGATGACATTTCTCCAAAACTTAACGGGGCAATAGCTTTCTCTAAATTAGATGCCACATCCGGTTTTCACCAATTACCGCTTAGTGAAGACAGGTTTTTACACACCACATTTATTACACTGTTTGGACGATACTGCTATCGCCGCTTACCGTTCTGCATAACATCGGCGCCCGAAATCTTTCAGAGGCGATTAAGCGAAAATCTTCAAGATCTTGATGGAGTCGAGGCAATTATTGATGACATTTTGATATATGGCCGAGATGTGAAGGAGCGACCTGAGCGTGTATTTCAGCGAATCAGAAATGCGAGTATAAAGTTAAACCGTGAGTTTCGGAAGGGTGAAATTGAGTATTTTTGGACATGTTATCTCAAAATCGGGTGTCCAGCCAAGTCCCGAGCGAATCAAGGCGCTTGTAAAATTACCACCTCCTAACAACATTACCGAAGTTCGTCGCGTGATTGACATTATAAACGATATCGGCCGCTGTGTACCAGACTAATCTACCGTTATGCAGCCAATTACAAACCTGTTGAAGTCGGACACTATCTGGTAATGGGATCAACCGCAGGTATTTGCCTTTTGCAAAGTGAAATAAGTACTCACAACTCGCATTCTATGACGTTGCGAAGCCTGTAATTGTATGTGCTGACGCAAGCAGCTACGGCATAGGGGCTGTGCTTTACCAGGTTTCCGAAAACGAGATGAAACTGTTGGCATTTGCCTCTCGTACATTGACTTCCTCGGAACAGAAATACTCCCAATTCGAGAAAGAGTGTCTCGCGGCGCTATGGGCCTGTGAGAAGTTTCAACGATACATTGTAGATATTGAATCATTCCGACTTACCGACATATCCGACCTATCACAAACCATTATTGCCATTCATAAATTCGCAAAATGTCGATCGAACGCCACTCAGATGTCAACGCTTATATATCTGACTCCGCCGTTTCAACGCTATTGCCAAGCACGTCCCTGGAAAGCAGTTAGTAGTACCAGACACGCTGTCGCGTAGTCCATTACCTTTTGACAGTATCGAACCCGAGGACATTGCAGCTTACGTTGGGTCAGTTATGTCTACCAAACCAATATCCGACCGTAAACTCGACGAAATTCGTGATGCGATATCGTCTGATTCCGCGATACAGGAAGCTATGAAGTTTACGCATTAGAGTTCAGCGTTAAGGCCGAGGTTAGACCTTACTCTGCCTCTCATTATGAATATTCGATATCGGAAGGTTTACTCTTATACCGTGACCGAATAGCGATTCCAGAGGGACTCCGAGCCGAAATACTCCAGTCGTTACTTGCGGGTTATCTATGCTTCAGTAAGTGCCGCGATAGGGCAAATTCGACCGTGTGGTGGCCAGGAATTTCACGCCATATAGACCGTATTATTCGTTCAAAGGAATACTGCAATCAGCATTGACCAACTCAGAGGAGTGAACCGTTAAAACCGACGCCATTACCAGGGAAACCATAGCAAAAGATCCCGACAGACTTGTACGAATTAAAAGGTACTCATTATTTCGTCGTGACCGATTATTACTCTCGCTACAGAGATATCGTTAGGCTCGTCAAACTTTCTAGCGACCATGTGATAGGCAAAATGAAAAACATGGAATTTATATACCATACGAATTAATGTCTGATAACGGTAGTCAATTCGCATCAACAACATTTCGCAAATTTGCTGTGGAATATGGTTTCAACCAGATATTTACAAGCCCCCACCATCCACAAGCAAATGGTGAAGCCGAGAGCGCAGTTAAAGTGGCGAAAAGGATTCTAAAACAACCTGACATATTTGTTGCGCTAATGGCCTACCATAGCACTCCGATTTCCGCTACGGGTGTCAGTCCGGCTGAATTATTTATGGGCAGAAAGATGAGGACCAACGTTTCCGTTCATCCGCAAAATCTAGAACCGAAATATCCGGATTGCGATAAAAGCAGGATGCAAGATGCGAAGTTGAAGGCTAGGATGACACAGACTTTTAACCGTCATCAGGGAGTCCGACCATTGCCGTTATTAGAATTGAAAATTAAAGTTAAAAAACGTGACTCAGTTGGTGTAGTTAACATATCTTCCCACTCACCGTAAAAGCAGCACAATTAAAGGGCACACATTTGAAAATCTCAATAATCCTCCATTTATCCAGATGAGCGAGTTACAAACAAGGAATGATATTGATTGAAAACGGGATCTTCAAAATTCAAATTCGAGATTCAGCTTACGATCAGTTTTAGATCAGTTTAAGCTGCTCAACCAGGGTTATATATGTGCTAGACTAGCAACGTCACTGGTGAAATTCTATGGTCGTTGCGAGACTCTTATTACTCCATATGATATCTCGTTATCCAGACTTTTAAATGATATTCTGGACTGAGACCGATACCGATCATTTTACACAGATTTGAAACCTTCTATACTAGAAGGTTACCTACTTCGACTTCTCCATATATAAATACATATGGAATTTACACGATCTGACTCTTTCTACTGGGTATATGTGACGGGTGTTGCTAGCAAGCAGGAGATGCTCACTCTCCCCGGGCACCTGATCTCACTCCATCACAGGGGTTCACACATGCTCTTCAAGTAGACATATTTTGTTATTTTCCATTTGTTTTTCATTTTCACTGATTTTGTATGTCCTCTAGTTTTATGATTTTTGGACTTGTGGTTTGGATTTATCCATCATCTTTACATTTAGACTCTTTAAACTTACAGATCGGGAGCCAGTGAGGCGATTTTGAATGAAAGGGGAGGGGTGAACCGATCTAAAATATAATGTGGTATTTATTCAGCCTTGAAAGAACTTTCCGACATAAGGGATGCATGTAAAGGGAGAGGAGGCGTTCCTTTACAAGGAACCCTTTCTTTCCTTGCGTCTTGATTCCCGAAGGTAGCACCATCCCGTTGGTTGGTACAATGAATTTCTAAATAGCTAAGACAAAGGCAAGGCAAAGGGGTTAGATCTGGGAGAAAAGGAATATGATTTCATAGATTTTTATATCTACGTCTCAAGTCAGCTATTATCAAAGCGCTTCGTCTTAGTCCAGCGTACACATGTAATTTTTTAAACTTTTTTTCTGAAATTACTTTAGGGATTTTGATGAAACGTTACAGAAAGTAAGTCCTCAAGGTCTTCTACCAAGTTGTATGTGCCTTTCATTCCAATTTGTAAAGACATACATGCATGGTCATTCTTGCTTGTAATAGGCTGATACATTTTGGACATTTCATTTGCATTGGCTATATCAATTGGAATAATACTAGAAAGGTAAAGTACTATTAGCAAATGTTACTTTAAAGTAAGAAATTCATGTAAATATGACATTGCACATTGCAGTCAGGTAAGAGAGAAATCTTTTTTTCTGCCAGATATACACATGCTGCCTACCTATCCGCTATAAAAAAAGATAAAAAGAACCAAGGAGAGTGAAAATTAAGATAACTATAATACATTACATTTAAGAAATTAAAATTATTACATATCGAGTAAAGCACAGTTCATTTTTTACATTGCTTTACAAAACAACTCAAACAATGATGTACAATTTTATAAGAGGTCATACTTTCATAGTTCTGTATAATTTCAAAAATTTTAGTTTGCTTTTTCTTCCTCGGGCTGTTCTAAGCATATCTCGCTGACGTTAAAAAGACATACGAGTTGGTATGGTCTAATTTTAAGCAGTAAAGTCTCACTTTCCCACATATAGCCCATTCTTTAAATTACAGCATGTTCATGTAACACTAACACAGCGGAGGATGTGCCAACATATGTAAAAGATAAGATGATGGAAAATTTTATGAAGTCGTTGTCTCAAATACTTCTTTATAAAAATTTCCTAACTGGATCACACGTCCTGTAACTTGAGTGACAGATATATTTTGCAATAGATAAGGTTTATGTTGTTTCTGTAGTGTTTTCTACTATCAATAAAATAGATATGAAACGAAATTTATTTAAACTTACTTAGAATTCATTTTTTATTTATTAAATGAAATATTGTTTCACTAAATTGAAAATAATAACTGCAACACTTTCATTTCATACACATTAATTTGGCTAATGATCACATCTTTTTAAATGTTTTAATTATGTTTTTTTTATTCCGATGTTTTGCATTCAGAACATCAAAGGTAACAGTGTATAACATGATGAATAGGAGTGATGTTTGTTTGTAAAAAACTTAACACAATTTTCACAGAGGTAGTTATGGATTTGACTCTGTGTATTATAGATGTCTTATGTAATGCGCTTTACTAAAAATACCATTTGACACTCCGTACAACTTTCTTTCCCGATATTACCATGTATTCCTTCATGTTGCCTTAACAACGATTGATTTTACAAAACCTCCATGCAATGTTTATATACGAAAGGCATCCCGGAAATAAACAAAAATACGAGAGTTATATTCTAAGTTACCCTTACAAAGACCATCAAAATAAAATGCAACAGTTAGCCGATTATTTTACAAGCAATATTGTTTTAAAATAAGGATTGTTTCATCATGCATACAATTTATTCTGATTGATTTGTCCTTCCTTTTTGAATTTAAACAATCTATCATCATCATCATCATCACCATCATCATCATCATCATCATCATCTCTTTTACATATGTTGGCATATCCTCCGCTACGTTATTCTTACATAAACATGCTTCAATTTAAAGAATGAGCCAATAACGGTGATTATTCCTACACAAAACGTGCCACCGTTAGCACACGTGTGACTTCGGTTGTCCATTTTTAAACTTTTCCCTAGTGGGAGTTAACCGTGTTCTGTTCGCCTGATAGCAAAGTAATATCCCTGAATGATTGTTTTTTCGTATCTATTTAGAATAGAATTGTATATTGAAGAGCAATTCATGCACTTTGAGTGTATTTAAATCATATTTCTAGTTATTTCTGGTCTTTAATGAGACATTTATTACATTCAGGCATTTAAAAATGGAGTTGATCTTCTAAGAGATAGAAAATGGCTAGATAATTCAGATTCAGCATCCCATTATGGATCCCTGCTGTCTGGAATGTTCACAAAGTCCTGGAATGAACGTCAGACGGATGAGTCGTGTAGTGTTCTTCAGTTTTCCTTGTCATGGACCCCTTTACTACAATTCCTAAAAATGTTCTGTAAGTATGTTGAGTATGTAGCGCGCTTCGACATAGTGATACTACTACTACTACTACTACTACTACTACTACTACTACTACTACTACTACTACTACTACTACTACTATAATAATATTATTTTCATTAAAATAAATAATTTCGATAATGAATCATATGTTGTCCTGTTGAACTTTCTATCTACTACTATTTATCTATCTATCTATCTATCTAATCTATCTATCTATCTATCTATCTATCTATCTATCTATCTATCTATCTGTCTATCTGTCTGTCTGTCTATCTATCCAATTATCTATCTATCTATCTGTCTATCTGTCTATCTATCTATCTATCTATCTATCTATCTATCTATCTATCTATGAGGATAATACATCTTTATTTCCTGTATTCTAAATGCATTGATCATCATCACAAAATTCCACATCTAATATTCAATCATTTTCTTTTCACCAAATATTCAGATTTTAAGGAAGAGGGAAAGTATTTGACGTTTGACTGTGAACAGTCTTTGACGAAGGCAGCTTCTCTCATGCAGGAAATTTACAAATTACTTCTTGATGGAAACATAATTCTGCATGATCTTGACACCATCCAGCAGTTTGAAAGTCGCTTTATTGAAATCACAGAGATAGTATTGCAGAAAGAAGACAGGAGTTTTAAAAAGGATAACGTTACCAATGTAATCCGATTGAGATCAATAGAGCTGCGAGCGTTTCAAACAGTGAAACATCACGTTGTAGAATTTATTACAACATGTTCGCGTGTGAAAGGTACGGTAATATTTCTGCATCAGCGATTTTCATGCATCAAACTTTTTGCTCACTGTCCCCGCTTTTCTCGAAAGGGTTGGGACATTAAATTTCATTCGTCAGTCTGTCCGTCTGTCTGTCTATCCATCTGCCACAAAAACTTTAACCTTGATCATAACATTTTAACCGTAAGATGTAGGGCATTCATGTTTGGCATGTATGTCCTTAACTGCAATACCTTTCTGTTGGTACCAAGAATATTATCATGTGAACTTGACCGTGACCTGTGACCTACTTCAAAATAACGTTTTTAACCATGAGACGTAGGGTCTTCATATTTGGTATGTGTGTCCCTAATTGCACTACCTTTCCATGGGTACCAGAATGTTTTATCATGTGACCTTGACCGTGACCTTTGACCTACTTCAATATAACTTTTTAACGGTAAGACGTAGGGCCTTCATATTTGGCAAGTGTGTCTTTAGATATGCACAACCATGACAATATGTCACAGATCACTGCACCCTTACTGATTAAAGCCCGAAAGAGTAGGGACCACAATTTTCTGAATATGCTTGTTTTTATGTAGATTATGGTATTATATTGAATATATTGAGCAAATAGAATATGAAAATTACTTTATTTGCGTTGATGTCCATGTCCATGTGGAATGACGTAAAACAATAATCAATCAATCAGTCAATTATCTAACCTATTTTGTCTTACATGTACAGTTCACACTGATGGCATTAAACACGCACTAGAAAAGGTCAAATGTCACAATGAGGTCAAACTGAGTGAAGTGTGTAAAGTTGATTTTTTCGAGAAAACATCTAGTATGACGGAATACAAACCAGTTGTTACAGCATTTCCACTATGTCAAGAAATTTTGGATCTTTTACCAGATCTCGGAAGGTAAGGAAGTTAGGGTATAAACAATTAACAATTCTTAATAAACATGTATATCATGATGCCATTAAAATGTTTTTTGTAATTTTCTTAAAATAACAGGGTTAAAATTTTATCAAACTTTGATTGTTAGCATTTAAGCCTTGATAAGGATGAAGCACTAAAGTGGCCTAGAAGAGTACTATCATTTGACAAACTTCTCCTTCAGACCTGCTGAATAAATCATCAAAGCGAATTCATCAAAAACATTGCTTTAAGAAGTGTTGGTTTGGTGTCATTTCCAAATTTAAACTTTTTTAGTGTTTTAGACATCTTTTGTACTTTGCCATTGCTTCCTCCAATTTTCAGGACATTTCTCAGATTTTATTCCAATCTAATACGATTTTAAATGATTCTTATGAAAATTGGTAGACTTGAAGTTCTCATGGCCCCCTACAAATATTTTTGTTTTTAATTGGTGCCACCACAGGAAAAAATAAGTCACAGAAAATATCTTCCTGTAACAGACTATTTCTTCTGAACAGCTGCATGCAGAGGCAAACCGATGGCAAAGAATAATCTAAGCGATGTGTGGAGAAGCGTTTTGTGTTTGGTTCCATTCCAAAATCAAAGTTTTGACGTCTTGTCAACATTTTTGTCTAATGCATAATGTATCATGACATTCCTGTAAAGTTTAATGATAATTGATATGAGAAAGAGGGAGAAAATCGATTTTTTAAAATGAAACGTAACACGACTTAATTGGTATACATTATTATATGTCCGTCGTAAGGCGATATGTATTATGTTATGGCGCTTTCAATCCGACCATCCTTGCGTTCGTCCATCCGAGGCCTGGTTTTCCGGACTGTTTTTCTGTAACAGATGCATGTTCAATGTAGACATTTGGTGATAATGTTTCTCTCAAAAAGAGAAAGAATAAGTTTGCATTGCAGCCAGATCGTTGAATCGTGAGCTACTTTATAGCTTAAAGTAAGTCAAACAGTTTTAAGGACTTTCTTGAATCATACGTTTTATAAGATTTAGTCTCAACATTCCTCTCAAAGATATACACCTTAAGTTCACATGCCATCTGGATTGGTTCACTGTGAAACACTTCAGATATAAAAGTAGAAAAACAGTTTCCTTGACCTTTTGTTATTGAACAGATATTGCTCTCTCAGAAAAATAAATGTACGGTTTATATTTCAGCTAAGGTAGTGTGTAACAACCCACTTTGAAAAATTACGCATTTTGAAAATTTTTTCAAATCGCGTTAAATTTTGAACAACCGTAACACGTTTAACTGCGTTAAATTTGGGACTGCCTCAACGCGATTTGAATTTTTTTTTTCAAATTGCGTTGAAACAAGGTACAGCTCAACACAATTGTTGAAAAAAATATTTATATTGTGTTAATGGAGTACATGCATTTTATTTTTCATTTTGCGTCAAATTAATATTGCGCTTTAGTTCAGGAAAGATAATTAAACTTGTTTACTGGTCATAGCTTCATGCATTTATACAGAATTTACTCTGAAATTGCTTTGTTGGGTTTGATAAACTTTAATGGGGATAACGTACTAATGGTCTCCTACAAGTACTTTGGTTCAAGTACTCTGCCAAGTGATGGATCCAGGGTGGGGCCTAATAAGTAGCAAAGTAGTGCCTGTTTTGACAAACTTCTTCAGACTGGATGACTTCCTCAGCAAACAGAATGAATACCGATGAACTTAAATCATGTGTGCAAAAGTGTTTGTTGTGTTTGGTTTCACTTGCAATGTAATACATTTGCCGATGAATGGTGCTTAGGCGAGGAATATAGACCCACTTAGGTCTCTTCTTTAAACAGTGCCAACAGGGCGCAATTCCAAAAATAGATCAAAACTCTCATTTGAAATTTCGTAAAACAAGAGATCCAAACGGGCCTATATCGATCACTGGAGCACTATTAGCATTTTTATGAGTCAGAAAATAGAAGGGGATTCAGTATTGCAAATGTAGATGCCTTCCAAAACATGCGATAGTTGCAGAAGAGAAGTCGAAAAACTGTCAACCAATCGGTCACGGTCCAATTGTCGGAATGTTCAGTAGATTGAAGCTTTAGTAGTCCAAAATTTCACGAGTTCAATGGTTCACTAGTCCGATGGTCAAATAAACCAGACGTCAAACTTTTCCAATTCGTCACGCATACTCGTGATCATTCATCAGCGGATCCAGTGGAGGAGACCGGAGTCTGGAACACCCCTCCCGAATCCGAAAATTTTACAAAAACAAAAAGTAATATTTGGGCATTTTGGGGGTTAGACACTCCTCGTCTAAGAGTAACATGTACCTTTATTGGTTGGAATCCCCTTCCCTGACAAAAATTTCTGGATCCATGCATGACATGTAGCGCATATACCATCATGAATAAAGTATCTGAACTATTCTATAGAAGCGTATTAGTGCCACATTAGCTGGATTTCGGTGATCGACGGGAATCGGAAACAGTTTTGAGCATCCACAAAAGGTCTCATTGAGACCAGCTTTCCTCAAGTTAAATTTTAACGTTGAAAACACTTAAACGTTCTTGGAACGTTTTGCTATCATTTTGATGTCATATATATTTATATACCATTATGTTTTACAATACCTTACGTGTTTATATTTTTATGACCTCTCAATATGCGATACCTTTTGACCCTTGTTCTTTACATGGAGGATTATTTATAAATTTTTAAATGTACGTCTTTTGATTGTTCTGCTGTTACGGTGAGGGGGAAGGTGGGCCCGTAAACCGGTTAACCACACCATTTGTTTTGGCTTTTGTCAAATTAAATGACCGTCCTAAGTCGGTATCGTAATTGCACTACAATCAAATATTTTTGTAATGTGTTATATGTTCTAGTATATTATTTATATTTATGTATTGTATAGCTCCATGGTGACTTCTGCCACATAACTGAGCCAGTAACTCCTCTTTTTTTCTATCTTACCATCCCCGTCATCTCCATCTCTAATCTAATATTAGACCTTTATTCTTCTGGTGAACCTTCGGACTGGTGAACCTTCGGACTAGTGGGCCTTCGGACTAGTGGACCTTCGGACTAGAGAACCTTCGGACTGGTGAACCTTCGGACTAGTGGACAGTTATATTTGTCAACGGGTCTGCCCCTCACGTACTGGTGAAGGATCTTTGTTTATATAGTTGCCGAGAAAACAAAATGTGCCAGCCAATTAAAGAGTTTGTTTTGGACTCGCTGACACCAACTTTTTTTGTTTTGAATATGGTAGATAAGGGTGTCTGGAGGACCTTAGTGAATTACTTCAAAAATTGTAAAGCTCCTTCCCTATGTTTATTAGATTTAAAAGTTGTCCACGACACCATGTTAATTGAATGGGGATAAGCATAAAGCACCTATAGTAAGGGATATCATGAGCCAAAATGTCTCTTATATGCTCATTGACAATATAATATATATATTACACATATGCACCTTAATGGATGTCGGCTGTTGTCGAGGATGCGATATCCCCACCTTGGAATAGAGCCGTGTACTACCAATTTCTAATAACATTCTCATGATTGCACAATTAAAAGAATGATATAAACTTGACCCCATGTTATACATGTATCTCATAGGCCAAGGTCACAGTGCGCTGTGATAGTGAAACCCTTCCTGAACCTTATTTCTGACATCCGTGAAGTGTAATTGCAGTCAATACATTGTAACACCATAGGATTGTTTTCAATTATTGCGTATATGTCACTATGCACAAAATAATGTATACATTATTAAAGCAGTTACATATTATACTCGTATATGGAGACGTAATGTACAGAGACACCAAACCTCGTTTTTAGTTGGCAATTATCTAAGTGTAAAATGTGACCATGATACATGGTCATATCTCCCAGATCGAAGTCACAGTGTTCCGTGGAACTAAAATGATGTCTGGGTCATATTCCTATACATCCGTAGTGGTAACTTGTATGGTAATCCTATCAGGATTGATGACCCTATTAACCGATTTATGGGTCCCCTTTTTTCAAAATGCGTCGAAATAGGTCTGTGTAACTCTATTTGAAAAAAGAAATGTTTTTTTTTCAAATCGCATTGAGGCAGTCCCAAATTTAACGCGGTTTGAAAACATATTTCAAAATGCGTTAGGGTTATTCAAAATCCAACGCGATTTGAAAAAAAAATTCAAAATGTGTAATTTCTTTAAAGTGGGTTTAACATAGTGCACAATAACCTACTTTACGGTTTAGAGTAATTCAAATAGTTTTACAGATTTTGGATTACGGTTTTGTTTTGAAATTTCATCACAACCCTCAGAAAAATACATGTTCAATGCACATGACATCTGGATGGTCCCATGATATACTTTAGGTTAAAAGTTTTCCGGACTTTTCCTCTATTATGGCTACAGTTATTGTGTGTGACCTAAATTTGCTACCCTGAAATTTAGCGACAATTGCATAATGCAACACTGCAACATCTGAGATTGTCAAAGGAACACAGTAAATAATTTAATCTATATTTAATAGTTCAGATGGTGCATAAATCGTTTAAACATATCTTGGAAGATTACGTTTTTCGTACATTATACATGTTAGTTTAAAGGTGAATAGTGAATATTTGGGAAAAGAGTTGGTTGGTCGTAAAAATATTTCAAGGGGTACATAACTGATCAAGAAGTGATACGAAAGAATTGATATCAAATTCAAAATTCAATTGTTGAAAAAATCATTTAATACAGAGGTGTTAAAGTGTCTTTTATCTATATAATCGTCACTGTTGATTGATGTTGGTACAACAAATTCTATAGAAGTCGCCTCTAGCAGTTTTCATCTTTATCTTCAAGTTCCAGATATATACTGGGCAAAAATAAAAGGTATCCACTATTCAATATTGAATAAATCGAATAAATGATAACGAAGATTTACACTGTTATGCATGAGCAATAATGACTAATTACTGTCTACCGAAAAGGCCAAATTATTAAAGTCTAGTCAACCGTAACTGGATAATTTAGAAGCCGGTTGTCTATACAGTTGACTCGCACAGGAGCGCCACGTGCAAAATTTTTTGAAAAGTTTTTGCGTTGCAAGCAATCTTAGACTCATTGCAGTTACGAAAATCACAAAAGTTTTGAATTAAATCATGTCAAGGCTGAGCCAGGGCCTGCGTAACCAAGCAATTGGCATGTTGAACGCAGACCAAACAGTGATCGGTGTTAACATGGTGTTTGGTTGGACTAGAAGGACCATAACTTTAGCGGAGGCGTTGAAGATCGCCCTCGAAGGAGTAGACCACATGCAACTACAATTGGCAAAGGCGTTTACATAGCGTTTACGCATCTCCGTCCACGTCATTTGCTAGAAACTGTTACAGCTAAACGTTATGGTGTCAACGCACAGACTATCAGTAACAAGTTACGGGCAAGAAATAGGCCGATACGAGCTTACATGCCATATGTCGGACGTATTCTCACGCATGCTCATAGCGATGCTCGCGTTAACTGGTGTAGACGTTATACAAGGAATGACTGGAATAATTGTTTTGTCTACAGACAAATAGATCGAGCCAGGGTTTACCGTCGAAAGGGAGAACGATATACTGATGCATGTGTCCTTCAAAGAAACAGGTTTGGCGGTGGCAGCGTTATGATATGGCTGGAATCATGGGCGGCGGGAAAAGGAGTCTTGTAGTAGTAAATCGTACTTTAAATGCATAGGCCTATTTTAATGAGATTCTAGCTCCATAAGTAGTTCCCTTCACCCACCCAGAGACATGCTCTAGAGGTTACCTTGCAACACGACAATGCTCGTCCGCATACCGTTACCTTCAATGAAATAACGTTATCGTCCTTCCATGGCCAAATGGGATTTATTGGGTAGTAGAGCACACATGCGACATCCATTGACCATTCAGGAGCTACAAAATGCTCTTTAAGCAGAATGAAATAATCTACCCCCTAACGTCATTAGACGTTACGTCTACAGCATGCGAAGTAGAATTCGTACTGTTTTAGCAAAAAGGGGTGGTGATACCCGATATTAAGCAAATATTGATTGATTTGACAATGAAACATAATTCCAATCAGAATTTTGTGATTTTCTGAAATGAAACCTTACACCTATATCTGCCTTTTATAAGTGAAATGTTTATTAAATCTTAACAAGATTGTCAACTGTTCATCGTAAGATGTCTACATTTCTAATAAAACCAATTTGAGAAAGATAGCATTTACAGTTTATAAAGTAACTCAAATTGTATACAGTGGATACCTTCTTTGTTGTTATATCTATATTTTATTTTATTATTATTATTTTGTTTTTTTGTTTTTGTTTTTTGGTTTTGTTTTTGTTTTTGTTTTTGTTTTTGTTTTTGTTTTTTTTTTTTTGCTCAGTATATATGTTCATAAAGATATTTCAGGGGGTATGGAGTTGATGTGGAAATAATACCAAAAATGATCTGAGGTCCAAATTTTGTGTTCGGGAATGATTCTTTACAGGGCAATAATGTTTCGATTAGATGTAGAATAGTCACTGGGGGCGACATTAATGCAACAATTTATGTTGAGTTCGTCTCCAACAGAAAGGTTATCATGCATGCATGACTGTTTTGAAATAACTTACTAACTTACACCTATGAATGGTATTCCTATTCAAATATATTTGACCTCAATAATGAGTAAAAGATTGTCTTAATCTATAAAAACCAGGGTCCTGACTTTTCATTCGAGTTCCAGGGCTCCGTGGTCATATGTTTAAAACTGTTATTGTATATCATTGTATATTGTGGTAAGTGCCAAAGTCACACGATAGTTGAATCACTTTAGTGATATAAGCGGCTTTGTATAGCGTTTCAAAGGTCAATGGGTTAAAAGCCCCATACGCACTCGCGGAAAAGGAATTACTAAATCAAATGCTGCAACTTACTTTCATTCAGTATAATAGAAATATGTAGATTTAATGAAGCACTACTATCAAAGTAGCCAGTGTCAACATCACGTGTGGGCCGTATCAACATTTCTATCGATGAAATATAACATTGGATATTGTTGCAGCGGTGGATCCCACTTATTTTGAAAGAGGTTCCAACGTGTTTTGATTGAGGTATCAGGCAGGAAAGGTGGTGTGTTGAAGTGTATGTGTTAGTGTGTGAGGGAGGTGTACGCAATGACACGAACCTTTTTTTGGTTAAAATTCCAAATGAAAAACGGAACTCTGTGTTTTCCCATGCTAAAACCATCTTTTGGATTTGTGTATTACCTCACAGTGGTATTAAACATGCACACTACTGGAAAGTAAACGGTAATGTGAGTTGCAGGTGCTTGAACATGATGAATTCCTTACAACAAACAGTACACCGTGCTTAATGAATTATATATACAATAGTTATTTGATTTAAAATGAAATTTTATGTTACCAATATTTTTTACACATTTTCACAATCTGTTGGTGATGGTTATGCCTTGAAAATGAAAAAAAAAAAAAAAAAAAAAAAAATACGAATTGAAAATATTTCTTTAAAAAGTCAAATGAAGCAAACAGCAATATTTGTATTTAAATCTTTTATGGATTTTGAAAAATGATTAAAAAACAAGTTCTATACTGGAATACCTACATAACACACCCACCCTTTAATGATATTTTAGAGTATTGCATGGTAGAGGTAATATATGAAACGATGGATAGGGCCCAGTCCTTTGTGCAATCCACTGAACCATAAAAGAGTAGTTAGTAAATTTGTCACTATGTTACCTGGTAAGAAATTGACTGTGAAAATGAATTTATTTTATCCATGATGAAACTCAGTTTATAATTTCCACCGCACTGGCATATACTACATTGTATTTTTACTACATTGGTAAAAGTTCTTTCTCAAATTACAGGTGCGCTTGTCTTTGATACCCAAAAGATGTAGTAAGGTCAAATTTGTTTCTATCATTCAAAGATTTATTTTGGCAAGATTTTGCGAATTTATGTCTCCATGTAAAGATGATGCATAAATCCAAACCACAAGTCCAAAAATCATGAAACCATAGGACATACAAAATCAGTGAAAATGAAAAACAAATGGAAAATAACAAAATATGTTTACTTGAAGAGCATATGTGAACCCCTGTGATGGAGTGAGATCAGGTGCCCGGGGAGAGTGAGCATCTCCTGCTTGCTAGCAACACCCGTCACATATACCCCGTAGAAAGAGTCAAATCGTGTAAATTCCATATGTATTTATATATGGAGAAGTCGAAGTAGGTAACCTTCTAGTATAGAAGGTGTCAGATCTATGTAAAGTGATCGGAATCGGTCTCAGTCCAGAATATCATTTAAAAGTCTGGATAACGAGATATCATATGGAGTAATAAGAGTCTCGTAACGACCGTAGAACTTCCTCAGTGACGATGCTAGTCTAGCACATATATCCATGCCTTGTGTCAAAAGTCATTATTCACATACATGTGCTGTTTATTGCAAACTGCTTCCTGATTGGTTCCGTGGTATCACATTGAACCAATTTTATACTGACAATCTGTACCAACTTTTGAATAATTAATCAATATGTGACGGGAGTTTCCATGGCGATACGAAATCGCAAAACCCTGACATTGTGAAGACGGTTTTCCGTCATGGAAAAACTATCACAACTATAAAAAAAAAAAAAAACAGTAATAATTTTAATGGGATTTATTCACCAATAACAATAACAATATGACAGTAATACAATATTACTTGAATATATATTTAATGATATCTGATTTCATATGTTAAGTTCGTAATAATCTACGCTAAATCATAAGTGCTTTGGGATAACATTTTCAGAAAATAAAGTTTAACTCTTAATACCTTACACATATATATAATTCAGACATAAAAGGAATGGTTGGAAACACCTGTAAAAATAATAGGATTTATTTAGATTTTGCAACTGACACTACAATCATCTTGAACTCTGTAGAGATACATTGATTGAAAAGGGAGTACTATGGCAGGGTGTCTTGCATTTCTACATAAAATCTGGGATGATTTTCACTAAAGATCGTAAGCCCAAACGTAGACGTAAACTTTGCTAAGAAATATTTGTCTCCCTCCTAGAGAGTTCCATATATAACGTACACCTTTCACAACGTTTACCAAGGTAATTACGTATGAACAACGACTTCAAGAAAAATTCATTTGACGTATAGTTTATTTATCAAAAGTAATACAGCTTATAGTTACTGCACGTAAATTTAGTTCGAAAGTTTACATCTACTTCTACGTTTGGGCATACGACCTTTAGTAAAACTCACTCCAGGACTAGTAGGAGAGTCCGCCTATACCATGGCAGACTATACTACTCTACAGTTACATTCTGAATACTGAAATTTCCTTATTTGTCATAATACTATGACTAGCAGATCATTGGTTTATTAGTATTACATTAATTCTACTTCAGCATTATTTCAGAGATATGATGGCGGCACCTGCATGGTGTTTTTAGTCTGAAGGACAGTTCACCAATGCATGAGATTCAGGGGAGAGTTTTACTAAACGTTGTAAGCTCAAACGTAGACGTAAACTTTTCTAAGAAATCTTTGTCTAAACGTAAGATACACCTTTTACAACGTTTACCAATGTAGTTACGTATGAACATAGACTTCAAGAAAAATTCAATTGACGTACACGTAAGTTAAGTTGCAAATTTTACGTCTACGTCCTTGAGTGAAACTTACCCCAGAATCTTAGGTTAAGAAGATTTGAATTAAAAAAACCTTTTTAAATGGAGATTATTAGAACAAAAAAGAAAGAGTATGATATTTTTAAACACTACACAGTCTTTTTCATGGTGAAATTTCCCAAAATTTTCACTGATAGATGTCTGTATTATTATAATATACACAAAAAAGCAGTGCTTTAAAAGGTATAATAACAACAAGATAAACCCTGTATTACAAGTAATGAGTTCAAACATCGAAGACCTTCACTGAACGATGTACGCCGTCATTGTTTTCATTGTAAACAACGTTAAATTTTACCCTATTGACCCTTGACTCGTGACGCTGATATGACATAAGTGTGAAGGAGTATGCCAGGATCCCGTTCATCAACATGTGTAAATTTTTGACTAACTAAATCTTACGCCAATGATGTAAGTCTACTTATGCACATTCTTAGTTCAACGAAACGTGTGTGTTTCATGAACCCGTGTGTGAACGTACGCAAGGATCAGACTAGCTAGTTGACTAATTTTACGCAGTACAAATGCATGCATGGTTGCTTTTCATAAGTCCAAGTTTACTTCTTACAGATGTGTAATTTAAAATACATTTAATTTGCAACATACGCTTACATTTGTACCTAGATGATCTATAATACACACGATCCGCTTGTAAACATATATGAAATAATGGAATCGTACTGTAAGCAATACTTGAAAATACCTTGTTAAATGAAAGAGATTAACCGATTAGTACATATGTGTCCACATAGATATTTAAAGGCAGGCGGATCAAGAATTGCGACAAAACAGAAAAAGAGAATCATCCCTCCCAATTCTGTCAATCTAGTATAATCATGTACTAATATTCAAGACGACTAACACTCTCCTCAACTCCCCCCTAAAAATTAAATTAGCAAATCCATGTACGGCAAACTATGTTTCTGGTTAAACGTAGATAGTATATTGTACTATTTACTAAATGGAAACATTAAAAAAGTCATTACACTGATTTACGCCAATACTTAGTAGAGGTAGGAGGTTGTCGTAGAGTTTCAACTTAATTTACGCTAATCTGAGATATATGCCGTTTGATGAAACGCAAAATAGTTGGAAATTTAGTTTAGTCGGGTATTTTTTTTTTTTCATTTTATTTTATTTTTTTTTTTTTTATTTTATTTTTCTTCTTCTTATGATAATAATAAATATTATTGGAATTATTATGATCATAATCATTTTCATTATTGTCTATGTCATAGGTGCTGCAAATCTTCGTTGTTTTTGAGACTGTTTGAACAGAGGGGCAAGAAAGAATATGAATGTAAAAATGACGCTTTGTCTCCAGAAGAAGTTATATATAATGTTTATTTATATGCAAAGAAAAGTTTGGCTGATTTGGGCAATAACCTTAGTACCGGAAATATACTGTTCAGCGAATTTGAAAGATATTTTGGAGGAATGGAAGAAAGGCTGATGGAGAAAGAATTAACAATTTTATCTCCATCTCAAGACACATCATGGATTGTTGATAGAATGAGTCAAGTAACAGAGTGTCGAATCTTGCGACAGTGTATAGACGGTGCCCGCGTCATCCAAGATACAGTCCAAACATTTGGTTTGAGTGGAAATTTTAATCAAATACAGGTCATAGTACGGATGGTAAGAATTTATGTATCTCACAGTCTAATAGAAGGTGATACTAGATACTAGTATATATGAAGTTAAAATCAACGAATTTCTAATTATGTTATTTAGTATCGTTTAGAAAATATGTATTCTGTATAAAAATATATTGTCATTATTTTGTATATCTTTTTCAATAATTTAGATGTCTGAAGTGATATATTATCCTTGTAGGCTGAGGAGAAAGATATCAAGCTGAAACATATGGACACGTCATTGCTTGAAATTTGTAAGGACTTGCGACAAATGAATAAAAAGCATGAACTTTGCTTACACGAATTCAATAACTGTAAGACCTTTGTCTCCTGGATTAAAGACTCTATGAAATGTAGGTATACAGGACCTGATTGTGTTTACAGCAGATTTTATTGAATTATATACAACCGTAATAGAAAGCATAGAAATTATTAAGTTATAACTATGAGTAAGGTTGTTTGTTTATTGATGTGTTAATCTATCTGACATAAATTCGCTTAAGATTTTTATTTTGCTTTCAATGGAATATTTTTAGTAGATATGTTAAGATAACGATAAAAAAAGCTTAATTAAAATAACAATGTAATATAAAAATATCTTCATTTGAAAGTTTTAAGAACACGAGACGAACGCTGATGTATGTTGTAGTAAAATCTTCCTTTCTGGTGCGATTTTAATAAACATTTGGTTTGGATGTGATGAAGTAAAGTCCCTACAAGTATTATCAAAGCGTTAATTCAAGAGCGGAGCAACATAGGCCCAAAAGGGTACCCTCATGTGACAAACTTCCTCTTCAGTCCACATTCACAGATCCAGAGTGATCTGGAATATCATTCTTTTTTAAATTTTTGTATTTTTTTTTTATCTTTTAAGGAGGGGGAGGGGGTTCCAATCCCAAACCAAACACACACACACACACACACACACACACACACACACACATATATATATATATATATATATATATATATATATATATATATATATATATATATATATATATATATATATATATATATATATATATATATATATATATATATATATATATATATATATATATATATATATATAAGCATTTTATTTTTGTTACATTTACATTATATGCTTAATGCAACTCATCAAACCATATATAACGAAATCTTTTTCCGTAACATATGCTATTATAATTTAAAAGTGTGGGGTTTTTTTTAAGCTTTGAAGGAACTGAAGGTGTTTGTTGACCTTGCAAGTATGTCTGCTGGAGAAGGTGATCTAGCAGTCGGAAAGGTGAAATGTCTTCATGCTGCAACCATTGGCTATGCTCCACTGATCTTCAATCTAGACAAAGACTGTGATTATAACCAATTTCTCATAGAGTGTAAAGAAGTGTGGAGAAAACTTGAATCCGACCCTGAATTATCAACGAAACTGGTAATTATACCCCCTTTCCGCATATGAGTGCATAGGAATCATTCTCTGTACACATCGATCCTTAGCTAGATCTTTTCCTAAAACAGAAATATTTGACGCTTGTAGGTGATAGCACGAATTTTCCCCATCATTTTTCGGTATGTATTTCCCGTTTACATTTATTAAGCCGTTGTCACTTTGTCTCGAGTTCTGATCTCGAGATGTGGCGAGTTATAATTCTTCAGGCGTTATGTAGGACTAAACGATGTCGTAGAGATGTTTCTAATCGCTTTGAAATGGATGAGTGAATATCATATATATTGTATTAATGTTGATTGGGTGTCACCCAAATCGCTAAACGTCGCCTTCATTTGTATATGTCCTTCAATTCACTCTTCATTGTTGGTGATAAAGTCAATACTCGTATTTCCTCGAACATTCTATTACACACCTCTTAAAGTGTGTCATACAGTGTCAAAACTCATTTTATAAATATGTTTACACTACGCATGTACTTGACTCAGCTGTAATAAGAATGGTGGTCAAGGATATATCGATGAAACGTAAAAATATCGGTTATATCATTGCACAGACATAACTACTCGTGATTTTGGTACGCAATAACTCATAGCTCCAACTCGTTTCAGAGTAACAGGAGTGTTAGATCACTTAAAATTATTTATCTAACTTCATCTTCAAATTTGAATTAGTATTTTAAAATTTGTATGTTTGATTTTCATTGTCCGCCGTTCTACAAATAGTTACTGCTTTTTGTTTGATTATTGTTTTACGTCACTCTACGATTATTTCACGTATATGGTGACGGCATCTGCCTGATGCGGCGCATACAAATTTAGACATTTGCAACGGACCCACCCGAAGCAGTGTGGGATCTTTTACGTGCCACGCCTACCGTGACACGGTACCTCGGTTTTTACTGTCTCATCCGAAAGACAGAACACCGGTGTGCCCCGGGCGGGAGTCGAACCCGCGACCTCTCGATCACGAGCCGAGCACCTTATCCACTAGGCCACACCGGCTTACTGCTTTTTGAAGAAAGTTACTACCCTGAAAATAAATTAAAGGGACATAGTCCGAGACTGGAAAATTTTAGCATGAAAAGGATAAATTACGACAATATCTTATTTTTCCTGTATTACATAAATTACAAACTTTGTGTTAATTGCAAAATTTAAAACTAAAATCCCTCAATGTTTTCGTAGAATAAAGGTAATTGAGTCGAATTAAATTCGGCTGGTATCAATTCTCCAAATAAGGCGATTCTCCGCCCATAATCATGCGCGTGCACGGATATTCACTGTAGAAAACAACAAAAATGGTTCACATGGAGAAATACGAGCACGAGAAAAGCAAAAGTGTGGTAGAAAATAACTATACACAAACTCAGAGGCCAAAAAAATAAAAGTGGAACAAATGTTAGAATCGGATAAAGCTCGACTTTCATTGTCACGTGATTTCCTCTGACCGATCTCATCAATATTCAAGGAGTTGGCCTGGTTATATTGCAAATTTAAAACGGCCATATCTCGTTAAGGACGTCGACTTTGGTAACGATACTTTTACACATCTTAGATGATATACTAGCAATCGATTGCCGTTTAAGAAATCCGTTTACATTTTTTAATACTTTTCCCGACTTCAATCGGACCATGCTCCTTTAAGGGTGTATCATGCAACACAAAGAAAAGTTACCAACATTTAAAACGTAGCCAAATCCGGAAATTGAACCTAGATCAGCTCAACCGTAGGCTAAGTTCCATTTAAGTACTATACCTAGTCTATCCTGTTTTTGTATACAGAGAAGGGAAAACGATTGCTATAAATGTAAACTTTACGCAATTTTGGATGGAAAGTATTATGTCCTATTAATCAAGGAAAGTATGAATTCCATTAAATTTCCATTTATTCTATGTATTGGTTTCTTAATTATTTATACAGATTTCATTTTTATTCCTATTGCCACTTCTTTACTAATTAACCATATTTGCACACTGATAATTTTATATATTTCCCCCGCCTTATTGCTTTATGTTACCTGACGTAATCGTACAGCTCCACAGATAAATTATCTTCATCCTTGTCATACACCTGCTACGATAGCATTCAACACCACCACTGTCCTCTGTTTGATCCAAGTACAATATTGATAATGGAAAAATCATATTTAGAACTCACTTTTTTCAATCAACTGGAACGACATATGTGTTATTTAATAGAAAATTATTTCCCTTTCTATTGATGCCAATACACAAGATCGTGATTGCTGATTGACCGTTTTGACATGTGCATTTTATACAAACCATTTTGTCTTCTCTGGTTAGAAAACCGTTTTGTTGAAACCCTTATTTTTTTAATTTGTTTTGAGTATGCCGTTAAGATTGACAACAAAAGTGTCTTTCATTTGTCGAAATGCAGTTAAATTTATCTTTATCAGCTTAAAAATATACTTGTGTTAAAATTTTAAATAGAAAGATATCAGCAGACATTTGGAATGGTTAAAGACAATCAAACAAACCCATGGATCTGTGGAAATGGATGCCATGTCCCAAGCGGAAGCTGTAAACTCTGTTGGCATATTTCTTATCGGAAGGATTCAGAAAGACATTAAGACTACGGCACCAGTAAGACAACTGATATTTCTCAACCTTTACATTTCAGCTAAAATTTGATAGGAAGATAGATTTCAATGAATAATAAACTAGTTGTTTTAATCGACTGTTAATAAAGTGTATCATTCATATGTAGATTTTGCTAATTGACATTTATAAAGAGCATAAGAATATATAAACCGACATGTCTCTAGTAAGTGCATTTTCAACAAATCATTTCTCTTCGATGATGTTCATGCCGAAAATGATATGTTTAAAATATATGTAGTGCATACTGTTATCATCATATATTTTATTATTATTATAGTCATAGATATCTATACGATATAAATATGCGATGCTTATATTTTATAGAATCTGCCTGATGTGTTAGAAGTTATTGTAAAAGAAGATAGTAAGGGCTCGCGGTTGAGAAAGAAATATCGCTACAAAGAGCTACAAGAACTACAGAGCAAGCTCATGTTAGTTGCAGGAAAAGCAGCACATGGCAATAAGAATGTTGACAGATTTACATTGGTAATTTAAAAGTTGTCTTCAATCAGACAATAGTTAAAGCTGGCGGCACACCATAAAATGCCAAGATGTTTCGAAATATTTTACGGGAGTGAGGTCGACCTACATGTAGGTCTACCTCGCTCCTGTATATCATGAATACTAAATGAACGTCTGACAAAAATGCTCTCGCTCACCATATAAAAGAAATGTCAAACCGGCAGACCGTGACATTTAAATGGCGGCTACCTGTACGGACGGTCAACATTGCTGTACATAACGCATGAAAACATGTTTCCTCACTATGCACAGTACATCGATATTCAACAGTTGCAGCATTAGATGAATTCATATATTTACATTTTTATATGTATTTAATTCTTTTACTACAATTGAGTTATGTGTCTATTATTTCAGTTTTGACCGGTATTATACAATACGGTGGCAAGTTTGCGTGTATAATGTAAACATGCATGTGTTATTACATTTTATAAGATGATCCACAACGGTGTATATGAGAGCCAGGGGCCTTTTCTGACTAAACATTCTCGTTTCTTGCTTTATCCTCTAACCTCGTCTTCCATATTCTACCGGTGTAGCATTCACTCAATATTACTTCCCTCAAATTTACACATTTCCACTGCATCCAGACCTCCCCTCATCCTTTATCCATATCACCCCATGAATAGAATGAAATTCGTAATAAGTATATAACATTATCACGGACGATTTCTTGACTTCAGAGTGTTCGATTACATGTATTTTTACATTTGTATGTTAAAAAGAGACTGAAATGATAAAGAAAAGGAAAACAACTGTCAGTTTTGAAATAACATACATGTATTTTCTTTTCATCTAGTCCTTTTTCTTCGGCTAACAGTGGTGGATATGTTGGAAGTTCCACACGGTTTTGTATATTATTATGAATGTAGATCGATGTGAAGTCGAATAGTTATAAAAGAATAGCACTTTATTATTTCTAATTAATATATGATTTTTAACACGTTCTTTCTTTCTCTTAAACCCCATCCCCCTCCCCTTTTTTTGCACCGATCCAAGAGATTTTGAGCAAAAAGCGTTTGGTCGGTCTCTCCGTCTTTGTTTGCTTCCCTGTTCCCTGTTACCTTGCAATAGAATGTTGTTACAGTTACTAACATTCAACAGTAGGTGTCATCATGTGATCTCGAGGTAGGACATTGACAGTGCTTTATTTTCTGCCGCGCTGGGACATTCGTGTTTCGAAAAACCCATTGCTGGGCTAACAATTTTAGCAGCTCTTGAAAATGTTTTAACAACGGACTAGTGCATCTATAATAACATAAATTAACACAAAGGTGTCATATAATTTTCTGTTTCCGTACTATTATCGATGGAAAATGTTTCTACATAAAATAAAATAAGATAAAATAAAATAGTACCTTTGTGAATACAGATTCCAGAAGTGGGGGTGGGGTCCTTTGGACGGAATGATCCTGTCCTTTCGGAAATTTTCACACACATGGACATTTTGAATTAATTTTGAGACTGGAACCTTATTGTATGGCACAGATTTTTCTTCTCTCACAATTTAGACGCTGTGCTTTTTTTGTCCATTATGTCTATATTAGTGCGTGGACATACGTAATGAAAAGGCTAGTCCAATACTGTACAAATACTCCACCTTTCCAAATCAGAAAGTAATTAATCTGGATGGTTCTCCGGATACAGAGAAAGGAGCATGGATGGTACGGATGATAGGAACCCCACTCCCCTGACACACGCATCCGTTGTCATAAATTTCTTTACTGGCAGCATAAAAGATAAGCCCTTTTCCTGGCTGCATAGTTACAACATTACATTTTAGATCCGTAACATCCCATACTCTTTTGAGTTTTCATCCAAATGGCATCATTCGTCCCGGAGTGTTTTTGTTCAGTGAGTCTCATACTTTACAGTAACTTTATGTAGTATGCACCCGCTGTGTAGAATCGTAAACAGAATCTGGTGTATAATTTTGAAGATTTCGTCTTCAATCAAAACCTTTTCCGGTTTGTATGTTACTTATTCGAACACTCCAAAAGATGTGTTAACAAACAGATGTGTAAACTGATGTGTATTTGTCTACAGTAAAGAATACATGTATGAATAATATTATGCTTTCCAAGGAGTGGTCAATGGTGGGGTATTGGAATTTGACTCTTTTAATTTGGAGAAAGAATAGTATTATCTGAATATCGTAACTTTTTTCAAATTATCTATATCTCATTTGCCTTTTTTCTTTTGCATTGAGAGAGTGGGGTTTGTTACAACACCTGAACACACGATACTAATTGTACATTATCATACGTCATAACAAGTCATATTACAATAACTAAATAATTAGTACATGTAATATAATTGCTCTTTCAACTTTTGTTTATTTATGTTACGCACGGTTGGGTGGATGGCCTTTTTCGTGGCGAAATATACACAACAGAATAGTATTATGTGGTCTATTGCAATAACTAAATTTGTATTACATTGTATTTATGCATGTTGCTTTCGTATTTTACATTAATTATATATGCATGTTACTTTCGTATTTTACATTAATGTCACACTTATCCCTTTGCAGTGTAGAGGTCGTAATAAAGTTCCCCGCGGAGGGTTTGACTTAAGTGTTATTATACAACTTTTCCAGATGTTATGTGGATGTGACACTTTCTACACAGTGTTTGTTCACATTTATGTATAAATACAGTGCTGAATTATATTTCTTTCGTCTGTATATAAAGGCATTCACGGCGGGTGTGGCTAGCCAAACAGGAGACGCTCACTCCTCCCGGGCACCTGGTCTCATCCCTGAAATTCAGGGATCCGTGAATGTCCACTGCGGTATATTGGTGTTAGTGCCATAGTCATGTGACACCAGTTACTTTCGTATTTTACTTCAACATATGAAAAAAAAAAAAAATTAAAACATAAAGATAATTACATGTACGTCTGTTTGCGAATCCATGTTGTCTTTACTGTGTCTTCTATCAAATGACACGGTTGCATGACTACGCCTGTTTCTTTAATACTGTGGGCGAGAGCTATGTTCGAGCATTTGGGTCAGACGTTCATTTAGTATTCATAAAATATACGGGAGCGAGGTGGACCTAGGTCGGCCTCGCTCCCGTAAAAAATTTCGAAACATCTGGGCTTTTTATGGTGAGAGGCCAGCTTTAAGAAAGTTCTGTATTCAAATTACTATTACTACAGGTTCTTCAAAATACTCATAAATTACAATTAGACAATGGCAAATATGCTTGATGCCGTAAATAACTTTGACGCTGACTATCTCCTGCAGTTTGATCATACTAATGATGTACGTTATGCTCTGAAATTTCATTTAGATACTGGATTCATCAATAAGACTCTCCAAAGTCTACATCAAGTTGTATTCTGCTGGATGTGTCCTGTTTTCAGACTGGAAAATCAAAATTCACTGTAATCCAGGACTACCTGCTCCTATTTCTATTCGATTCAATGTCAACGATAAACATAACACTCAATTAAAAGGCAGAACAAATGAATCTACAGACTTGGAAACCTTAATTTCAGCACTTGCAAAGTTTATGGAAAACTGCCTGCAAGAGTGGCTGTGCTACATTGATGAAAAAAGAGAAGAATACCACTTGCTGAATTTTTTCACTATTGACCAGATGGTGATCTTACAAAGAGAGCTTGTAAAGGTTGGAGTGGACTCTGAACCATCTATCCTTGTCTATCCACTCCTCTCATCTGTCAAACATAACTGTACCAGAACAAATCTTATCACAGCCATGAATCAAGCCAAAGCTGACGTCGAAGCTAAGACAGTAGTGGAAGAGTATGACGCTTTACAGAAAGAGGAGGATACGGATAGAAATAGTGCAGAGAATTTCATCTCACAAATGGTAAACGAAGGATTTACTGAGAACCTTGCAAGAAAAGCACTAAGATATGTACATCCTAAAGATTGTGTGGAAGGTAAATAATATTACTGATTTCTAATTTCTGTCAAAACCGTAACTGTATAGGTATATCGCAATCCATGAAAGTATTTGAGTCTATGTCACACTACCAATTCTCATACGACAGCCAGTCATTAAATTTGTCGACGCATAAAGGGTTATTTACTAAATTCTTAAACACCAGTCCAATCGATAACATTATTTAACTTTAAGAATATATGACTTAAAACACATTTATGATCCCATTTCTTTTTTTTTTTTTTTTTTTTTTGGTACATAGCGGTTCTTAGTCGATAGTCAAGATTGTTGTGTAATCAAAGTTTGCTCCGTTTTGGAAGGTTTGTCTAAATCTTATCTTTTCTACATTGTGCAGGTAAAATTTTATCTGATTGAGTCATACCGCTTTGCTTTCTTCAGCAAAATCTAACCCAAATTTAAAACATGTTGTATTTGTAGTTGTGTCTGAGATGCAATAAACTGTTGTCTAGTTTCTTATTATTCACCTGCTATAAACTATCAAAGTAAATTTAATGAATGAGCATTACAGGAAAAGCATGGTGCATTGAACACGAAGACGATGATGATACAGAATCTGAAGAGGATACATCGTCTGTAGATGAGAGCTTCAGAAGCTGGACAAACACTGGAAAATCTATATTCACAGTCACTCAAGATTTTCTAGGAAGTCTACCACATAATGAAACGTATTATTACAACTTAATTGTTGCAAAAAGAATTCGATATTTGTGAAAGAGATTAGATATTGCTAATTTCAACAAGTTCTCCTTAAATGGCGTGAAGTTTACAATAAATGTATATTACTATAAGGGATTTGTGACACTTCTTTGTGTGTGCATGTGAAAACTGGTTTTTTTTTTTTAATTTCAGTGAAAACTGTCTGATCGAAGATTTTTGTTCATTGTGGAAACATTTCCTGTCATCTTTATCCTCTAGCGTTAGTGATTATCTGAGTGTGGAACATTTGGCCCTTATTCTACAGAGACTAGCTGAACAAGGTATGATCCTTTTAACATTAATTGTCTCGGTATAGGGCACCTAATCTTACATATTAGCTGGACAAGGTACATACTGTAATCAGATATTATTTTGGGGGTCTGGATGTAGCAGAACATGATATGACATCATTACTGTAGAATATTTCAGACCATTTCTAAAGAGCTATATAAATAAGTTACTTTTCTCCAAATATATACAAGGTTATTTACAGATTATTTGTGGGTATTTGATTGGCATTTCAACCGCTTCTGAATGAATGTATTTATTTTTTGTCATTTCAATTGACTGTATACAGTCAATGTAAGGATGATGGATAAATCCAAACCATAAGTCCGAAAATCATGAAACCAGAGAATATACAAAATTAGTGAAAATGAAAACAAAATAGAAAATACCGAAAAATGTCTTTTTCAAGAACACATGTGAACTCCCATGATAGAGTGAGATTAGGTGCCCGGAGAGAGAAGGCATCTCCTGCTTGCTAGCAACACCAGTAACATATACCCGGTAGAAAGAGTCAATTCGTGTAAATTCAATATATATATTTATATATGGAGAAGTCAAAGTAGGTTACCTTCTAGTATGCATGGTGTCAAATCTGTGTAAAATGATCGGAATCGGTCTCAGTCCAGAATAACATTTAAAATCTGGATAACGAGATATCGTATTGAGTAATAAGAGTCTCATAACGACAATAGAACTTTCTCAGTCTACCACATCTATAACCCTGAGGGTTGAGTAGCTTATATGAAAGTCGCCTAGCCCTCAGAACAAAGTCATTGTAATTTGAACATGCTCTGAAATAACTTTATTAACTGAGATATGAACACACCGTATGCGGGCGATGATGGAATGTTACTGCTTATGAAAGCAAAGTTTGTGAAAGCGAAATCGAAATCGTCACGTTTGTCATAGAGTGAGGTTTTCAACTGACAATTAATGTCGAAAAACAACATAATATCTAAATACGCGAATGAAGGATTATTAATTGAAAGCAAGTCATCTATATATCTGTAAGTGAAATTGAAGCCAAGAGCCAATTGTTTCTTTCCTTGGAAAAGCAATGACTGAATGAATTCAGCTTTGTATGAGTAAATAATATGTCAACCAGAAACGGGACACACTTAGTGCCCATTGGAATGCCGACAATTTGTTGAAGAAAGTTCAACATCTGGATCTGTTTCAGTATATTTATTTTTGGAATCAGAATTTTCCCGAACAAAGTAAGTTTTATCATGTCCTATAACTATATAATTGAACTTGCAGCTTCCGTTTTTACACGTAAATGTATTTTGGATAATTTCCGTTAATCTGTCTTTTAATTTCTGATGAGGGATCGTTGTGTAAAGAGTCGAAAAGCCAAAAGTATTGATGGTAACTGGGCGACAATTCTCCAGGATTTACCATACATAAACACTGTGAATTTGACCTTGCAGGTATGACCTTGGTGCAAGGTCAAGAAACAATCATGAATCCATGGCTACAATCCTGTAAAATATTGTTCAAATCCATGCAGGCAGTGAAAAGGTGTAGTTCAGACAAGAATATACCATATATATGTTCTGTGACTTTGATCTTTCAATCTTAATTTGGTTCAAGGTCAAGAAGCACCCTATGGACCTGGGCAACAATTCTGTGAAATATTATTCAAACCCACGCATGGGGTAAAAAGTTCTGGTCCGGTCACGGAATTACCCATCATATGCATTTTGACCTTGATCTTGACTCAACCTTTGGTCCTAGGCAAGAATTCTGTGAAATAGTATTCATATCCATGCAAGGAGTAAAGCAATGTGGCCTGTACAAAAATTCACTCATCATACACAATGTGACTTTGACTTTGCAGATATGACCTTGATTCAAGATCCATGCATGTAGTAAAATATATTAAAAGTATATTTCAAGATAATATAAAGACGCTATGGCATGCTTAATCTTAATGGACAAATGGATAGACAGTCAAGGTGATAATTATATACCCCAATATTTATGGGGGTATAAAACATAATAAAAATCTAGCAGCAAATATGACCAATCTGACCACGATCAGATCTTTACTTCACTTTTATTAGCAGTAAAGATCTGGTTAAAATTCAATTAGAGGTCATGTTCAGATAAACTCTAATTTTTCAAAATTTGACAGGAAATCAATAAGCTGACTTGAGGAACGCATTCA
The DNA here is from genome assembly GCA_035048485.1 of Pteria penguin. Lineage (NCBI taxonomy): Eukaryota > Metazoa > Mollusca > Bivalvia > Pterioida > Pteriidae > Pteria > Pteria penguin. The sequence goes on along the minus strand of CM068581.1, from coordinate 75,480,210 downwards.
GTTGTTATCATTCAAATATATGACATTCGAGTGAGGAAGACACCCTATTTCATGTTTATGTAAACTTACACAACACTTGAAGATAAATGAAACAATGCAATAACAAGGTTCTCATAAAGTTATAAAAGGAATGCTGTCAATGCTCCTGCATGAAGGACCTTCAATAAAATGGTGCATACACCGGTACCCACAAGTCCAAGGCCCAAAATATTGACATTATAACTTAGTTTCTAAGATAAATAAATAAAGATAAATATTCTTGGAAAAGGTGCAAAGAAGTTTTATATAAAGTTGTGTATGGAAAACTGGTCACATCCCTTTGTGGGCCTCAGGAGGGAGGATCATCACACATGCACAATAAGATCCTATGCCATACAAATTTGGACTAACACTAAGTATCTGTGATACCTTAGTCATTGATGAGAATTGGTTTACAGACAAACAGACGGGTGACAGGGTATTGACTAAGATAGACTGGTCTCCTCTGTAGCAGTAAAAAACAGAGAAAAGATCTGGTTTAATCAGATGAAAATATGACATTGTTCTTGACAAAGATGAAGAGACAATCATTACTTCATCTTCATCTGTTTTTTTTTTCTCTCTTTTTCTGGACCAAGTGTGAGAAATAGCTAGATATCTACTGTGTTGAGAGAAATTCATGTTGAGACTCCTGCAATTAAATAAAAAGGAGGAGTTACTGGCTCAGTTATGTGGCAGAAGTCACCATGGAGCTATACAATAGCAAATTGTAAATATTTACTGTGCTTAATTCATGACCAAATAATGAAATGTAGATAAGATCCATGATGAAGCATAGATAAAGCATAACAGTAGCATGTATCAATGACACAAGTCTGATACATTATAGTGTATTATGTTTAGCAAACATTGAAAAATACCCTTTCAAAACTACTATAAGAATGAACCCACAATTAATGACCCATAATTCATGGTGGCTTGGTAATGCATTCTCACCAATGAAAATATATATGCAAAATATATATGTATTCCGGTAGGTACAACCCATAGCTTAAATGCAAACTTTAACTATCCTTAATTCAATTGATAAATATTATTTTGAATTAGAAAATGTCTTCATTTTTATCTTACATGTAATTAAAAATGATATATCAATGCTAAATTATGAACTTACTCCTATTAAATTATGATATATAAATTTTAAGTTTTTATTATAGGCAAACCTTTTGCTTATTCACACCCTTATAACAATGAATTAAATTATTAATCAAGTTGATGTTTATATTTACCTGTTTTTATTCCTATTCAGACTCTAATCCTCGGAAAATTTTATCTTGTATATTTTCACTTTCTTGTGACAGAGCATATTGCTGAAAAAATAAAACAAATATCTACTATATTTAAATTTGACAATTTCTAGAAATGTTTTCATTATGGCCTGAAATATATACCCTCGTAATATACATGGAATAATCTGATTAATCATGATGTGACAAGTCTATCTATTCATTATTCATTGATGACACTTCAAATATTTTGTTTGTTTTATTGATATTTCTATTAGCATCAAAACAAGCCCTAGGTTAACATTACCTTTTACAAGTGCAACATTACATGTAAATGTACTTTTAAATGTACGTAACTTCACTAGGCATAGAGGTCTAATGCAAAGCCCTGGATCTGAATATGTGTAATCTATCATACCGTGCATGTACCGTGGACATTGGATTTGGGCGTGTAAAGCCGCGGACACGCGTGGACACTGTCCCTGTATATCGGCCATATTGACCGCGTATATAGGTGGTCATTTACCTGTGTCCGCGCCGTCAGACGGTCAAACGTGGACACGAAATATGTCCCGGTAAATGGGTATGGTAGTGCTAAAAAGGCAGCGACCTTATGATGATGCGTATTGTGTTTGTTCAGTGAAGCATGAAAAATAACGAAATTAAAGATATTTTGATTAATAATCATTTAACATCTTTTTAAATCTCCTCTGCTTGATTACACAATGAACGTTTGAAATGTATCTTAAGATATTCTGCTATTCTAAATATTTTTAAAACTAGAACGCATTTTTTATATAAAAATTTAAAATATAGTGCGCACCTGGAGCACGGACGTATATAATGTTTTAGATATATACGTCCCTGTTTGGACGTATAACTACGTTCTTTATACCCGTATATCTACTTGTCGTAAAAGTGCATCAATGGTATTTGAATGAAATCGGTAAAGACAAGCTGATTGGTTATTGTACAGATACGTGTATAAGTGTGATTTAAAAGAGAAAACTGAAGACATCTGACTAAGCTGTATGACAAAAGTCACCAAGGACATGCACACAAAAATGATTTATTATTCCGAGAGTGTGCCGAGTTTCTTTGTAATACCTATTTCGGACTCTTAATTAAAGAAGGCAACGATCCGAATTGAAGAGCGCAATTACTACTTGTGGTGTCAGTTCAGTAAAGCCGACTTTAAAATCAAATAAATTCATATTATATGTGATATGATATTCATTATTGATTGCTCTGATAAACATATTCAGATTTTGAAATATTACATGCGATTACGATGAAATACACGATTGATTAATTCTGGTAAATATTAATACATATGGACATTGATCTTCATTTTATTTTATTCATTATTATTTTCTTTGGTCGGGTTTCTTCTTTTTTATGTATTCTTTTATCTTCCTGGTGAAGTGCAGGCAAACTTTTGAAAAATATTTATAATCTCAGAACAAAAGACAAAGCATGCGCACTGGAGTCGCAAGGGAAACTAGAGTGTCGGTCGTTTTCTTACCTAAACAGTAAAGAAAAGTATCTTTCAGAAACACCCCCCCTCCCTTTAAATTTCTTAGCTTCTTACATATTCCTGCTAAATATAGGGCCGTATGTATCTTATGATTTCATCGGATACGATCGTCTAATTCCGTGTATTAATCAGTGTCATAAGTCAAACCCTTATTCGCTACCATTGTGAAGTAGAACAATAGACTTCACACAACACGCGTGCTCCAGTCGTAAGGTTACCTGGACTAAGTGCCGTTTGACCTAAACAGAGAGGAACCCCCCCCCCCTTTTTTTATTGTTTTGTCTCGTTACATATTCTTTCCCAATACGATCGTATCTATTTTTGTATTAATTTCACGGATACGATCATGCAATTATATATAAAAGATGATGACCCGACTGAACACTGAATCTTGCATGTTTTACATTAATACATATACAAATATATATTTTGGTTGTATTGAAAAAGTTTAAAATACGTTTGCAAACGATATCTCGTGCACAGCAGAGAGAGAGAGAGAGAAGGGGGGGGGGGGGGGGGGTTGACGTGTCGTTACTTTAACTCGGTCGTTAGGTGGTTAAATACTTTAACAGGTATTTTATAATGATTTTAATTAACCTTTCATGCAATGATTAAGATCATTACTTTTGCTTAAAATAGCTAATTACTTAATCAGAACACAAAAGAATTTCTTTGAATTTTTTTACGCAGAAATAAATAATCACGTAGTCAACAAATATTAAACAGTATTTCGATTTATTATGAATATTATGAACCTTTATTCAAATGATAACATTATTTAATAAAGATCGGTAGATTGGTTTTATCTGATAAGGCATTTATATTTTTAAAACCACATTTATTTGTCCTTAATATTGCCATCATGCATTATTATAAATGAATTACTTTGCATATAATAAGAGTGTAAATCGTGTGAGCAATTTGCATTTCTTTAACTTCAGATAGATTCTTCTAAATTCGTCTGTTAAATGAAGAATTACAAGCATGTGGAAAAAACTTAACATGCAAACATGTTACTTTTTCGGTTGACTGAACAAATACAATAAAACAACTCAAAACAACGTAAAGGCTATTATCCGTGCCGTATGTTGTTCAACTCTGAAACCGGTCTTGTCTCAATCTGAAGCTATCTACTGGCGTGGTCATTGAAAAACGGTCATTTTTTTCTTTCCTTTTGTATTATTTAACGAAATATTTCATGATACATTTGCAAAATACCGGCCCATCTATGTAATATCCCTTACGTCCAGTGGGGGACAGGTTAATTAAAAGGTGTGAAAACCTTGTCCGTTTTGACCACCAGAGGACAAATACAGGTAAAAGGTGTGAAAACCTTGTCCGTTTTTGACCTCGCGAGGACAAGTATAGGTAGATGGCAAATTGTATTAGAAAGCATTAACGTGGACAGAAAAGTGGCCTCGCGAGGTGTCCACGGAGGACAGACGTGGACTGCCCACCGTGGCAACGAGGATTTTCCAACTTCCACGCTACATGTACGGTACACAGACATATAGTACCTGTAATAGGTCTGGGTATTACATGTTTCACTCCTGTTTCTCTACATATACATGAGACAGAATGCTCATACGTGCTATAAGACAGAACACTTCTATTCCACTCTCTTTACCAGAACGGCGCGCGGTGGAATTACCGAAACGGCCCTTATAATTTAATGTTATGGAATAATTTTGTTCAAATAATAAAACTTAAGTCCTTTTATAGATGATTATTAAAGATTATATAACTTTTGACAGTACATATTATAGATTTCTACTTTCGTAGATTGCGCATACTGTACGGTAGAGAATTAACCGCAACAATATTATGTATTATAAGCGCAAAAATGCAGTTATGATATATAATTCAGTTGATATCGTCTCCAAAGTATCTATTATTAGAGTCTGATTTGTCCCACATGTCCTATGGTAATACATGCATATAAAGTTAAGTTCAATCACATATACTCTCTGGTTTAATGTTTTGCATTGTTTATTTTTTAAAGTAAATTAGCTTAAAATTCGCAATAAATTGATATTTCAAATTATGTTGAATACTCAAGAATTTTATTTCTGTATATTAATTTTGGTTAGAAAAGGGCAATAGAAAAGGTATAATTAAGTCTTCCTCAAGTTTTTCCCCATCTCTCACTAAAATTCTTCACTCAATGATATTAGAAGTGGCCATATTTAAGCTAGGAATAAGACATATACGGGAGGGGTGGTTAAAATAGAAAAATACCCCTCTCCCCAATAACCCCACTGTAATATATTTTATGTGAAGGCAGTTATTGAATTCATCAGTATCATGCAAAATTATGCCGTCTTAAGAAAAAAGAGGAGTTACTGGCTCAGTTATGTGGCAGAAGTCACTATGGAGCTATACAATACATGAATATAAATAATATACTAGAACATATAACACATTACAAAAATATTTGATTATAGTGCAATTACGATACCGACTTAGGACGGCCATTTAATTTGACAAAAGCCAAACAAATGGTGGGGTTAACCGGTTTACGGGCCCACCTTCCTACTCACCGTAACAGCAGAACAATCAAAGGACGTACATTTAAAAATTTATAAATATTCCTCCATGTAAAGAACAAGGGTCAACATATATCGCATATTGAGAGGTCATAAAGATATGAACACACAAGGTATTGAAAAACACATAATAGTATAAAAATATATGTGACATCAACATGGTAAACCGTGCTCTGCCAGTCTGAAAGCGAGCTAAGACCCTAGATCTGTAGGAGTCCCGATTAACAGTCAGAGGGGACGAGGTTCAGGACCATGTCTCCTCTGAAAGAGATTTGGACAAGGCCCGTCATATAGTCCCCACCGCCCTGTTAGCCAGCGTGCAACGTTCAAGTAAAAATCTGCATGAGGCTGTAGAGGGGCCAAATACAAGACCTATAGTCTTTTTGATGATCTCAATATCATATTGTCTATTTAGAAGACGTTTGACTATTTTATTACATGATAAAATAACGTTATCGGAGCCTTTTACTTTCCTTAGTTTATATACGAGGTCATCGTAAAAATTAGGATGGGAAATTCCATTGGATACATACTGTTGAAAAGAAATATTCCCAAATTTAGATAGAAGTTCTGAATAAGATCTGAAGAATTTGCCGAATGTTTTTCTTAGCTTGTGATATCTGTAACCCTGAGTTAAAAGTTTAGTAGTAATTTGTAAATTTCGTTTATGAAAGAACCATCTTTAGCCATTCTGGTAACTGGTCGCCGTTCCGGTAATTCGATGTACCGGTACGAAAGACTGATAACACATATGTACTTTATAAGCTCCTCATTATCAAGAAGTTATTGTACAGTAACTGTGTGATACTAATAGTCTAAATATATTCACTTACATGTCCGAATGGGCAGTATCATTTTAGTTAATTTGTGGATTTCCTGCACTTTTTTTGCATTTGCCTTTATACTGGTTTTCTTTGAAGTGATTCGATGATCAATGAAAGACGTACGCCGGTCTCGAAACACACCCGTTATGGAACCCAGCTAAAGAGACATTCCAATCTTCAACCCGCTACACTAACCTGATTCATCAACATCTTCTTATTCTTGTGGCACGATATAATCTCTTGCACACAGCATAATCTTAGCTGCGACCTGCTTTATTATTTTTTAATACTTTTAAACTTCAGGATCGCCTCCATGTTTGTTTACATTATATACGTGTTATTTTCCTTCTTATATCAAAGAGCTCCATTAAGTAGAATAACTCTTATCAAAAATGACAAAATTTACAAATGATGTGGAAGGAGTTAATTACCACAAATTGTATTTACCCACGTATATTCTTAATTAAATTGTTAATTGACTTCTTCAACTCCTTGAAAAATACTTAAGGAATCTTGTGATTAATATGCTAAGCAAATGATGGGCATAGCAATATTGAGACCATTTTATACTATTTCCTGCAAAAACCAATATAAAAAGAATAGAATACTACTGTATAAATATTTTTTTATGTTTTATTTGATATTTTTCATTTTTTAAGTTGTCCTGTACCTTTATTTCAAACATTTACTAATTAATTTTGAATTTTTCCTTACTCTTGAATATTGCTATTTTCACGTAACTCGTGATTTGTGGGTCTGTATCCATGGTAACAAGACATGTTTTTAAAATTTCTTAACAGTTATGTTTTATTCATTGTTCAAGGGGTATTCGTTGAAATTTCATTAATATCTGTGACATAGCGTGCCGAAGTGATTTTGAAAATTACATAGAATTGATATTAAAATCTACTATTTTTAATAATGTCATTAGCATCAAGTCTTTTGACTTTTCAACTCTTTATACAACTACTCATTAAGCTGTGTAGATATATGTATATAACTTTAGTAAAAAAAACCCTATCTGTTAGAAGTACTTTGAACACTGAGAATGTCGCCGTGTCCCACTGATAAAACACTTCACTGTAATGCTTTACCGATGCAGTACTTAAAACATTATGGTAGTACAACTTTCTGTTTCATCTGTATCAAATTCATAAATGTATATGAATTTGCATTGCTAATATTTTACGACTTATACATCTTTGTGTTTTGAGATTTCGTAAATAATATTCATGCAATCATCACGGAATTATATAAGTCTGCGATGGAGTATTAAATGTTTAGTAATTTGCTGTTAGCACTTGCCGTTGAATTAAGTCATAGTGACGTAAATATAACGACGATTTTAAGGAAATCACACGCAATAAAATAATCACTTTGGGTTCCATAAAAAAGATCAGTCTTGGTTTTGATAGTTCAACATCCTGAACTTGGCAAAAAATTCGGTTCGGATTTGTTTAACAATTCCACCCTATCTGTAACTCAGTGATAATAGGTTTCATTTATCCCACCTTTTTTTTTTTTTTTTTTTTTTTGCCATGAGAAATATATACAGGTTTTCCACTATTTTTACTGATTGCTACAACTTATGACATTTCATTTTTCAGAAACTAGATTAGCAAAGTTTTAAAGATAAATAATATTATACATTAATTACAATGTATCTGATAAAACCAAACAACAAGGTCAAACATGCAACTGTGGGTGAAGATATGGTAATACGATGGCATCGTATCGATGGTCATAACATCTGAACTTTTAAAATACGGTAAAACATAAATTTTCAGGTAGTTCCTGTACCAACTAAAGATGCATATGTAGACTTTATAATGTATAAAGTAAGTTGTCTGTCCGTTTTGACGTTAGTATCAATGCATTAGAGCTTCAGAGTCAAAGGATGGGAAACATGTTTTAATTATTCAAAATGCATTCTTAAACAACAAAAAAAAAAAAAAAAAAAAAAAACGAAACAAAAAAAAAAACAAAAACAAAATGGATTCCGCAGGTATGAGTATTTCGTTTTAGGCCACAACGATACATATTTTGTAAAGGAACAGTCTGATTTCAGCAGCAAGTATACAAAAATGATATCCTCTAAATGTTAGAATATTGTTGACATTTAGTGTGGTACAAGTTGCGCGCAAAATCCACACCGAGATCACTTCAACTTCACATTTCTAAATGAACTTGAGATAAAATGTAAAACTGAGAGCGCATCTTCTGCTTTAATGATGGTGGTTAATTATTTACCTCTCATTACGACAAACGTGACGACTTCAATTTCATTATTACCAACTTCCCTTTCCAAAGTAGCAATATGCATTCCTCTCCCGCACATGGCGTCTTCATTTCACAACTTATACGCTATACCAGGGAAGGCTTTAAATACGAAGATGTCGTCCTAAGAGCGAGACTTCTTGCCACGAAACTACTCTCACAGGGATATATTGAGGAACGTTTGAAATTGTCACTGATGAAGTTCTATGGTCGAGATAGGGATCTGGTGCAATTTTAGATCTCCTTTCAAGAGTGTTAACCGACATTTAGGGATCTGATCTTTAGCTACAAGTGTTGCATGCAAACAGGGCACTTCGTCTGACCTCATTTAAAATTGGGGTTAGCATTTGTCTGAATATGACACTATATATATACTGTTATTCTTTTCTTCCATGAACTATGGTTAATTTTTCCGTGCCTCTGGTTGATTACTTGGAACATGTATCTACTTCAGATTCAAACCACATTTGAATATAAACAAGTTACCATTGGAGGGTGCCCATTGCAGACAAAAAGTCATTGTCACTTTTCTTATATGAACTCTAGTTTAATATAAGGGGATTATTCGTATAACATCTTATTGAACTGGTAAGAGAAGGCATTATTTTAACAATACTGTCAAAATTTGGTCACACTGCAATCATGAATATATAAATATATAATGATAATAATAATAATATTGATTATTATTATTATTATTATTATTATTATTATTATTATTATTATTATTATTATTATTATTATTATTATGTATTACCATAGCCTAGTGGTATCGCGCTGGACTCCTGATCGGGAGGCCGGGGTTCGAGTCCCGCTCTGGTCATGCTGGTGTCCTGTCTTTCGGATGAGACACTAAAAACCGAGGCCCCGTGTCGTGGTACGCATGGCACGTTAAAGATCCCTCACCGCTTCTGTTGGGTACGTTGCAAAGGTCAAAATGTGTATGCCACGCATCAGGCAGATGCCGTCACCATATACGTGAAATATTCGTAGTGTGACGTTAAACAAAAAACAATCAATCAATCAATATATATTACCAAATTACTTTCAAACAATCAAAGCTCTGTGTACATATTCTAGATACGTGTCAGATAGACCGGAAGTTTTCATCGTTTTTCAATCAACGATCTCCCAGTTTACTGATTTGTCCTCAAGGTGAGTGCGCTTCCATATGCCTAATCTAAATATTCAGTTTTGATATCCTGTACACACAGTTCGTCCGTGTCTTTGCATATATACAAAATCGAAATTCTGTGTAAAGACAAGAATTCAAATTTTCGATTATTTGTAAATTTTCTAGGAGAATAAGATTCTCTCCGTTTACATTCTCGTTTTTGCCCAAGCAATTTATTTGGATAAGAGAGCAATTAAATAGAACGCGGTTGAAGATGATAGATAAGTAAAGGAGATTTAATATAAATTTAATGTACATCGCCTCTACATAGGAATATTTGCTATACTTGTATATACACACATTGTATCTGGTATAACTTGCTAAGGATAGAATGTAGGCTCTCCAGATTACTTTTATAATCCATACAACACATAGACTAAAACTGAAAAATCGTGAAAGATGAAATTCAGGGTGTTTTAGCATTGAAGTTAGGGACGCAATGCTTAGCGTTTTAAGTCGGTTTTGAAATATTAGATGTCTTCTTTGCTTTCATTAAAAAATTCGAGATATAGCTCGTGTTGTTTCGTGGTTTACCATCGATTCACTACATCAGTAACAAAACAGACAACTATTACTTCCTGCTGTGGAATAAATAAAACCACCGTTTATGTTAGTGTCCATTAATTAACAATTTTGTTTTATGTAGATGATGTCTTGCCAACATTGTTGACAATATATGGATATGACAAGTCACAATTTCTCCCTCAAGCTGAAGAGGTACTGCTGTGCACACGCCGCACAACACTTGATGAGGTAACATATCGTGCAGTTTATATGACTGTATACTTTTTCTATATGAATAAATTCTTAAATTTTAAGGGAAATAATTGTGCGAAAATTTGCCACACGAAAAACCGAAATGTCTCAAATACCCCATAATAATCTTTTTTAACCGAGTTTCAAATGTGTTATATTTTTCAACCAAAACACTGTAATTGTGCATCAATTCGTGCATCAGCTCGAAATTCCTCTATACTTACAGATAAAGAACTAGTGTTTAACCACGTTATTGAGTGAGATATGTCATTCAACTGAACGGTTAATGTTTGTACCGCAACTGCATTATTATCAAATATTTTTGTAATGTTCTTTAGCGTGCTTAGTTTTGAAATCTATGCATGCCGTGGTGAGTTTTCTGATACGTCATATTCAGATTCTTCTTTTCATTCTTTCGTCGGTATGGTTCATACAGAGATATTATTAGACTGTAAATTATCCAGAATATATTTGATATTCTGCAGTACGATCATTTAGTGACGTTCTTTTACCGATTTAACGTATTACCTAAAAAATTATACATCCGAACACAAACGGTTTCACGGAACATTTGTGACGGATTGTATCCTATCTCATTAAAACCATATTTTTATTCGCTTCTCTAAATTCCCATTGCGGATAAAGATCTTAAGGGGTCATGTTCTGATGAACTTTGATTTTCAGCCAATTAGTGGATCGGCTACAAATTCCTAGGAATGAAATAAACATCCGCATCGTGCGTGACCAACAAGGTACTTTTTGAAGAGTGTTTATTACATGCTGGGTCACTATCACGTGCCTAGCCGAGTCATTGCTTGGTGATAGGAATTAACGGTTTCGGTGACTGAAACGTCATCAGTGTTCACAAGAACATGACCCCTTACGGGGTTTCGACAGATCTTTATCCGCAACGGGAAAATAGAGAAGCAGTATAAAGATATGGTTATGTATATCAGATTGGGATGTATCATACTAGCAGGCGGCGCTCACTCCTTCCAGACACCTGGTCTCATTCCAGCTGGAATTCGCAATTGTTCTTTACAGGATGGAGCTCGTAGCAAACTTCCCCGCGGAGGCAAATGTTTCGGTAACAGAACGCTAGAGTTAAAATAAAAACCAAAAGATCTTAACTTTATCTGGTAGATTTCTTCTTTTATATTTGATTTTGAAATTTTACTAATTTTTTCGGTTTCGAAATTCTTTCGGTTTCATGATTTTTATTTATTTATTCTTTTTTTTTTTTTTTTTTTTTTTTTTTTTAGTGTCTCGTGGTTTTTTTTTTTTTTTTTTTTTTTCATTTTTTATTTTTTTAGATTTTCTGTTGTTTTTATCCACGGTCTTTTCATTTCGATACCTGTTTATTTTTATGACCTCTCAACATGAGATGTTTGTTCAGCCTTGCTCTCTATGTGAAAGGTTACTGATATTTCTTATGTGCCTCCTTTAAGTATGTAAAGATGATGGATAAATCCAAAGCACAAGTCCAAAAATCATGAAACCATAGGACATACAAAATCAGTGAAAATGAAAAACAAATGGAAAATAACAAAATATCTCTACTTGAATAGCATATGTGAACCCCTGTGATGGAGTGAGATCAGGTGCCCGGGGAGAGTGAGCATCTCCTGCTTGCTAGCAACACCCGTCACATATACCCCGTAGAAAGAGTCAAATCGTGTGAATTCCATATGTATCTATATATGGAGAAGTCGAAGTAGGTAACCTTCTAGTATAGAAGGTGTCAAATCTGTGTAAAGTGATCGGAATCGGTCTCAGTCCAGAATATCATTTAAAAGTCTGGATAACGAGATATCATATGGAGTAATGAGAGTCTCGTAACGACCGTAGAACTTCCTCAGTGACGATGCTATTCTAGCACATATATAACCCTGGTTGAGCAGCTTAACTGAAAGTCGCCTAGCCCTCAGAACAAAGTCATTGTAATTTGAACATGCTCTGGAATAACGTATTAACTGAGATATGAATACGCCGTATGCGGGCGATGATGGAATGTTGCTACTTATGAAAGGAAAGTTTGTGATAGCGAAATTGAAATCGTCACGTTTGTCATAGAGTGAGGTGTTCAATTGACCATTAATGTCGAAAGACAACATAATATCTAAATACGAAGTAGAATTGCTAGTATTCTGTGGTTTCTTTGACCTCCAGTTCACTTGGATAGATGATGCTAAGGTAATCCGCGAATGAAGGATTATTAATTGAAACCAAGTCATCTATATATCTGTAAGTAAAATTGAAGCCAAGAGCCAATTGTTTTTTTCCTTGCGAAAGCAGACTGTATGAACTCAGCTTCGTATGAATAAAGGAATATGTCAGCCAGAAGCGGAGCACAGTTAGTGCCCATTGGAATGCCGACAATTTGTTGAAAAACCTTACCTCCAAATACCACAAAAATGTTATCGATAAGAAAGTTCAACATCTGGATGACAGCTGTTTCAGTGTATTTATTTTTGGAATCAGAATTTTCCCTAACAAATTAAGTTTTATCGTGGCCTATAACTATATATTTGAATACTGCTTCTGTGGTGACTGGAAAGGTTGGCCCGTAAACCGGTTAATCACACCAATTAATAGACAACTGTCATGTCAGTTGACCATCCTTACTCAATATCCTGTATCGCATCTACACTTTAATCGAAAGTTTTCATGATTTTTTTTTAATATTTACTGAATTTCCGTGCTGACTTCTGTCATACGACTGAGTCAGTAATGCACATCTGATGCACTAAATTATTATTGGTCAACACACAGATGTATATGTTATAGTTTTCCAAAGACTACCATTTCATTATGTATTTACAGTTAAAATATTTTTTCTTTCATTTCGTTTTTTTCGTTCTAAATAATAAAACATCCACTGCAAGATATTTTAAAGATTTTAGACCATGTTTGAATATGATAACATAATGAAACAATTATCAATTCAAACCTTTATAATTGATATTATATTACAAAACATTTCGCCTAATTAACTTTAATTTTTCCAAATGTAAATGGTGAAGGGGGCCTTATATCGGACAAACCATTTCTTGCTGGAGTTCTCGTTATAACCTTAACACTTGTATTGCGGCATTACAGTAATATGAGGCAAATTTAAGGTGCAAAACTTCTTGTCCGATTTTGCCCCTTCCATTATACAGAATTGGATAGATGTTCTGTTGAGATGAGTCTTAAATTGTCAGAAATAAATGTTGTTTTCTTGGGTGGGTATTGTCATGATGTTAAATCTCACATCTTCCCCTAAAGATACGATTAGGATTCAGTGGATTCTTAAAAAGAATTAATACATTTTATGTTAATCTGCTTCAGTTTGACATCTTTTTAAGAAGAGCTATATTCAGCCCAGGAGGCCGAGTTTATTGTCTGGTGAACGCTGATCAGTTGGACTATGATGTCAGTGAAAAAGGAGAGAGAAGACTCGAGAAATACATGCAAAATGCACAGGATCAAGGTTTGAACAATTTTATATATTCTCAAGAATAAAAACTGCTGCCCATTGGACGGCAGCTGGTGTTACAATCTTTGTAAAGTAGGTCAAAGGTTCAGGCGAAGCCAGAAAAGGAAATACATCTATTTGAAAAAAAAAAGCCAAACAAGTATCATTACAAGATATATACATATCATGTCTGTATATTGTTGTATGTTTGTTTTACATCACACCAAGCCTAAGGCACTGATAAATTGACTTGTGTACGATGCAATATATAGCATTTTAAGCCTTTGGAACGAACCCACTCGAAACATTTTTCCGCGTTACGTCTACTTCGACATGAGGTCTATGTTACTTCTGTATGATCCAAAAGATAGGACGTCAACGAAGAATCGATGAGACTACAACCAAGATCCACAATTTAACTTTCGTTTACGTCACTCCAAGCATATTGCACTTGTATAAAGAGAAATTTAGACCTAAACCGGAACAGCAAGGGATCTGACGTGCCCGTCTATCGTGACATGTGACTTCGGATTTTACAGTCTCAAACCATGAGTCTGTATCGGCAAATCCCCTTCTCGAATGGGCATGATAACAACAGGACAAATACATTAACTCGATGTTGAATTTGCCTGGAAACTAGATAACTCCCAAAGTAAATTCTATTTTGATTATATTCCTTTCCATCTTAATCGCATGATACGTTTAACCGCCCCACTGTCGATTTTATTTTCCCTCCACTATATTCTGTTTACATATTCTACGTATGCCCCTCCGACGCAGAGGTAGTTTCCTCACGTGTAGATTTTGCCCCATGATTCCTTACTTTGTATGTATATGTTGATTGGCACTATGTACAATAAATTTCCATTTTAATTCTATTATTATCATGTCCGAAGTTTACAAATATAGTTATGTCTGAAATTATAACTTTTACAATAACAGAAAAAACAGACATAATTCTTACTTTTCTGAGTTTATGCTTTTAAAGCAAATATTCGGGTCATACAGCTTTCATTGCTGAGGTATAACATTATTGAAGACCTAAATTTCATTCAATTATGAAATGGTATGATGACTGTTTAAGGAGTTATGGCCCTTTTTGGCGATTTCAAGGGAAATTTCTGCTTTTAGCTGAATAACTTGAAAATTACTATAGTCAAAAGTAAACTATTAGCATCAAAGATAATCTATTGTGAAGACCTTCACTTCATTAAATTCATCCGAAATAGCATTATAATTGATTTTAGGAGTTTTTAATGATTTTTTGGGAAATTCCTACTATATGCTCAATAACTTGAAAATTATAAAAGCTAGAGGTATACTGTAATTTGCAAAAGTGTTTCATTTTTAAAGGTCTACAGTTCAAAATATTGAAATGATCAAATTACTAGTTTTAGGATTCATTAGATGTTATCATCATTATTCTACATGCTGCATTATAAAATCTTTTTGTGGTTCCGTTTTCCTCTCCTAACAGTTCATATTTCCGAATTTTGTGAATTCTGGCGAGTTTTAGGATCATAGAGAATTTAATGATATATAGCCAAACAATGTTTCTTAAAATCCTATACGGTGATCTCGTATATAAATTAAGGAAAGTAAAAGGCTCCGATAACGTTATTTTATCATGTGATAAAATAGTCAAACGTCTTCTAAATAGACAATATGACATTGAGATCAACAAAAAGACTATAGGTCTTGTATTTGGCCCCTCTACAGCCTTATGCAGACTTTTACTTGAACGTTGCACGCTGACTAACAGGGCGGTGGGGACTATATGACGGGCCTTGTCCTGAACCTCGTCCCCTCTGACTGTTAGTCGGCACTCCTACAGATCTAGGATCTTATCTCGCTTTCAGACGCTTTATCATGTTGATGTCGCATATATTTTTATATCATTATGTGTTTTACAATACCTTACGTGTTTACTTTTTTATGACCTCTCAATATGCGATACCTGTTGACCCTTGTTTTAAATGTACGTCCTTTGATTGTTCTGCTGTTACGGTGAGTGGGAAGGTGGGCCCGTAAACCGGTTAACCACACCATTTGTTTGGCTTTTTTCAAATTAAATGACCGTCCTAAGTCGGTATCGTAATAGCACTACAATCAAATATTTTTGTAATGTGTTATATGTGCTAGTATATTATTTATATTCATGTATTGTATAGCTCCATGGTGACTTCTGCCACATATCTGAGCCAGTACCTCCTCTTTTTTCTTTTTTAAAATCCTATCACATCTTTTCAATTCCTGAATTGTAGCACACACTATATATGAAATTTTCTCTTTAATCAATTCAGATAAATGGTCAATTTTAAAAAAAATATTTTTAAACCTTTCTGTTAAGCCCCAAAGTCTCTGCAACATACCCATTTTGACATAATGTGCCAGATGAGTAATCGAGGCTCCTTGGAGCATCTGGATATATGTAAAGGATGTTGATGTTTGGACTTACGGTTTGGATTTATCCATCATCTTTACATTGTTATTGTAATGCATCATAAAAATAATTCCGAAGCAATGTCTGAACTTTATCTTATTTTCAAATATTCATAAAGTTTTATACATGCATGTTTTTCGTTAAATTTGTATATAGATTCATCATAATTAACGAATAATAATATATTTATTTTTGTAGATTTACAATTCAAGCTTGTGGTACTTTGCTGCACTGAGAACGAATACCACTCTCGCATTGTTGCTGCTCTTGATAAGTATAGAGTCCCTACTTTACAGCTGATGTCACCAGATGACATTCGGAAGTACATTCTAGAAAAACTGAAAGTAGAATATTCAACTGGCAACAGAAAAATTGCTGCAAATGTAGACTTTGAAGGGTACATGGAAAGAAATTGAAAAATATAGCTGATGTGAATTATAGCAATATTAGTACTAATCGGAATATCATCAGTATTTTCTTTTAAATCTGATAAACTGAGAATCTTACAACTCAAAGACATTAGTTTCTAAATCGGTAGAGCGATGTTTTTTTTTTTTTCTATTTGGATTTGTTCCTGTTAAGTTGCCTCTCGGTTTTTATTCGTGATTTAAAGTGCTGTTTGCTATGCCGTTGTGGTTGTTCCTATTTTAGTTTCTTTTACAGGAGTAGTGTAAGGGTTGTTAAGTCATGGAGATCCGGTGTTGGCAAAACCTTGTACAAATTTAGAATGTCTGAGCAACTAGAAAAAGAAACTTGCTATCCACATCGTGAGAGGGAAAGAATAGTGTCTATACCTCTTCATGAAAGGGAGATCAATGTGGATAGTATTATGGAGATTCTACTGAAACATACATTGATTGCTGGCAAGATAGAACCTTGCATATTCCATATTGACATCTATCATGAGGTCAGAATCAGATTATGCTAATAATAATTATAATGTCATAACTAACCAGATCCAACAAAGATTCAATGAGAGGAGGATTAGGTGGCTAGACCAACCCTATTTTCATTCATTCCACAGCTTACAAATTTCTTTCATTTTTGTTTCACTTACTGATTTAGAGGGTTTTCCCATACCCTATCCGTCTAGAATTTCCTCTAATAAAACTACATTTTGCATTTAGTTCAAATGTTATCCCTAATGTATAGATACCTATCATTTCATCATACTACATTTCTCTTGTAATATAGACCCATCGTCTTGTTTTTGTAAACTTTTCACATTTTCATTTTCCCTCTGATATTGTTTTGTAGAATTTCATTAAACCTTACAGGAAACAACAATTCAAATGCATCTATCAAATTTGTGGTAACCAAGATGGCCGCCAAATACTCCGCAACCACTGCTAAGAACTTCCCCAAACACATTTCCCAAAGGTTTTTTTTAGTGTGTAGGGTTTTTCTTTTTCCTGATCCTTCAACAAAAAATGCCCCCCCCCCCCCCCCAAGTGTTCTGAATGACAGATATATTTTGATCCTCTATCAAGTATTAGGTGCATTTCGACTTGATCCGTCAAATCAAGTTGGCGTGCGTTTACTCTGATTGGTTGACGCGTTTTTGACATCTCCTGGCAACTGCTGCATGGAATTTCATCAGACTAAAAATAAAAATTAAGTTATTGTATTTAGTTTGTATTTTTCGACCCGATCGATCGCCCCCTATGGTTCCCAAGGGCTATGATTGGCTGACACAATATGTTTTTTTTTTCTTTTGAATAGACTTCATAGAATCCTTTAAACCAAAACCTCAAAGGAAGCAACGTTTTCTGTTTCTATAACAGGTGTTTGTTCTTTTGATTGCACATTTGATAAATCAAAATCAGGGAGAGCGATATAGCCCACATGGGCCTCTTGATTATAAAATAGAATACCGATTCGCAACCACTACCACTTGTAAATCAACAACCCTATTAACAATAGTATGTGACACAGGACATTGAAATTATTTATTCTTGCATCAACATTTTCCTATACTTTCAAGGAAATACAGATTTTCAATATATTTGACTTTCAATCTTAAAATGAAATAAAAAAAACATGCCGAACAGTTTGATTAATAAAAATATATGTTGTATTTGGTGACCAAGTATCCCAATAAGCCTTCGTTAGTGTATACTTGACATCTCTCACAATAGATTTAATTGGTTACCAAATCGCATGGAGTCACGCCTCGCCTGACTTATTTCAGTCAAGACAAATAGCATATGATTCCCCACTATGTCTCCCTTTTCTTAATTGTTTCATTTTATTCAGAACTCGACGGAACAAAAAAATAAAAATAAAAAACAATAAAACCCCGATTTTTCGAATCTATTGTAGATATTGTACACATATTACATACATATAGATCGACAAATTTACAATTGTTCGAGGTGTCAAGTATACAATAAGAAAGTTACAGAATAGTTTTCTAACTAAATGTAAAGATGATGGATAAATCCAAAGCACAAGTCCAAAAATCATAAAACCAGAGGACATACAAAATCAGTGAAAATGAAAAACAAATGGAAAATAACAAAATATGTCTACTTGAAGAGCATATGTGAACCCCTGTGATGGAGTGAGATCAGGTGCCCGGGGAGAGTGAGCATCTCCTGCTCGCTAGCAACACCCGTCACATATACCCCGTAGAAAGAGTAAGATCGTGTAAATTCCATATGTATTTATATATGGAGAAGTCGAAGTAGGTAACCTTCTAGTATAGAAGGTGTCAAATCTGAGTAAAATGATTGGAATCGGTCTCAGTCCAGAATATCATTTAAAAGTCTGGATAACGAGATATCATATGGAGTAATAAGAGTCTCGTAACGACCATAGAATTTCCACAGTGACGTTGCTAGTCTAGCACATATATAACCCTGGTTGAGCAGCTTAACTGAAAGTCGCCTAGCCCTCGGAACAAAGTCACTGTAATTTGAACATGCTCTGGAATAACGTATTAACTGAGATATGAATACGCCGTATGCCGGCGATGATGGAATGTTGCTACTTATGAAAGGAAAGTTTGTGATAACGAAATTGAAATCGTCACGTTTGTCATAGAGTGAGGTATTCAATTGACCATTAATGTCGAAAGACAACATAATATCTAAATACGAAGTAGAATTATTACTTTCTGTGGTTTCTTTGACCTCAAGTTCACTTGGATAGATGATGCTAAGTTAATCCGCGAATGAAGGATTATTAATTGAAAGCAAGTCATCTATATATCTGTAAGTAAAATTGAAGCCAAGAGCCAATAGTTTTTTCCTTGCGAAAGCAAAGACTGAATGAATTCAGCTTTGTATGAATAAAGGAATATGTCAGCCAGAAGCGGAGCACAGTTAGTGCCCATTGGAATGCCGACAATTTGTTGAAAAACCTTACCTCCAAATACCACAAAAATGTTATCGATAAGAAAGTTCAACATCTGGATGTTAAAGCTCGGAGTTAACCAAATCAATTGGTAACTCAAAACTATTTTCTAACTTTTAGCATTCTTTTTTGTTTTTTTTTTTCTTTTTGCTCTAATTGTACTAGCTGATTTGCTTCTTTATTCTTTCGAAGATCAACATTCGCATGGCATTCTGTGTCCACATAGAAAGCAACTAGCAATATATTGATGATGTATTACCTAGAAATAATAAAAATGTTATACATAAGTGTATGCAATATATACTGCAAAGTTCGAAGGTTACAACAAAATACAGCTCCTGTGTTGTCTACTTTGATCTTGTACTGGATATTGACATAAACGGTAAATTTATCACTTCACTATATAACAAACGTTACAGTTGCATTAACCGGTTTACGAGCACACTGTCATTCTCACCACAAAAACGGTATTTTCTAAGAAACAGATTTTAAAAGTGATACACAATCCTCCATACAGAGATAAACCAAAGAGATAACAAATTTTAAATAATAATAATAATAATAATAATAATAATAATAATAATAATAATAATAATAATAATAATAATAATAATAATAATCCAGAAACGTGGGATTATCTGTGCTTAAACTGTTTTCAGCAAGTTTTGTTTTAAATTTATTGGTTTTAACCAAGTATTTACATTGCTCATTTTGTAGAATATTTCATACACTTTCAGAAAATCGTACATCTGCTTTCCATTCATTATCGTTAGTGCTGAAACAGGGAATAACAAAAGTACCAGAAGAATTTTACTAATCTCTGTCTTCTCAACTTTCATAGATGAGAACGTATTGTAAATTTACTCATACACATAATCACAACTACTTTTTTCATATCTGTATATCCGAGGGTCTCCTGGAGACTTGTGACGAGTGTCGCTAGCAAGCAGATTATGCTTCCCGTTCTCTGGAACCTAAATCTCGCTCCATTAAGTTGGTTCTTTCTTGGTTTTATGTATACTTCCTTTCTAATGTTTGCCCTTTGAGTTTCATGATTTTAGGAGTTAACTTCACATGTATATATCTTATTATCAACTCAATAATGTCATTTATCAATGTGTAGGTTCAAGAGGGAGTGGACTCTTTCCTGTTCCAGCTTCTGATCCTCGGTTGTCTCTCCGATAGTTCCGGTTATGTATGGAGGAAGTTACCGATTCATATTTACTTGGTGGAAACTATGCCGATCCTTGCGAGAGATTGTGGCGTTCAGGTGTCAATGATTTCTTAATGCTTACTATACAATACTTTTACATTGCTACAATTTACAATTAATTAACCTACCATTCTGTAAAGCTATTAGATACTCATCAATATAACATAAATATTTGCTTTATCATAAGATATATCCTTTTCCATAAGATAGTTTAGTCTTCTTTCTTATAGGATGGACAAATTAAATGCTTGCATAAGATGTTCAACATTTTACCGGATATAGTCTGTAGATCACCACAGGAAAGTTTAGATATTTTGGAAAATAGACAACCAAAAGGTAAAAAAAACTTTTACTTTTATATAATACATTCATGAGTCAATTTCATTGATGCACGATAATAAAATACCTGAATTTTAAGTAAACATTATAAGTGAACAATATTTGTTTAACGTAAATTGTTTGGGTTATGTAGAGATACTGAATTTCACGATCTGAATTTTGAAAACGAAGGATTTTCAATATGTATCGCCTTATATTGACTCTTATGTTTCTGTTCATCAATTCGTTTTCTAGAAACGTTCAAACTGACAAAAGAAAGCTATATCTTATAACAAAATTTATTTTTAATTAAGGATATGTATATATTATATATTTTATTTATAAAAATGTTACTGATTTCGAGAATATGACTAATAATATATCAAATCGGGGCATAATATGGTGATAAAATAATATTTTCAGTATGAAAATAATAATTTTGTGCATTTTTGAAACATGAAAATATGATGAATATAATTCTATTGTAATACTTTTTTCATTATCTGTATACCAAACCAATAAAGTAAAGGTACACCGCTAGATCACAAGTATAACAGAATACCCTTGACTGCCCCTTATCTTATTTTATTACTAAAACCTTGAAATACAAGTTAAAATCTGCGAAAGATAGATAATATATAGATATAAGTTATTACAGATAATTCTATCTTCATATCATAGTAATATTGGTGTGTTCCCACTTGCCCAACATTTTAGAAATTTGTATGCTCAGGTAAGGAAAAAATGTTGGCTAAGTGGGAATCGGTGTATATTGGAGAACAACAGGCATTTATTGCTATCAAAACTATAGTCTTTATCAACTTACGGTCATTGAAAAAGGAACAAACAAGAGTTGAGACATATTGCAATACCGGTATTTATTTTATTTATTTATAATAAAGAAATGTTAATTTAATCTTGGTATTGTGTATAAGTTTGCAAATTGCTTGATTTATATAAAATACCATTGGATTAGTAAATTACACCGCCTTTTATTTTTACAAAGAACGACATCTATAAGTAATATAACTTTATAATTTAACTTGTAATTTATTTCATTACATGAATGACAAAACACATCAAAAATTGATAATCGACATACATAAACAATGTATCAATCACTATTTGAAAAATTCATAAATAACTTGAAATGTTTAATTTCGTAAATATTTCATAAAATGAATTACAAAAAAAAAATAATTATTTCATATGAAATACTAATAATAGGAATATGTCAATAATGCATCAATCAATTTAAGATTAAAACGTTAACATAGATGCTGACAGCCTACACATTTGCCAAAAATATTCTATTTTAAAACACAAGCTCTTAATTTCTATTAGCAAGTTCTTTGTTGCATATCAAACGGTAGATGAACTCATTCAGTACAAAGAAAAACATTTCATCGCCAGTAGCACCGTTCTCCACGTCTGGTTTTGCCGGAAAGCTAAAATCCAGTATGAAGTAAATAAAACCCTCCTCTCCCATATTCTCCAAGAAATTTACATCGACTTGAATATTTTCCATCATAAAAACAAATGAAATATGTATATGAAAGAAATATACACTAAATACATACTCATAATTACTGTTATTATTTTAAATTACATCACATTTCTTTAACTGGTGTATATATTTTGTTCCATGATGCCGCCGTAACAATTTTCTTGATATACATGTAGGTTTGGAGTTTTGAGAACATACGTTCAATACAACACACAACACGTCATTGAAAAAGGTTTCCGACTTGTTTCGTAGAATTTACTGTTCATTAATTACATTATATTGTTTTGAATAATTTCTTTTCACATTTACGTTTATATTTCTAAGTAGAATGAATTAAATAAATATAAATTAAAATGTTACAAATATTAAAAAAAAAATACAAACAATTCCGCAGTCATATATGGGATTTAACTTTATATATTTATTTTCCGTTATTACGATTCACGACTCGGTTAAATAGATACAGATTATAGCGTAAATGTACCTGTTGTGCATTCATGTGTAAAAATGTTGGCTAAATGGGAATTGAAAATTTCATAATGTTGGCTAAGTAGGAATAAACCATAATATTTAACAATTATGCACAAAATTCTTCAATATTAATAAGTATTTCATTATGAAACTTACTGTTAAAAGGTAGTGAGGCCCAAACTCTTTCGAAACACATGAGATCCACTTTTAAGATAACTATAAATAATTTATTTGTGTCATAATATATTAAACAATAAAGAAGTTACAAAATACACTTTATAGAAGAAAAAAGAGGAGTTACTGGCTCAGTTATGTGGCAGAAGTCACCATGGAGCTATACAATACATGAATATAAATAATATACTAGAACATATAACACATTACAAAAATATTTGATCGTAGTGCAATTACGATACCGACTTAGGAAGGTCATTTAATTTGACAGAAGCCAAACAAATGGTGTGGTTAACCGGTTTACGGGCCCACCTTCCCACTCACCGTAGTTAACAATCTTTGAGAAATTCACCGGTTTATCTCATGAACTCTACAAGATATGAGGATGTGAATATAGACAATATCGCATTTTCATAACTTTTTTCGCAGCAAGTCAAAATGCACGACCTTACAATTTCAAGAGTATATAACTAATCAGTTATGCAAAGACTGTAATTTTTTTATATATTAATCTGCTCTATGTACTACAGGTATTATGAAAAAAGATAATAACATTGATTTTAAGTCCTGTTATCTCAAATGTATACTCTTAAACTCTTGACAAAGAAAGTTTTGTTTTTTTTCTTTGTTTTTTTTTTTTTACTTTGATGAGAATGACCAAGTCCAAATGTCCATGGTCATTTTCCTAAAAACATATACAAATTCATATTTATGTAAAAACTTACTGACAATGGTTACTTCTAACGATATTTGAAAGAATTTTGATTGTATGACAAAAAATAAGCACTGTAAAAGCAAAAAACATTTTTACTTATATCAGGGGCGGAAAAACAAAAAATACCAAATACCTTTCAATTTATCACAGTATAGCTTAGTTTTTATCTTAATTTACAATATGTTTCGGAAGTACTTGACAATCATAAATCTGTCCTCAATAATTTAAATTTAGACATTCCATATTTAAAATATATGGCATTCATAGGTATATTCCAGAGGTGGAATTAATCAAATGTAGAAAAAAAATTCAAAAGAGTTGTTAGAACATCTGAAATATTTTTTTACTAAAATTCACTCCATCAAGTCTTTTGACTTTTCGACTCTTTACACAACGATCCCTCTGAAATTAAAAGACATATTAGCGGAAATTATCCAAATGCAATTACTAGTAAAACGGAAGCCACAGATTCAAATATATAGTTATAGGCCATGATAAAACTTACTTTGATAGGGAAAATTCTGATTCCAAATATTAAATTCAAATGTATATATTTTCTATATCTATAAATACACTGAAACAGCTGTCATTCAGATGTTGAGCTTTCTTATCGATAACATTTTTGTGGTGTTTGGAGGAAAGGTTTTTCAACAAATTGTCGGCATTCCAATCGGCACTAACTATGCTCCGCTTCTGGCTGACATATTCCTTTACTCATACGAAGCTGAATTCATTCAGTCTTTGCTTTCGCAAGGATAAAAACAATTGGCTCTTGGCTTCAATTTCACTTACAGATATATAGATATGTAAAGATGATGGATAAATCCAAACCACAAGTCCAAAAATCATGAAGCCATAGGACATACAAAATCAGTGAAAATGAAAAATAAATGGAAAATACCAAATATGTCTACTTGAAGAGCATATGTGAACCCCTGTGATGGTGTGAGATCAGGTGCCCGGGGAGAGTGAGCATCTCCTCCTTGCTAGCAACACCCGTCGCATATACCCAGTAGAAAGAGTCAAATCGTGTGAATAGCATTTAAAAGTCTGGATAACGAGATATCATATAGAGTAATAAGAGTCTCGTAACGACCGTAGAACCTCCTCAGTGACGTTGCTAGTCAAGCACATATATTACCCTGGTTTAGCAGCTTAACTGAAGGTCGCCTAGCCCTCAGAACAAAGTCATTGTAATTTGAACATGCTCTGGAATAACGTATTAACTGAGATATGAATACGCCGTATGCGGCGATGATGGAATGTTGCTACTTATGAAAGGAAAGTTTGTGATAGCGAAATTGAAATCGTCACGTTTTTCATAGAGTGAGGTGTTCAAATGACCATTAATGTCGAAAGACAACATAATTTCTAAATACGAAGTTGAATTACTATTTTCTGTGGTTTCTTTGGCCTCCAGTTCACTTGGATAGATGATGCTAAGGTAATCCGCGAATGAAGGATTATTAATTGAAAGCAAGTCATCTATATATCTGTAAGTAAAATTGAAGCCAAGAGCCAATAGTTTTTTCCTTGCGAAAGCAAAGACTGAATGAATTCAGCTTCGTATGAGTAAAGGAATATGTCAGCCAGAAGCGGGGCACAGTTAGTGCCCATTGGCATGCCGACAATTTGTTGAAAAACTTTACCTCCAAACACCACAAAAATGTTATCGATAAGAAAGTTCAACATCTGGATGACAGCTGTTTCAGTGTATTTATTTTTGGAATCAGAATTTTCCCTAACAAAAAAAGTTTTATCGTGGCCTATTACTATATATTTGAATTTGCGGCTTCCGTTTTTACTAGTAAATGCATTTTGAATAATTTTCGCTAATCTGTCTTTTAATTTCTGATTAGGGATCGTTGTGTAAAGAGTCGAAAAGTCAAAAGACTTGATGGAGTGAATTTTAGTAAAACTTTTTGATTTTAGATGTTCTAACAACTCTTTTGAATTTTTAAGGATCCACATTTGAGTAATTCCACTTCTGGAATATACTGTTTCTCAATATCTATGAAGGCCAGATTTAATTTCTGATAATATTTTTGTGAGTAGCATCGATACAGATTTTGTGGAACACTTCGAGGAACCAGCGATAAAGCGTTGTTTGTAAGGATTTTTGTGCATTTTTGGAATGCAGTACAAATATGGAAGTTCTAAATTCAATTTATTTGAGTCAATACCAAACGTATTGAGGACAGATTTATGATTCTCGAGTACTTCCGAAACCGAAAAGTTCGTGAGAGTATAAGTAGGATTTCCTGGAGCTGAATTTAATCCTAATTCTTTCACTAGGCTGTCAAAGAAAAAAGAGGAGTTACTGGCTCAGTTATGTGGCAGAAGTCACCATAGAGCTATACAATACATGAATATAAATAATATACTAGAACATATATCACATTACAAAAATCTTTGATTGTAGTGCAATTACGATACCGACTTAGGACGGTCATTTAATTTGACAAAAGCCAAACAAATGGTGTGGTTAACCGGTTTACGGGCCCACCTTCCCACTCACCGTACCAGCAGAACAATCAAAGGACGTACATTTAAAAATTTATAAATAATCCTCCATGTAAAGAACAAGGGTCAACAGGTATCGCATATTGAGAGGTCATAAAAATATAAACACGTAAGGTATTGTAAAATACATAATGGTATAAAAATATATGCGACATCAACATGAAAAACCGTGCTCTGCCAGTCTGAAAGCGAGCTAAGACCCTAGATCTGTAGGAGTCCCGACTAACAGTCAGAGGGGACGAGGTTCAGGACCATGTCTCCTCTGAAAGAGGTTTGGACAAGGCCCGTCATATAGTCCCCACCGTCCTGTTAGTCAGCGTGCAACGTTCAAGTAAAAGTCTGCATAAGGCTGTAGAGGGGCCAAATACAAGACCTATAGTCTTTTTGATGATCTCAATATCATATTGTCTATTTATAAGACGTTTGATTATTTTATTACATGATAAAATAACGTTATCGGAGCCTTTTACTTTCCTTAGTTTATATACGAGATCACCGTAAAAATAAGGATGGGAAATTCCATTGGATACATACTGTTGAAAAGAAATATTTCTTACAAGTAAATGTATAATTATTAGATGCTTTATCTGCTAGTGTAATGATATAATGTTCTTGGAGGAAGGTAAGTTCTCTGACAACATCAGGATCTTTAAAAATAGATTCGAATCTGGTGTTTACAGAACCTTGTAATTTTTTAATTTTTGATCTCAGCAGTACTGGAATAGATATTATCCATTCCGAAAGAGAGTCGACTTGTACTTCCTCTCTTTTTGCCCATCGTGTGACATATTCCTCGCAGCAGTTCATAATATTCTCAAAATTTTGGCTCCATGTGTATGAACTGGGTTCTCTGTATTTTGGACCTTTAAGTAAAAGTTCTCTTAATTTAGGTTTTTAACAATATCGAGATCACCACTAATGCCATGGCCACGAGGAGAATATACAAATTTACATGAGGAACATGCACACGGTTGAGGATGGCATGCAGAGTTGCTAAGATCAAGACGCTGTAGAAACCCTTTGTAATTATAAATTTTGGATGCAACTGATGGCGTGTAGCTATAGGAAATACATGGCGGATCTTTGTTTTTGAAATATGGAGGTATTTTCTCTAAAACAGACTTATGATTTAAAATTTGGCCAAAATTTTAATAATCAATGCCTTTATTTGCCAATTTAATTTTGATGAAAGGGCGGTTAGATTTTTCCATAGAAATATCTGACTTGACGGGACGAAAAAGTCTAGCGGTCGATATGTCCATAATAATGCCATCTAGTCTATACTCTACAGAGCTTATATCAGTTAATACACGGTGTCTGGACGATACGTACAACTCGTGTAATTTTCTGAGTGAAATAGAATAAAGTTTTGTACGAATGTGATGAAAGCCCAAAGGTTTATTTATAAATAGCAAAAGAGCATCAAAGGAAATATCATATATTTCAGGTTTGTTGTATTTGCGTGTACCATGACTTCGATGCCTCCTCTGGCTTTTGTTGAATAAACCGAGTACATTAAGTGATTGACATGCAGGACTAGTGAGGTTACCAATACTGCTATTATTGTCATTGCATCCATAGGGCGAAGCAGTGCCGAGACGTCTTATCCAGTATTCTTCTCTTTTCCGACGAAAAGGAGTGCTCAAATTGGCATTGTTTGTGGGGTGATATATTTGTTCTATAATTCTAATTTTCATTGAGAGAATAGAGTGGTCAGGCTGGTTGAGGTGGCGATAGAGTAATTGGCTTCCGCCACAATTTATTTTGGATCTGTGACCTGAAACTCTTGTACGCAGTTGTCCCTTTGTCTCTCCAACATATATTAACCCACAGAGTGAACACTCAATACCGTATACAATATTTGAACTCTTAGAATTCAAATGGTCAAAACTATGCATATGAAAGGTATGTTTTGGTTAAATTACTCGTAAAAGAATTGTCTGTAAGTAAGATGTTGCAAGTTTTGCAATTTTTGGTCCCGCACTTAGATATTTCACAATCATAAGGGGAGAATTGGTAATCTTTAATTACGTCAACTAGTTTAACCTTACATGGCTTGATGTTTATGAAGCTATCCGCATGTTGATACCAGAGTTCATTATTAGTGCTTACCACAAATGTTTGATTTCTAACGTCATCTAAGATAATATTGGGGACACCTAAGTTAACTGCTATGCACGTGTCCTTGCACATTGCAGTTTGAGGCCTTTTTATAGTGGGCGACGCCTCAGCCACTATGGTTTTCTTATTAACATTATCCATATATATATAAAGGACTGCCCGACAAGTGTCCTCGGGAACAAATTGTCCAACAGCAGTGACACATGGACTGTTGTTGAAATGTAAAGATGATGGATAAATTTAAACCACAAGTCCAAAAATCATGGAACCATAGGACATACAAAATCAGTGAAAATGAAAAACAAATGGAAAATAACAAAATATGTCTACTTGAAAAGCATATGTGAACCCCTGTGATGGAGTGAGATCAGGTGCCCGGGGAGAGTGAGCATCCATGTGATATCTCGTTATCCAGACTTTTAAATGATATTCTAGACTGAGACCGATTCCGGTCATTTTACAGAGATTTGACACCTTCTATACTAGAAGTTTACCTACTTTGACTTCTCCATATATAAATACATATGGAGTTTACACGATTTGACTCTTTCTACTGGGTATATGTGACGAGTGTTGCTAGCAAGGAGGAGATGCTCACTCTCCCCGGGCACCTGATCTCACTCCATCACAGGGGTTCACATATGCTCTTGAAGTATATATTTTGTTATTTTCCACTTGTTTTTCATTTTCACTGATTTTGTATTTCCTCTGGTTTCATGATTTTCGGACTTCTGGTTTGGATTTATCCATCATCTTTACATTATAAAATTCGTCTTAAGACTGACCAACCTATTGTACATGACGAAGAGTCATCGCTTTCGCTGGTGTTTTCATGCGAGCTGTACTGAAAAAAATCGAGTGCCAATTACAGGTATATTGTTGGAATATTAAAATTTAAAATATTTTCTATAAAAAATTTAGAACATATATACCTTTTAATTTAGTGCACCATATGCTCTTTTCGACAGGTTAGAATTCTTCAATACTTAGTTATTTAAATGAATGTAAAAATTACGTATTTAAAACCTTTAATTTTTCGTGGATCTTAGGTCATGCTATTGGTTTTTCGTAGTATCTTAAGATAACTTGTTCTCTCATTGTTACATATACAGCGGCGGATTGATAGGGGCGCCCCTCTTTTGCCACATGTATGAGTAAATCTTCAGATTTGGCACCTAAAATAACGAAGTATTTTGGCTACTATTTGACTTTCACATGTGCCCTCCCCCTTTCGAAAATTCTGGATTCGCCACTGAAATACATACCAAAATTAACTAGAGAGGATTTAAACCAAATCATTTAAATAAAAATAGGCTCTTAGTCTGATTGTTTTTGCTGAAACAAAAAAATCTTCCTTGAATAAAAATACAGTATCACCCCCACCCCCCTTTTCCCTACCTTCATTTTGCAACTCTAGATCTATCTGCAATTCAAATGTAAGTCTGAAGTTGGAAACAAGGGGTTAATGTAAAGCAAACGATGAAGTGATGTCTTATTTTATCGCTCAATATATAATTCTTGGTATTTATTTCATTGAAATGTGTATTTCTGTACATAATTATATACGTAGAAGTCGCCGAGTCAGAAGAAACTCGTGCAAAAAACAGTGTTAATAAAAGAGCTAGAAAATTACAATAAACTATATAAAATCGTCAAATGTTTAATTAATGTAAATACTAGTAATTATCTATTCGAATGTGAAGATCGTTCATGGTAAGTGTTAACCCACGTCGTGCTTACAATTTATGTATTATGAACGATGAAACGAAACTTTTGATAAATAAAACTTTGTAAATAAAAGCTAGGGGGTAAATTTTCACAAATAGGATAATCATAATTACTTTTATAGACATTGTTATGGTCATGTGTTCTCTTATTTGAGAACTTTATAATGCACGAGTGTTTCCTATGTATATAGGTGTAATCAAATGACCCCGTGAAAACAATGTGGTGGACCGTTTGTTTTGGCAGAGAGGATGACACTATCAAATAAATCGAGGGAAACATACTTATTGCATATTATGCGCCGGGAGAAATTTATCAAAAATTGAAAATTATAGATTTAAAAAACTTATGTGTGCCCATCGCTTTGGATTCGGTGATCAGCTGCTTACAGGTAATGGACGTATTTATCTGAAAAACCTTACTTCACTGAATTAGCTACAACCGTGACCCCGGTCAACGCCAGTGAAATTATCGCTTTTATGTTCATTGATTCTAAGCGCGCCATCAATTACAAGGCAAAATAAACATCTCGCTCTACCGCCGCGCTATCATTAAATATTTTATTGATTTTAGCTATTTTCAAATTGCCGTATTTACTTTATTTCTACTTCAGATGAGATTATAATATACGAAGCGAGAAGAAAACAAAATGAATACTCTTATGATTTCATTTTGATCTGCATGTTGAAAATATTTCTCGACAAGTTATTGATGTGAAAATTGCAAACAACGAATTTTGATCAATTTGAACTTAGTCATTTCAATTAGGCCTAACTATTTTTTCATAACGTTGAAATCATGATTTACTGAAATAAATATAAATAACCTGAAAATAAGAATGAAAAAATATATATGTATGCATTTAACAGGTTTCTCTTCATACTAAATAACTAAAAAGTACTACATATGTGTAATCAGGATCGCAACAATATGTAGATTCAAGCTCCTAACAATCCCCCCTCGGCCCTCTCAATCACACACAACCATTGCGCTGGG
Source organism: Pteria penguin (assembly GCA_035048485.1). Lineage (NCBI taxonomy): Eukaryota > Metazoa > Mollusca > Bivalvia > Pterioida > Pteriidae > Pteria > Pteria penguin. Next base: position 75,448,811 of record CM068581.1, on the reverse strand, counting down.
CTGATTTAACAAATAGATATGGATTTCACTTGAAGGGTTCGTTTGTATTTTGTTTCAACTTGACAAAGTGGCTAAAACTTTGTGGAGAAACATTGATTATTGTTGTAAACTATTAGAACATATATACTCTTGTGCACCAGATGAGCATTTCGAAAATTTATTACGTATTTCAAATCATACAGTCCAGAAAATTTACTATGATGAAACTGGAAACATTTTGCATCCCCTCAAACGCTTTTGCATTTGAACCTATTACGTTCTCTTGCATATATGATCCATATCAAAGAAAAAAGAGGAGTTACTGGCTCAGTTATGTGGCAGAAGTCACCATGCAGCTAAACAATGCATGAATATAAATAATATACTAGAACATATAACACATTACAAAAATATTTGATTGTAGTGCAATTACGATACCGACTTAGGACAGTCATTTAATTTGACAAAAGCCAAACAAATGGTGTGGTTAACCGGTTTACGGGCCCACCTTCCCACTCACCATAACAGCAGAACAATCAAAGAACATACATCTAAAGATTTATAAATAATCCTCCATGTAAAGAACAAGGGTCAAAAGGTATCGCATATTGAGAGGTCATAAAAATATAAACACGTAAGGTATTGTAAAACACATAATGGTATAAAAATATATGCGACATCAACATGGTAAACCGTGCGCTGCCAGTCTGAAAGCGAGCTAAGACCCTAGATCTGTAGGAGTCCCGACTAACAGTCAGAGGGGACGAGGTTCAGGACCATGTCTCCTCTGAAAGAGCTTTGGAAAAGGCCCGTCATATAGTCCCCACCGCCCTGTTAGTCAGCGTGCAACGTTCAAGAAAAAGTCTGCATAAGGCTGTAGAGGGGCCAAATACAAGACCTATAGTCTTTTTGATGATCTCAATATCATATTGTCTATCTTTCAACAATATTTCAGTTATATCGCGACATGGAAGCAGGAGGTTACCAACCTCTTAAACATAGTGGCGCAACCCGGGAATCGAACCCGGATCGTCGGCGCCGCAAGCCAAGCGCTTAACCACTACACCACGCCAACCCCTGTGTCTATCTAGAAGACGTTTGACTATTTTATTACATGATGAAATAACGTTATCGGTGCCTTTTACTTTCCTTAGTTTATATACGAGATCACCGTAAAAATTTGGATGGGAAATTCCATTGGATACATACTGTTGAAAAGAAATATTTCCAAATTTAGATAGAAGTTCTGAATAAGATCTGAAGAATTTGCCGAATGTTTTTCTTAGCTTGTGATATCTGTAATCCTGAGTTTATGAAAGTCCAAAATATCGGTGCAGCCTCTGACAAATCGAACTAATTGAGATATATAAATACCATATGATGGGAGTCAGGGACATCGCCATCCAAGTAAGGGAAATTTACAATAGAAAATCCAAAATCCTCACGTTTATCATAAATATTAATATATATTAGGTGGTTGATCATTTTGATGTTTAAATCCAAGAAGGTGTAGATTTATCTCAAGTATAAGCTTTATTCAATATGAGCTCTGGTGGATATATTTCTGATATAAATTGTTCGAATTCAGGGTTGTCGATAACCAAAATGTCATCCAGATATCTGCAAGTATTATTAAATTTGTCAATGAGGTCAAAACGTTTTGATTTTTGAATAGAAACCATAACATCCCTCTCATAATAATAAAGAAATAAATCTGCTATCAGAGGCGCGCAGTTAGTACCCATAGGAATCCCAACTATTTGTTGATATATCTTGCCATCAAATTGCACAAAAATATTATTCATGAGAAAATCTAGTGCTTTACATAATTCCTTGCAAGTCCAGTATTTATATGAAGTATATTGTTTGTTGGAAAAGAATCCGGAGTTAATGGATTCTCTGTTTTCATTGTATAAGAGACAGCAACTTGCTTTTAATCAAATCATGAGGCAGAGATGTATAAAGTGTAGAAAAATCAAATGTAGAAATTTGAGTCGCTTTGAAATTTAGCGAAAGAAGTTTGTCTATAACTTCATGAGAATTTTTAATCGACCAAAAGTAATTGATTTTACTATTATGAAATGCGACATCACAATATTTGATAATATGATCTTTTATAGCAGTTAGAGCAGACGTAATATGCTTCGATAGTACCGTAGTAGAGCAGTGGCTAGAATTAGATATGAAACGTGATTTATATGGTCTTTTATGTAGTTTTGGGAGCCAATATATGGTTGGTAGATCAGATTTATCAGTTTTAATTTTGAAGTCGGACATGGTCATGAGGTGATCGTGCAAGGTGCTGTCTTTTGAGGTAGGGCTTTCCACATATGTATGAGTGGAGTTTAATTCGTTTTTAAGGAAATCAATATATAATATAGTTTTCAAACAACTATTATGTTATTACCTGCTTTATCAGCAGGAACAAAGACATATTTAGCATGTAAGTCAGCTATCTTCTTTTTAATAGAATATGCCGTCAATGTATTAGGCTGTTTAAATAAATGCGGATTTTCCGTAAAGTTCTTAATACGGATATCGACAATTCTTAAAATCTCGTATTTCCAATCATTAAGAGCATGAATCTTTACCTGTTCTTTTTTACACCAACCTTTACAATATGTAGTTAAAGCATCTTCTATAACGTCACGGCATTTGTTGAAATTTATCCTGGACGGTAACCTATATTTAGGTCCTTTTCCAAAAAGGATGCGCAATTTCTTGTCCGAAATACAGTTTAGGTCACCAGTGATAACATGACCTGCCGGTTTATAAACATATTTAGAATTTTCACAAGAACACGACGAAGGAATAGAGTCTGAAACATCAGGGTTAGATGTAACTTTATTATAATTTAAAATAAGATTTCTTATAGGCTTTTTGTACTGGTAACAAATAAGTGGAGGTTCTAAATTCTCAAAATATTGGAGGATTTTAGATGTGACTCTATGATCACGGAAAATATTAGAAATGTTAAGTGGATCGAAGCCTTTATTAATAAATTTAATTTTGAGAAATTGCTGCTTGGGTGGAAGAGACGGAATACGAGGAAAGAGTGTATTATATGAAAATAAAATAATCAAATTGAGTTTATATCAATCAGAATTGCGTAAACTTCGAAGATCAGCTTCGTCCAGGATAGGTTTCAGTTTATTTACCGAAATAGAGGATAGTGCATGCAAAAGGTCATGACGGCCATTATTTTTTGCGATAAATTTTTTTTTTCTAAAAAAAAAACGTTTTCTAATAGTTTTATGTCTTAATGTAAAAATATTGATCTTATTCTGACGAGAAGAAATATTACCTTGTCGATATATTTGGTCGTTGAGACCGAGAGGGTATGGGGTTTGTAGTTGTTTAATCCAGTAGAGTTCGATTTCCAAAAGTCGTTTTTTAACATCTGATTTCGTATCACCTGGTAATTTAGAGATATTTTCTACTGGAGTTATTTTCACATTCTTAATATTATGTTGGTTATGTGGTTATAAAGAAAATTCTGGTATTTACGTCGTGAATTATTACGAATTTTATAGGAATGATTCCGAAAACGTTGTTTCAAAGTTTGAGAAGTTTCCCCGACATATTGAGCCCCACACCCTCTAGCTTCTCAAGGGATGACATATATAACATTGGCAGTATTTCAATCTATGCCTTTGTCTAATTTGGTGTTTAATGTATTTCCATTAACCGAAGATTCAATATTGGACTTGCAAATAATAATCCCAACTGTAAAGTTTATACTAGGTGCCAGTTCAGTAGAAATATTTTGAATAAGGTAGATCATAATGCATAATAGGTCACCTGTAGGGTGACTTTGTTACCTAACCCTCTGGTACTTGTGTACGTAATGCTACCAGCTTGATTTGCCTCATCTTTTATAAATCGTAGTGAATTGGTATCTTCTAAGACCCATTGCCTTTTCTTTTAAATAAAATGTAATTGTGAATAACAAACAAAGCAAACCATATTTTTGCCAAATGTCCCAATCCAATACTCTAATACCAGTAGTCCATCCATTATCAGGTGTATACGGATCAATGGTTAATTTTGACCTATATCTGTTCAATTTACACAACTATTACCTTCGATGACATGTGGATCTACTTTCTGTTCATTGTTTATATATTTTACTTTCTTTTCATTGTTTATACTGGGATTTTCCGGAAACCGCTCACGACGATCGCAATTAGATTTATGATTTACTGTTATACCTACATTTTTATTATACAGGTTATTGTTTTTCATATAATTGGGCTTATTAATTTGACACATTTTAGCAAATATACATTTTAATCTGTGCATTGAATTGTCTTCTGCTTTTATATCTAAGTCAATATCATGCTTGAAAATGAATCGTTTTATGAACCTTAAGCAAATCTCTCTCTCTCTCTCTCTCTCTCTCTCTCTCTCTCTCTCTCTCTCTCTCTCTCTCTCTCTCTCTCGTTTTCAGTGCATATGTACTGATGGTATGTTTTTCAATGCTTATGTACTCACGAAATATTGACTTAAAATTTCAGTCGTGAAATAATGTAATTAACTTTATAACTAGAGAGTATCTTACGAAGGCGTTTTCGTGCCATTTTAAAGAAGAAAACTTTTTTTTTTTATTTCGTTCAAACGACAAACTTTTATGATACATACAATGATACATTTATATATGCACAATTGCATATATTTCAACTACACACTTACAACACAACGTACGTATGCATGGTTATTCTAAAACACACAGCTTTTCAATAGAAAGGAAATACTTTAGTTAAAGTATAATTTATTATATTGCGAAGAAGATGAATGCGTGGGGAAAAAAGAAAAAAAAAGGGGGGGGGGGTATTATGCCATCAGAGATATTCTGTCTTCCTCTTGTAATTAAAAGTATTTTAATAGTTGTAAATTATGATTTATACATTTCAGAATTGAAATATAAACTGAATGGTACTTACTGATATACAATAAAACACTTATAATTATGCATTATTATTTGATTAATGATTAATGTTAATTGGTGAGGTCACTGAGCCAAGTTAGTTTGATTCCAGTGGCTTAAAACACAAGTATAAAAAAGGAGGAGATGAAGCACATGTTACAAACATACTTTAGATCTACCATTTGATAAACTGAAATAATATGTATAATGTATTTCAACTAAATTCAGGCCAAACACGGCCAAATGCTCCTGCCTATGTAGTTATTTAAATGATCAAACATCCGCTATTAAAGAAATTGTTAGAAAATATCAAAAGATTTATTGATGGACGATATCCCAATTCTTTCTGTCGGTTAATAACACTTATCACTGTAGACTATGGTATATGATATAAGTTTCTCGTTCGAAGGAGAAAAAAAAATCTCGTTCGAAGGAGAAAAAAAAATCTCGTTCGAACGAGAAAATTTTCTCGTTCAAACGAGATAATTTTTCGTTCGAACGAGATTATTTCTCGTTCGAACGAGATAATTTCTCGTTCGAACGAGATTTTTTTTTTCTCGTTCAAACGAGATAGTTTCTCGTTCGAACGAGAATTTTTCTCGTTCGAACGAGATAAGAAAAAGATTTTTTCTTCTTTAAAATGGCAGGGAAACGGCTTCGTAGTATCTCCTTCATGCATAGCTCTATCTTTAGTTTGATTCTTTGGTTCACCCTATGGGGCCACTTTGGTTTTAACACTGCTCTTCAAAAATTTATATATTATTAGAATTCCAATCACTGGGTTATCAGCATCACTATACAGATATAAATTGTGGTCATGCGCATCTGGTACACAAAATTATAACATATATCTTCTGTTATATACTGTGAAGTCCTCGAAAGAATATATCCTCGTATTTACAATTTTACAAACATTGAAAACCGTTTTGAGCAGTAGATTTTTATAAATTAGAGGAAACTAATTTAATTATTACACCTCAGTAGTGAAAAATTTATTTTTATACAGAATGTTACCAATTCTTTTTCAGACAGTTCAAATAATTATAGATCGATTTTTCCACTTTTCCTCTGAATATTCTAATACACTTTGAAAATGATACTACGTTATTCTTAAACTGTGAGGTAAATATATCAAATATAAAGGGTTTATATGTCAATTAAAGAGGGTGCTCTGTTAACTGTTACATTTTATTGGCCTCTTAAATAATATTTTGAAAGAAAGTTCATGAAGAAGAACAACATTTGACTTAAGTTAGATTTTTTTTTTAACAAATTTATATTTCTTAAATATAAATAATATTAACAAACATTCGAAGATCGTAATTTACTGTCCAAACTGACAAAGGGTTGCTCTTAGGTAAGCTTCGACTCGGACAACAAAATTGTATATGCGTGGTGCAGTAAAGTTGTTGCATGGAAGTTCATTTCGGATCCAGACAATTTCAAACTCTTTGCTATACGAGAGTATGAAGAGAGCCAATTTCATAAGCATTCTGCACCTAGGTACAATGAAAATTTAAGTGTGACAAATACTCAATCAAATGCAGTGAAATAGTAGAGGGAAATTGACGTGATGTTTTTGTAAATGAAAGAATTTAGTAATACTACAAATTCGTTTCTGTACTTAGATAACCTTCTGTGTCAGCTATTAATCTTCCTCGAACGTCTCGCAAAAAGTCGTTCAGTACTCCTAAAATTAATATCTCTCCTCTAGTATTAAAGTAAACGAAGACTTCAATTTCATTTACGTTATAACTTGAATAGCTATGGTATATATATTAAACATCCCAAACTTTGAAAAAATCATTTTCGTAATCTTTCATCTAAAACTAGACGTAAATATAAGCACTTTCTTTACAATCACTTCATCAAATATAATCACAATATTGACAACTTTCATGCTTTATTGGATAAAACTTTTTAAAACCCCACATACGCTTGCTGTCAATGACCAAATTCTTCAACAAGGTAACATTTCCTCTTACCGTAACAATATTAATATATTTTCATTGAGACCAGACGTTAAGAGGAAACAGCAGTCGCACGATCTTCGCCCAAATGGCAACCACAGAACGATTGATAGATTAAGTAGGTCATTAGACGATCTACTACGGATAGGCAGAAAAAAAACCCCGTTTGTCAGAAACTTCTATACGCACTATCATATAGTCCTGTCACCAGATTGAAACCTATCCTAGATGAGGCTTATATAATAAGTTTACGTTATACAGACTGATTGACTTAAAATGGTTATAGCATTTACATATAAAAATTAATCCACCCATACCATCATTTCCTCCTAAATCGCGATTTATCAAGATTAAAGTTGTAAAAAAGAAAAAACAACGGTTTAGACCTGCCTAATATTTTTAATAATTTTCGTGATCATAGACTCATATCTTTAAATTCCGCAGTATCTCGAGAACCTTGAGCACCCCTGATTTCCTATCAGTACAAAACAACTATTAGAAACCTTATCTTTGATTTCAATGCAGTCACATCTACCCCAAATTCACTAAATTCTATTCCATTCCATTATCCTGTTCATGCAATAACTCTAAATAATAATGTAATATATCTAATATACGGGTTATATTATTGCAGGTGATCTCAATTGTTTTTCTGAGAAATATCTACCTTCTCTTTTGAATAAATGGCCAAAAATACAGATTTCCTTACAGGATATATTTTACCAAATGCGGAGATATCGTTGAAGAAGGACTACACAATTATTGTAAACGATGGTGTAAAATAAGTATAAAAGTACATGCTTTCAATGCTAAAAAACTTAAGTCTTTGTATCTGATGACAAAGTAGCTAATAATATCATCACTATTTAAAAACTATACTATACTGGAGTTCTTTAAAATAAATTGAATTCTATAGTATGTATGTTGAAACACCATTGTTGAAGGACACGATCCTACCTGAACAGTGTAGAGCTATGTGCGACTTCAATTTAAGCAGTAATATAAATGATTTTCCAGCCATGTATTCGCTTCCTAAATTTCCAAAGATTTCATATAAATCACGGTTCACATCAAATTCTATTCAGTGTTCTACTACTGTGCTTTCGAGATATATTACTTTTGCTCTAACTGCAGTTAAGACCATGTTATTTGATGTTATTATATTGAATGCTGGTATAACAAAATAAACGTCAATTACTTTTGGTCTATCAAAAATTCTGGCGAATACTTTAAAAAATTCCCTTTGAGAAATTTTGAAGCTAATCAGGTTTCTACTTTTGATTTTTCAACACTATATACCTCCCTACCTCTTGACTTAATCAAAACAAATTTGTTGTGTCTCATACGCTGGTGGTTCAACAAAGTCTACATCATACCTTTATACTTCAGTTACGTCTGCTCTTTTTTCAAACTTAATATGATAATAATTACAAATATTGAACTTGTACTGAGATATGTAATGCCATCATATTTTTGATGGATAATATTTATATGCAATTTAATGGCAAGATTTATCAACAGATGGTTAGGATTACCTTGGGCACAGCAAGGTTTACCGGGAAGGTGGTGGGTGTCTGTATACTGTATAACCATGCAAATTGAGTGACGTTTGTTACTTTATTTGACCGTCCTTAGTCGGTGTCTTAACTGCAGTACAACCGAATATTTTTGTCGTTTTCCGTGTTAATTTTATTATCATGTTTTATGTGCATATCCCTGGTGATTTGTGTCATCACCCTGGTCAGATGTCTTCTGTCATCTGATATTGAGTAAGCAGGGGGTGGGACAATTGTGGGAAGGTGAGCCCGTTAACCGGCTAACCAAACCAATTGAGTATCTTTTGTGTCTCACTTGACCGTCCTAAATTGGTGTTGCATCTGTCGCTTAATCAATATTTTTTAAATGTCATTTCATGTATATCATTATTTATTATAAACTTTTATTGTACATCTGCTTGGTGACTTCTTCTCTACAGCTATTTCAGATGTCTTTCCCTTTCCCTTTTAACTTCTACAACTTTTAAAGTGTAGAGAAACTTCACACACCCACTCCACAGGAGCCAATGATGTGCCCTTTTGATTTCGTGATCAAAAGGTCAATTGTCAAAGTCATAGGGATTCAATGAGTGAAAATGGATACATACCGCACTATAGCTGTTTTTACATTCTACATATTGTTGTGAAACTTCGCATATATACTTCCAATGACTAGTGGTTGAGTCCTATTGATTTCAGGATCCAAATGCTAGGTCATACATTCCACCTATCATTATGAATGGTTTCCGGATTATAACTGTAATTACAATCAGCCTAGTGTCATGAAACTGCAAACACGTTTTCTTCGTGAGCTGTGGATGTGCCATATTAATTTTGGGATAGAAACGTCAAGGTCATGGTGCAAAAGGTGTAATATTTAATGTATGAAAACGTTTTACAACTCGACATTTCTTGTGTTATTGTTATTTTGATATTTATTTGAACAAACAGTACTGATTTACATTTGTGAAATCTGTATGTACGGATATTCATGGCGGGTGTGGCTGGCCACCTAGCAGACACTCATTCTCATCCGGGCTTTTGGCCTAACCTCGGAATTTCAGAGGTCCGTTAACGTCCGCTCTTGTGCATCGTTGTTAGTGCCATAGTCACTTTACACAGTTAATTCCGTATTTTGTAATGCATCATGGTTTAAAATATAACGATTGTTTATTTATATTGAGAATGTTTCTTTATTTTCTGCCACTTTTCACTGAAAGCACGGGGCATGAAAACTCATCTGTCCGTTACACAAACTTGTACTTTTGAACCCTAAGCAATAGGGTTTTCATATTTTAAACACATACTCCTCAGAAACAACATTTTCATTTTGGATCCTGACCTAGATATTTGACCTACATTTAACATATTAACTTTGCAAACAAGGGATGTCGGTTCTGTGAATTTGTTTTAACCATTAAATTTCAAATCTATATAGTAGCTTTATTACCTTTAATAAGTCTGAACATATAAAATGTCCATCTATGACAGTCAGTATGTTAATCAATATAAAGTAACAAAACATCAATGCCAAATTGTAACGAAATCTCCATTATATTATGATGAAATAACAAAATAATCAAGCAAGCCCATTCCCAGTCCTTTTCTTTTTACTTCTTCTCGTTCTTTGGAATGTCTTTCTCTTTTATTTGTTTTGTTTTGTTTTGTGGTTGTTGTTGTTATGTTTTTTTTTTTTTTTTTTTTTGTGGTTTTTTTTTTAATTAATTTTTTTTTTTGTTTTGTTTTGTTTTGTATTGTTTTTTTTTTTTTTTTTTTTTTTTTTTTTTTTTTTTTTTTTAATTAATTTTTTTTTTTTTCTTATTTATCAAATTTTTTTTTTTTTTTTTGGTTTTCTCTGTGTGTGTGTGTGTGTATGGGAGGGTGATAGTGGGTTGTATTTTTATTCAAAATTTCAAACATTACATACACAAAAGGACATATATGCAGTAGACACTTTCACTCACAGATTCACTCACATCAAGTTGTCTACAATTTGAAATGAACACAGCTTTGAATATTTTGCGATAACAAAACGTGATCTATTAATGAAAGTATTACAATGACAATATCATAATTTTCATTATACATATCTTAGCACAATTTATCTATATAACAGTGTTTGATACATGTAGTTGTAAGATTCAAGAAAACATCATATATAGAGACATTATTACTCTCCATTCCAATTCTAATCCGTATGTATTAACTGCAGTTTGGAATCAATAAATCGTCATTGTTTGACCCAATTAATAATATATAAATAAATCAATCCATCAATATAAATAAATGAAATAAAAGATAAATAAAACTAGTGATAGGTCGTTTGAAATAATATTCTTTTTTTGATAATGATAATAATGCTCCATGGTCATTTGTGTAGCTTTTTTATGTATTTTATCTGTATAAATTCAAAGAAAGTTGGAATGAAATCGATATGATTATATGACACGTATTACTAAATTATTGTCATTTTTTCAGCTTGTTTTACATGCTTTCTGACGCTTTTTGTGTTATATGTATCTTCACAGATTACAGGGTGAGTGACTTGTTATTCGACACCAAAGAGTTTACAAATCCAGTTTTTCAAAGACCATTCCAGTATCTCCTGAGATTAGATCAGAAGAGAGCTCTTAATGATATAAGTCCAAACAAACCAGAGGGAGATTTGATCTCCTGCCTGAAAACTTTAATAAGGTAAAATGAACATATATTTCTTTGTTATTTTGACTTTCAGTTTGATCTTAGGTAATCCCAATCGACAGACGATGGGAACTGACAAAACGCTTCGCTTGTTTAAGTATACAAACATGTGAAACTTTCTGAAGAGAGCCTTAAAACTATGCTATTGAGGGAAATGTGTAGAAATGTTGGCCCTTTTCAAGTGCTTTGGTTTTTACTCCATGTCCGCTCTGTGTGGATTCAGAGGTAAGTAAATGTGTGTTTGATTCATAGTTCAACAGATATTTTGCAGTGAAACATCCTTATGTCAGTACATATTTATGTCAAACAATAATATTTGATTAGACCGTCAACCGTATTATTTACTATATAAAAGGAAAAAGAGGAGTTACTGGCTCAGTTATGTGGCAGAAGTCACCATGAAGCTATACAAGAGATGAATATAAATAATATACTAGAACATATAACACATTACAAAAATATTTGATTGTATTGCAATCACGATACCGACTTCGGACGGTCATTTAATTTGACAAAAGCCAAACAAATGGTGTGGTTTACCGGTTTACGGGCCCACCTTCCCACTCACCGTAACAGCAGAACAATCAAAGGACATACATTTAAAAATTTATAAATAATCCTCCATGTAAAGAACAAGGGTCAACAGGTATCGCATATTGAGAGGTCATAAAAGTATAAACACGTAAGGTATTGTAAAACACATAATGGTATAAAAATATATGCGACATCAACATGATAAACCGTGCTCTGCCAATCTGAAAGCGAGCTAAGACCCTAGATCTGTAGGAGTCCCGACTAACAGTCAGAGGGGACGAGTTTCAGGACCATGTCTCCTCTGAAAGAGGTTTAGACATGGCCCGTCATATAGTCCCCACCGCCCTGTTAGTCAGCGTGCAACGTTCAAGTAAAAGTCTGCATAAGGCTGTAGAGGGGCCAAATACCAGACCTATAGTCTTTTTTGATGATCTCAATATCATATTGTCTATTTAGAAGACGTTTGACTATTTTATGACATGATAAAATAACGTTATCGGAGCCTTTTACTTTCCTTAGTTTATTATGAGATCACCGTAAAAATTAGGATAGGAAATACCATTGGATACATACTGTTGAAAAGAAATATTTCCAAATTCATATAGAAGTTCTGAATAAGATCTGAAGAATTTGCCGAATGTTTTTCTTAGCTTGTGATATCTGTAACCCTGAGTAAAAAGTTTAGTAGTAATTTGTAAATTTCGTTTATGAAAGTCCAAAACATCGGTGCAGCCTCTGACAAATCGAACTGATTGAAATATATAGATACCCCGAGTCATACCAACTCAATGTATATCTCAGTTGGCTGTCAAGTGCATGTACGTGCATATACTTGGACCTTTATGACTTTCTATGTGTGTTTGCATCCGCCCTCTTCTTTTGTCTGCAGTGAAGTCACTGGATTGGCTTTAGTGCGCCAACAGTGGCGAATTTAGAGGGGGAGCCGCCCCCTCACCCCTTCTGTCCACATATTTACTAGTAAAACTCCAGATTTAGCACCAAAAATGGCTAAGTCTATGGCTAAAAAATATATATAAATGGCTAATATACATGTGGCCCCCCTTTTCAGAAATCCTGGATTCGCCATTGACCAGATGTGTATTTTGATAACAAAAGGTATTATACACATCTGTTCTCCATGGTATCAAATTAACTGCTGTTATCTATTATATTTAGAATACCAGAGTGACAATTCATTAGTTACTTACGTATTTTAGCACGCTGGTGGTCGAAACTCTATAACATTATTTCAAGCCTTTATAAGAACGATGGGAACTTTAAGTTCCCGCTCTGTCCGTCTAACATTTTGGTTTTTCGGGCTTCGTTTGCAAATATTGAAGTTATTGACTTGAAACACAGTATTTAGCTTAGTATCAACGAGTTACAGATCAAGTTCAAGTTTGATCATTTTTGACACATATTTGGAAGAATTGGGTCCTTGGACGTAGTAAAATTAAGGAAACCGGGTGGGGGACATGTTTTGCTTCAACAATACTGAACATACTAACTGATATAAGGACGACTACCCAACCGCATGTAGGAATCTACCTTATATGATTAGGCAAATACAGAAAAAAGAACACAATGTGGTAAGAGACCCAATCACAGAAAATATTCACATTGCGTCGCAAACACAAATTTATCAGTAATAAATTAGTCTCGACGCCGAATATAAATGGTAAATTAAATAATAGATTATTGTGGTTCATCGGTGTATGGACCTTCCACTTCAACTTAAATAACATTTTAAGCGATTGTTATTTAGAAGAGAAAGGGAAAGACATCTTAGTCAGTTGTAGGCCAGGAGTCACCAAGGAGATGTACAATAAACCTTGGTAGCAAATAATGAAATATATGCATTGACATTACAAAAATATTGATCATACGACAGATGTGATACTGACTTAGGACAGTCAGTTGAGTAGCAAACGGCATATGGGCCCACCTTTTCACTCATCGCAAATGCAGTACAATCAAAAGACAATCTTATTAAAACGCGACTTGTACTCCGTTCCTCTACGATACTCTCCATGTACAAGATCTTACAACTGCCGATTCGAGGTCATCTCAGGATGACCTTTCAGTACAGCCAGTCAGAATTTGAGTTAGAGATCTTTCGGTATTGTTTGTATGTAATATAGCACCGAAAGATCTCTAACTCCAATTCTGATTGGCTGTTCTGAAAGGCCATCCTGAGATGACCTCGAATTGGCAGTTGTAAGATCTTGTACACGGAGAGTATCGTAGAGGAACGGAGTACAAGTTGCGTTTTAATAAGATTGAATCAAAAGACACACATTTATAACTTTATACTACTACTGGGCCGAAAAACACCTGAGAAACCCGTTTTCCTCCGCTAAACTCTACAAAACAATGAAGTCTACCCTGACGGCCCTGATAAACTCTGAAGTCTACACTGCAAAAGTCTGAAAACGCTGACGACCCTAAAAAAGACCCTGACGCTACTGGAAAACACTGACACCTATCGCGATGCCCTCAAGCCGTGCGGTCGCGAAAACTTCAATACGGTCCCTTACATACTATAAGCCCTTAAAACTAATCCGCAGCATTGACCCAGCAGTACCATGTTTTTTAATATCGCTGTTTCATAGATGTGCATTAAGGGAGAGGAAAATAAGCACAATATATAGACATTTTAAAATTCATTTATTTATGTATTTATACTAAAAACACTGTATCTTTCCGTACATTTCGTTCAATTTCCTTCCTCATAGAACTTTATTTATTTATTCACTATTTATTTATCTACAATAAGAGCACTAAATTTTTCCGTACGAATATAACAAAATAACTTCAATAAAAATAATATTTTTTTAATCGCTGTGTTTTTATTGTAAAAAAGCAAATAGATAAATACATAAAAAGAAATAATTATATTTAATTGTCCCTATCAAACATTTTTAATTGCAAATTGATGTTTATTTTACACTTTTTGCAACCTGTGTAGACTCTACCCAAATATTGTTATGTTACTACCTTAAGGCCAATCCCTACTACCTAAAAAGCATTCATGACTAACATTAAAAAATCAATATGACATTCTTTATATATTAAGGGTCATTCACTGATAAAACGAAGTTGCGTTAATTTAATTACCCTTTTGGAAAATAGTGTCCAACTTAAGTGAAAGGACATGGCTTTGAGTGTGCGTATTCCCCTCAGGCTCTAATGCAGCCACTTATTTAATTCGTATGTAAATTAACGGAAAATAATGACGCTTTATCTAACAATTTTACAAATCTCACTTTTCACATGTATTCCAGAATATTGCTATCCTTAGAAGATATGCAGCAGAAATAGAACCTAAATAACTGATGTAGTTTCATTTATGATATAAATATTAATAAATGATAGTGTGTAAAATAGATTGTTTCTCTTTTTTCTTTGAAGTGTGAAAATCAATTTTTGACCTAAAATTTTTAAGTC
The DNA here is from genome assembly GCA_035048485.1 of Pteria penguin. Classification (NCBI taxonomy): domain Eukaryota; kingdom Metazoa; phylum Mollusca; class Bivalvia; order Pterioida; family Pteriidae; genus Pteria; species Pteria penguin. Next base: position 75,433,719 of record CM068581.1, on the reverse strand, counting down.
GCTGTTAAAATTATGCTTTAATTGTGCCAATAACACAAGATTAATATTGAACTGTATCAACTGGATATGATTCATACTGTTACAAACTATATTCCGTTCCCTCATACATACGAAGGCAATGATAATTACAATTCCCAATTTAATTCATGATACACTGTAGGTAACAAACTATATGCAATTTGAGATTTACCGGGACAAATAACGGATGTTTATTACGTAATAGAGAGCTGGTGACATGTAGAAGAACAAAGGTAAAGACAAAGAAATATCGCATTAAAATGAAGCAATTTCATGGATTCCATGCATGTGCCGTCACTTTCTGATGAAGGAATTCTAGATCCGGATCCGCATAAGAGTGACCATCTTCTCTTTCAGTGATAATGGCAGGTTTCATTTACTATCATCTTTTCGAAATCTGACTTTGTCACCAATATTAAGGGGTGGTGGGTTTTTGAAACACTAGTAATTTCATTGTTTTTCCTGATTAAGTTTCATGTACACTTTTGCAAGATAAAAGTCAATGACCTTAGGTTTGAGCTGGTTGGTTACTGTACAAGTAGGTAAATAGATCTAAGGTGTCTACCCTGGAGTAATTCGGAAGGGGAATAACCAGTACTTTTTAAAAGGCGGGAGGAGGGGCGTTACAGTATTCCAGAAGTCAAAGTTATGGGTCTTTTTACTAGATTTAGCTTTCACAAATATGTGCTTTATTGTTTGGACAGTGGGCTCGGATAAACCGTTTGACTGAGGGTATCTGGGACTATAGGTGGAGTGGACAAAATCATAGGCTGATGAATATTCTGCAAATTCATTTGGAACTATACTGGGGATGATTATCAGATGACCTTTTCTGGAATGCCAAATCTAGCAAAGATAGCCGTCATGTGGTTTATGATAGCTTTGCAATTAGTGTTAGGTAGCTGAACAAATTCGAACAATTTATTGTAAAAGTCCACAATTAGTAGAAATTCTTTGTCATCCCATTAAAATAGATCAGTGAGTACGACTTGCCATGGATACTCTGGAATGGGATTTGAGGTAAGAGGTTCCTTTTGATTGGAGTTCGTCTGGGCCATACCTCGAGAGCATTTATTGACCAAATCGTTAACGTCGGCGGGGCCAAAATACTCAGACCGAATCCAGCTCTTTGAAGGGTTTTGTCTACACCCATGTTACCAACATATAGTATCTCAAGAATATTCTCTTGTAAAGAGAGGGGGGAGGTTGAGGATTATGTGACTTTTTAAGAATAAGGCCTTGCTATATGGTTAGTTCCTCACAGTGAGTCTAATACTCTAGTACAGATGGGGACAGTGGTTTCTGGTATCAAGCCATCCATTGTTAATGACCTTGGCAAGTGACAAGATGGAGGAATCAGATTCTGTAGCTTTGCGAATTTCTTCTAATTTGTGTTTATTTAGAGGAAGCTGAGTGACTATATGATGAATATGAGCATCAAGACCTTAAGAGTACTTGGGATAAGTCTTGGCTAAGGCCTTTCTAGATAGGGTGTCTGCAACAGGAATCTAGGTACCAGGGATATAGGTGACATTTAAGTCATAGTTTTTTAACTGTAGGAGTATACTCTGCATGCGAAGGGGAACTGCGTGCAAGGGTTTCTTAAATATAAGGGCTAGGGTCTTGTAATCTGAATGTACTAAGACTACCCTGCCGTACAGATTTTGTTGAAACTTTCGACAACCAAATAAGATGGCAAATAATCCCTTTTCTATTTGAGCATATTCTACTTCATTAGGAGCTACCACTTTGCATGATAGAAGCTCCAAGGCCATATTTTGATGCATCCACTTGTACGGTAGTAGTTTTTTAAGGATCGAAATATGAACACAGATCCTGTGCTAAAGGTAAGTAAGGCCTTGACCTTGTTAAATGAGTCAATTTGGGGTTTCTTCCATGTGAATATTGCATCTTTAGCAAGTAATTGGCGTAACAGTTGGGCTTTTTCGGATAGGTTGTGTGCAAACTTGGAAAAGTATGTGACCATGCCTAAGATTGTTTCTAGTTCAGACCTGTTGACCGGGGGTGCGATGTCCTGTATGGCTGAGACCTTGTCTGGGTCACGTTATATAGCTTCGGACGTTATTAGATGTCCAAAGTACTTAACACTAGAGAAACCAACTTGTAGTTTCTCTTTGCTCAATTTGAGACCAGTTTTTGTTTTACTCTATTAAGAGCACCATTTATGCTCACTAGCGGTTCTTAACAAAGACTACAACATCATCAACCAGAGCAATAACTCCAGGTAAATCATTGAATGCTTCGTCGAATTTCCAGTAGATTTGATTTTTCTTTTCACTGCTTTTGTTTGTTCTTTGATTTCTTCATTTTCCATTTGGATTTATCTATCATACTTACATTCATATGGAATAAATCATCAGAAATTTAAGGCCAAATGGGAGCCTTAGGAACCTGTACCTTCTCATTTGTGTATTAAAGATAGTGAGGTACTAGTAAGATGACCTTTCATAAAGTTTAATGTTCCAGTAGCCAGTTCTTACGTGCAGTTTAAAAAAGTATTTGGCACCACTAAGTTCTGGAAGGACATCTATTGTTTTCATAGAATGATGGGGTCTTAGTACTGCCCTATTAAGAACTTTGGGGTCCAGACACACTCTGAGGTTACCAGAATAAGGTTTCTCAACCACTACTAGCGAATTAACCCATTTTGTGGATCTGGTGACCTTGGTAATGATACCTTGAACTTCCTTTTTGTCAGCGAGTTTATTTTGTAAGGCTGTGGGATGGATGTATGATGGGGTGCTTTGGGGTAATGCCTATATTGGAATAAACCATTTCCCTCAAAAGTATCTAAGAATTCAGAAAGAACTTTATTCCTAATCATGGCGGTACTATTTTTAAGGGCGAGACAGAGTAATCACACGTGTACACTAGTTTGTTCAGACTTGATACAATTTCTCATGCCTAAAATAGGTGTGGACTTGATATTCAAAATATGAAAGGTAACCTTTGACGTTTTGTCTTTATATGAACACTCGAGTAATTACCATCATCATTAAGTGAAAGAGATTGCATATGACGTTGCTTAACGCATTCAATTCATAAACATTGACGTGATTATCAAAAAAAAAAAATTATTACACCGACCACATTCGGAAGACTGTTTCCGTTGCACTGTACAATTTTATTCCCCTTGGAGGTTTGGTTTCATATCGCATCGTCCGCATTCACTTTCCGGAACTGTTTTACCGTTTTCTTAGTTGTGGCCATCATAGCGCGAACTTCGTGAGCTTCGGTTAGCTTGACCCGAGTCTGAGTTATTACGCGTATCAGCATCTGCCGATTTCTGAGGGAATTTGCATCATCTTCCATCGTTCTTAAATATTTTAGCTCATCTGAGCCAAACGCTCAAATGAGCTATAATCATAGCACGCCGTCGGTCGTAAACGTTTCACATTTCCCCTTCTTCTCAAAAACAGCTGAACAGATTTCTATGAAACTTGATAGGAATAAAGTACTCATGGTCCCCTACAAGTGATGTTGATTTTGTCCCAGTATGTCATCAGGTGGCGCCACCATAGGCAAAGGTAGGTCATAGACAGTATCCTCCTTTGACATACTTCTTCAGACCGGGTGCATACAGAGACAAACTGAATGCATATCAATAATCTAGAGGGATGGGTGAAGAAGTGTTGTTATTTTTGTTTCTGTTCCGAAATCAAATTTTTGACGTTTTTTCTACATTTTTTTTTTTTTTTTGGACTTAGTAACTTCAATGCTGAAATCTGTCACGTTATTCAGTTAATTGTTAATGATGATTTCTTATGGACAATTTTGATCATAATTTTGGTGAGGAATATTATTGTGGAAGAATTTTATCAATATCTCAATGTTTGGAATTTTTAAGAATTTTTTAAGACTTCCAAAAAAAAAAAAAAGAAAAAAGCGGGGGAGGGGGGTATCCATTTTTTCATATTTTCAACTTTTCTGCAAAACTGTTAGTGGAATATTAAAGTAACTGGGTAGAAATAAATCACCTAAGATCCCCTTCCAATTCTGTCGTTTTCGTTTAGACCTCTTTATAGGTGGCGCCACCACAGTCAAATGTAGGTCACAGAAGAGTACCCTTCTTTGACAAGATTCTTCTTACTGGCTATATACAGAGACAAACAGAATGCAAAGAAATGCTGAAGAGGGATAAGTGAAGAAGTGTTGTCATTTTGGTTTCCCTACCTAAGTTTAATGAAAGAGTTTGCTGAAACATAGTATACATGAAGTGGTATAAGTCCTCTATCAGTTTTGTACATTTCATCCAAATTGGTCAACAGGTGGTGCCACCATGTCTAAGAAATAGGTCTCACAATGGTACATATACCACTTGGTAATTAAAATATGGAGAAGAGCGGTTCAAATCCAGCTGTTGTCAAATGCTTAATAACAAAATCACCTGAGTGGGAAATAAAATTTGACATATTTTCAATAGTTGTGTTAACTTGGTCACAGTAATGCAAAAATAAATGATTTCTTCTTTCCTGCATGACTGAACATCTAGGTACTCAGATGAGGGATATAGGTCCACTTGGGCCTCTTGTTCTCGGACTGCGGCTGCGCACAGTGTGAACTTCTTGGAAGCTCATAGTTTTTAACTGTTCTTGCGGGTATTTGTAAGTTGTGCCATTGGTTTCCCTGATGAACTTTTCACAATCATTGATGGGCTTCTCTCTCACATTTTGCGAGGAGATTCCAAACACAATTTGGTCTCTAACCATGTCATATGCATTATTGTATGCACAGTCTTTAACCATAGATTTCAACTGTTCTACTGAGTTGAAGCCTTGCGTTTTGTTTGGTTTTTTTTTTTTTTTTTCGTTTTGTTTTGTTTTGTTTTGTTTATTTTGTTTTGGTTATTTTTTTTTCTAAATTTAAATCTGGCAAAGATCAGATTTAGTTTGGGTTGTACGTACAGCATGAGCCGATCGTAGTGGGGTTGAAGTTTTCTGTCTATCGTCCTCTGCTAGGTCTGACCACATTGCAAATATTTTTCTGCCGCGATCTCCTACCTGCAGTAGTGGATACTTACTCTTCATCATTGTCCAACAGAGGCCCTTCAATGTCACGTAGCCGTGAAACTTTTTCCAAGTTTTCGGGAGATTTGTCGACTTCCAATCCGTTTTTGGTATCGGTAAGATCCATCTCTAAATAATTTCAATTGTTTCTGACAGCATGCAATGATATGGATACTATCTGATGAGAGCGACAAGCACGACACAAACCATGCATGTGCGATTTCATTTTATTCTCCAATGTTCTCTCACATCACGAGACATAAATCAGTTAGATACAAGAAGGATAAGTCTAACATAAAAGTGATATTGCGATGTTCAACTGTTCACACGACTTCTTAGATTCAAAACAGGCAGGGCATAAACTTTGAGTCACGTGATTTTTCAGATGGCTATGCATCATTTACGCATCATGCAGAACGCAGCTCATGAATAAAATGGGCTGAGTTTCTCCATATCGGACAGTTATAAATCCTCCATCATAGTTTGAAAAAAAGGTATCTGTTGTAGTCGATTTTCCTAATATTAGATGAACTTTAAACACTGGTTCGTAATATCACGGATCAAGGCATGATAGTTTCCGATTTAAATTTTAATTTGGGTTAATTTGGGTTGGGTTATCAAGATGTTTTAAAGCAGAAATGAACAAGAGACACTGCTATTTGAATATATGGGTTAGTGCAAATCATTTTGAAAATGAAAGTGAAATACGTTGCTAGTTTTGACCGTACACGGTTTTAGCTCACCTGAGCTAAAGTCTCAAGTGAGCTATAGTTATAGTGCGTCGTCCGTCGTTAACTTTTTCACATTTTCGACTTCTACTCTGACACTACATTGCAGATTTGGATCAGATTTTGTATATATAATGTACTCAAGGTCCCCTACTTAAATTGTGTTCGGGATCCAGATTCCCTCAGGAATGGATCCAGGGCGGGGCCAAAAGTGCTCAAAACGGTACCCCTCTTCAAAAATTTTCTCTTCCAGAACCAGTGCATAAATGGGAAAACTAGTTGCATTTCAACAATCTATAAACATGGGTTATTATAAGTTGTGTTCGGGGTTAATTGATATTGATGATTTCTTAATAACTATTTTGATCACAATTATAGTAAGGAATTATTGTGGAAGAATTTTGTCAATATCTCAATTTCTGGATTTTTTTATGAATTTTTTGAAGACTTCGGAAAAAAGGAGGGGGGGGGGGGGGGGGGGTGGCCATTTTTAAAATTTTCAACTTTTTCTGCTAAACTGTTTGAAGGATTTTAATAAATCTTGGTAGAAATAAATCACTTAGGATCCCCTTCAAATTATGTTGTTTTCGTCCAGACCTCTTTACAGGTGGTGCCACCATAGTCAAAAGTAGGTCACAAAAGAGTAACCTCTTTTGACAATATTCTTCTTTATACTGGCTGTATGCAGAGACAAACAGAATACATAGAAATGATCTAGAGGGATGAGTGAAGACGTATTGTCACTTTGGTTCCCTTCCAAAATGAAAGTTTAGAATTTTTTTTTTTCGACATTTGGTGATTTCAATGCAGAAAAGGTGTCATATTTCCTAGTTAATTGATAATGATGGTTTCTTATGGACTATTGTGAACATAATTATGGCATGGAATGTTAATTTGAAAGAATTTTGTCAATATCTCAATTTTTGGATTTTCTATGAATTTTTTAGACTTCCAAATGAGGGCGTATAGGGACAATTCTTCACATTTTCAACTTCTGCTGTTATACCACATGAACGATTTTAATGAAACACGGTATATATGAAGTACTATAGGTTCTCTATCAATTTTGTACATTTCATCCAAGTTGGTCAACAGATAATGCCACCATGTCTAAAAACTAGGTCTCACAATGGTACATATACCACTTGGTAATTAAAATATGGAGAGTATCGGTTCAAATCCAGTTGTGGTCAAATTCTTTTTTTCATTTCTTTACATATCTAAATAAGTTTTTAGATGTTTCTCAACACTCAACATATCAAATTAGGCCATTTTAAGCTGGAACTGGACAATATTTGAAACAATTGTTGTTTATGACCCAGACTTGAAATCAGTCAACAAAAGGCCCCACCTAAAGAAAATGACTAACTTGTTGCCCTGAATCACATCATGCAGAGACAAAGCAAATGCTTAATATCAAAATCTCCTAAATGGATGTGCAAAAAAATGTTGCTTTTTTATTCTGGTCTGAAATAAAATTTGACATATTTCCAACATTTGTGTTGACTTAGTCACAGTAATGCAAAAAGAAATAAATTCTTCCTTCCTGCATGACTGATCATCTAGGTGCTCAAGTGAGCGATATAACCCCCACTTAGGCCTCTTTTCTTTTTTTTTTTTTTTTTTTTTTTTTTTTGTTTATTGAAGACATCGAAGTCCCGGGGTTGTAGCATAGACTTTCCCAGCATAGAACTTCCCCCGGATAAACCGATTTCGGCACATTGCCAATTTGAGACTGAAATTTTGAAAAATGTTATTTCCGCATGAGGGCATCGGTTTATTTTGCAAATTAAATATATCTCTTTACTCTGGTCCTAAATGAGAATCAAATTATGTGTCGTCGTTAAAATACGACCTAACTGCCGAACACTATTGTGTATGCTATATAAAAACAAAAGTATTTCCGAATACTTGAACCCTTCCAGAAAGTACAATCGAATTAATTCATCTTTTCGTATTTCATATTGCTTCGTACAACACACTCACGATACTCGACTACTATAACAAGTAATGTCAATGCGACTAATGCAAGCATCGATGTTGGCTCCATGTTCTTTCATGTGATACAAAATATCGTATAAGTAAAAAAAAATAAGTAGTAACTAGTAAGTAATAACAAATAAGTAGTAACTAATAAGTAATAACTAATAAGCAGTTACAAATAAGTAATAACAAATAAGTAGTAACTAATAAGTAATAACTAATAAGCAGTTACAAATAAGTAATAACAAATAAGTAGTAACAAATAAGTAATAACTAATAAGTAGTTACAAATAAGTAATAACAAATAAGTAGTAACTAATAAGTAATAACTAATAATCAGTAACTAATAAGTAATAACAAATAAATAGTTACTAATAATTTTGCAATTAGTATATGTGTGTTGGATGCGGATTGTCTTTTATATTGAAATTTTGAATATTTTAAACCCAAAACAACTTCAATAATTATTGTTTCTAGTTTATTATATTTCACAAATTGAATTACTTAATTTAAGTCATAATACATAAGTATTAACTAATAAGTCATAACAAATTAGTAGTAACTAATAATGTTCTTCCAGGGCTTCCGTAATTTCAAGCAACATCATTGAATATCGAGTGAATATGTAATCACGGAAATATTTTATAGGACAAAATGTGTGTGTGTCATTCGAATGAAAGAGCGATATATAAACACGTAAAATTTTAGGTTAAAGAAAGATATTGTCCCCTGAACTTTGTTATAATACGCTGTTATAATAAAAAAGTTAAATTAAAATATTTTAACTTTGTGTGAAAATGATAGGTAAAAGGGGGTGGAGGCAGGGGGGCTTAAACCTAAAGGTCGTCACATGACAATACATGGGTGCAGTCTCTCTAAAGGTTGCAATAGAAGTGAAATAGACAGAATTGTGTTCTTTAAAATGAATGTCAGGATATTTTGTTTGTGGTCGATTTGTCAACAGTATTAGTGTGTGAAGTTCTATTTTCGAATAAGATTTATAGGTACTGATCACATTCAAATATAATCTATTTGTTTATTTATTTAATCATTATTCATTAATTTATTATTTATTCATTTATTTATAGTTCTAGAGATTTTTTTATATTTTAAAAATTCCCGTTGTATAGTTTATTGTTATTTCTCCTTCACTATTTTAATACACAGTTTGAAACAGTGATATTTATCAGGAATATATATGCACATACAGTGCAGGGCAGCACTTCGCGTTTATTATTACGGTACCGAATCACGAACCGTGTAGGGCAGCACTTCGCTTTGGTTGGTTCCTATTCATGTATTGTATAGCTCCATGGTGACTTCTGCCACATAACTGAGCCAGTAACTCCTCTTTTTCCCCTCTAAAGGAGTATGCGACAATATAGACAAGTTGGTGAAACGTTTTTTCTATATAATGAAATTTACACGGCAGAAATACAGTGGTGGCATCTTGTGCTTTGAAGGGGAGACCCGGTATTTACCAGTGGAGGATTGAGAGGGGAACCGCCCCTCCCCCCCTTTTTTGACCATATATTTACTAGTAAAAATCAAAATTTTGCACCAAAAGTGGTCGACTTGTTTTGGCTAAATCACATGTGCCACCCCCCCCCCCCCCTTTTCGGAAATCCTGGATCCGCCACTGTTTACGATGTTCGAACTCAAGCCTAAGTCTGAAATTACGGAAGCCCATTTAGGACCTATCAAAAAATATTTTTGATATAACAAATTCTTGAATTTCTATATCTCTGTAAATCATCTTTACATTATAAACCTCTACCAATGTCTTAGTGTCACCTTGTTACTGGGCATCTATATATGTATGTATATATATATCATATATATGTATATATATCATATATATGTATATATATATATATATATATATATATATATATATATATATATATATATATATATATATATATATATATATATATATATATATATTTATATATATCTGTGTGTGTGTGTGTGTGTGTGTGTGTGTGTGTGTGTGTGTGTGTGTGTGTGTGATACACTGGGAGACACAAACAGACAGCACCATTAGAGGCATAACGGTTGGATGACATATATGTTTTTTCACTTTATTACTGATTAAGAACTTCATGAGCACATATGTTAATAGATTTTATCATTATTTTTCAGACACTGTGGGGTCAAAGATCCATCTTGGTCAGAGCTTAAACATTTTGTGTGGTTTTTAAATAGTCAGCTCCGTAATTTTGAAGTTTCGGCATATTGTAGTAATGCAGCAGCAAATGATTTGCCAGGATTTGCAGATTTTGTGCTCCGGTTCCTCATATCAATGTCTAGAGTAAGATATCATATGTTTTGCATATTTACATTTAATTGTGTACCATTCTATCTTGTAATTCAACCACTGTTATTATAATCTTGCATGTTCTTTTAAATACATCACATTACTATACATTTCCTGAGCAAAACTAGGGGTGTCATGTTCAAATAATTTTTAACAAGTAAAGTTTTATTATTTTACTCTTGATATTCACTATCTACCATCAGTATCAATTTATATTAATGTGTTCATCAAGTGTGACTTCCCGGATGACACCGTGAGTAATTTGTCTAACGTCAGTGCTTGGTAATTTGGTCCACATGAATCTGAGTATTTTTTGTATTAGCCCTGTACGCTTTTATTTCAAAGCAAATTAAAACTGCGCTCAAAATCATTTATGTCCGTCATCTGAATCCGTAGGCTTTGGAAACCATGGTGAATGCAATAAAGACGATATAATTCTTAACAATATTCATTGTTTTGGGGCAAATTTCTTCAAATATGACCTAGGGAATATCGACGAAGAGGCTAAAGAGCAGTTGTTACCTTTCCAGGCATAGTGTTGTGATTCATCAATGGCATGAGATTTGATACATGAGTAAAGGTCACTGCCCCCGAAAATGTAAGAATGCGTCACGCCAGCTAGTCAGAATACAAACTTACAAAACCGCCTTGAAATTTACGAACTAAGTGTTTCTCAACCATATAAAAAAGCAATATCTTGGCGCCATGATGTGCCTCTTTCTAGAATGATTGATAATATTCTGGAATGTGACTAAATGACCTGTTCAGTGAACACCAAATATGACTTTGTATACCAGTTTTGTACTTTCGTATGTACAATTAGGAAACCTAAACTCTTGATTTTGACGTGTTTCTTAAGAACTGCTCTGACGGGTGATGTATGCAAACAGGAGACGCTTACTCTCCCCGGGCACCTGGTCTCACCTCGGAATTTTTCAGTATTTCGGGGTTCACAACAGTTTCTTTTTGAAACTTACACGATTTTGTATCTGTCCTTGGACTTTGAGATTTATTAACGGTTTGGTACTTCGATATTGATTGAATCAGTTAAATTAAACAGAGTGTCGTGAATAGTTAAATGTTCTCTCCAGATTTTTGTAAATGTTATGAGAAGTGTGTGTGTGTCTAAATTAATCAACCAAAGGTCAATGCAAGTTACCATATATATATATATATACTTCATTAGTCGGAGATTTACTACCCATCTCCCTGTCTTGATATCGTCTGTTTAAGGGAGAGAGTCAGAAAGATTTTGTTCATCAAAATGTTGGGGTTTTTTGTTGTAATTTTTGTTGTTGTTGTTGATCACTAAAGCCAAAGGTTGTATTGAACAATAGTCATAGCCTGACATCCGTTGTCCATCCGCGCGTAAAATGTTACATTTTCGACTTTTTTTACGAAGTTTGTGAGGTTTTTAGTTTTTTGTTTTGCTCTGTATTGTTTTTTAATTGTTTTGTTTGTTTGTTTATTTCTTTGGGGTTTTTTTCATTTATTTTTTTAGGGGGGGGGGGGGGGTTCAGATTATTCGCCGCCATACACAATACTGTGCTAAAGAGTACCTTCCTTTGAGAATCTTCTCTATTAGAAAGGGTGCTTTGAAAGTTTTTTTTTTTTATCCTAGAACTTTTTTAGACCAGCTGCATAGATATCAAACAGAAATTCTGAGTGTGATTTAAAAGGGTGTATTGATAATTCTAATGCATTTTGTTTGTAACAGGCGATCTCATTGGCTGTCCGATTTAAATACTGCAAGGGTATTCACGATACGCCTGCATTTTTTGATATGATGTAACGATACCTTGTAGTTTCTGATTTGTGACGTCACGATACCTTACAGATTTTGGTATGAGGTCTCTGTGATTAGCGACTTGGTTTAGAAAGCCGCAACTCTGTACGTATTGTCTCTAGTTGTAATTATTTTTATCAAATGCATTAGAATGCATCTCAGGCTAACGCCACGTAGTGAAAATAAATTTCTGACCGGGCATTCGCCGATACCCTGTCAGTTTTTGTAAAACACTCGCATGGCAACCTCCAAGTGTTTGTGAGCTGTTGGGTTCCGTTATGAAATCATAATTTTTACGCTTCATTTATTTATTATTTATTTATGTATTTTAATCTCTCAAAAACACAATAATAATTTATAGGAGTATTCGCATTTCTTTAGCATAATAAAATAGATGAAGGTATAATATTAGCATGCTATGCTGACATGGATGTCTGTTTCAGAACTTATGGAATGATTTTGTTGAAACATGATAGGGATGAAGCACTTACGTTTCCACAAGTTTTGCTATCATCGACAAGATCTGTTGAGCGATTGGTTCCTAGACTGGACTACATAAACCAAAATATACTCTCCATCAGACTGACCGCATCACTAACGCCTAGCAGTGAAACTCAATTTCTGACAGAGTATTCGCCAATACCCTGTCAGTTTTTGTTAAACACAAGCATAGTAACCCCATTCTAAAGCATTTGACAAAAATAATTACAACTAAAGGCACAGAGTTATGGTTTTCTAAGTCAAGTCGCCAATCACAGTCATATCAAAAAGTGTAGGGTACCATGACGTCACAAATCAGAACCTACAGGGTAACATGACGTCATATCAAAAACTGCAGGGGTATCGTGAATACCCTTGCAGTTTTTAAATCCGACAGCCAATGAGATCGCATGTTGCAAACAAAATGCATTAGAATTTTTTATATTCAAACTATAACTTTTCCACAAAAGTTGGAAATTTAGATAAATGGTCATTAACATTCATTTCAAACATCCTGTGGCCGAATTCTTCTGGCACTTATATTTTTAGATTATGATATATTCCCATATGAATGGAATATGAGGAAATTCTGAGAAAGAATGTGAAACACAGTTTGCTACGGGACTTGTGATGAGTTTTGGATGTTAACAATTAAAGGGCTTCCATTTTTGCACAATTGCGGCCGATCCTCTCTATAAGAGGAATTCAGACCCAAGTCTCATGATGGGGATTAACATTTTAGTGTAAAGAAGCAAGTTTACGGTGTTTTGTAAGTTGCCAATAAACACAATAATTTCTCCAATCAACCATTTATTTCTGAAAAGGTAGATTTTGCAAAAGATTTCCACTCTGATATTTTGAGCTTTTTGTAATTCTGTTAGAGCAGAAGTGTTTGTTTATTTTGCGTCATTAAGATGTTAACACTCTTTTATAATACATCACAATTAATAAACAAATCTCAAAGAAAATCCTTAGCTTTCATACTAGAGCTATAAGTCTTTTGTTTTCCGATCTGGTTTACTATTTGATACGGCTGTGGTTTTCCTTATATAATTAATTAGAATCTTGTCATTATACCTAGAGTGATAAAAAGCTTCTATCACACTAATTTTGATCAGCGTCCTTGTTTACCTTTTCAAACATTATTTTTCTATGCCTTTTATTTGAGTTAGTTTAGATAATCATAGATAGATGAACGTGCATCAATGTGATACGTTGCTAGTGCCACAATGATGTATCACCAGTTACCGTCATATTGAATAAGTAATTAGTCTATGTATACATTAGTTGAATGCATGATTAAGATTTCATTAAGAATGTATTTCCGAATACTTTTTTCTTTGTTCATAAGTACAAATCCAAGATATTGTTCCGAAATCCACAACTCGAAGTCGAAGAAACACGACAATACATATGTAAATATAATATAAACAATCACGAACCTCGGTCAAAACAGAGGTGGGATTAGGTGCCATGGAGGAGTTAGCATAAAGGACGTTAATTGCAGAGCTACGTTTTTACTTTGTGAATAATAATTATTAAAACTCTTCCAAATCTATCTATCTATTAAAATCCAAGCATATGAGTTTCTTGAAAATCAAATACCCCTGCATCTTTATAGGACTTTGCCACAAGATCTCTACAGATAAGCGAAGAATCGACAATACAAATTGTTGGAATGGAGCCAGGAGAAGAAGAAGAGGGTAATGGTGACTTGCAGGGTTATCAAATGAGGAGAACATGGGAAAACAGGTAAAATAATGGTCAATTGTTACATAATTTCGGGTTCAGCCTGTACAGGAGAAGAACGCAAGTACCCTTAACGATTGGTATTGCTTTTATGCAATGATTCTCATAAATCAATTCACAAGTAACAAAACTTTACTACAATAAAAGCTTAATTGTTCAAAGCCCGTACTTAAAGCAGATTAGTGTCAAGTTAGTAAGCACTCGAATTTATTATTTCATGAATCTACAATACGTGTACAATTTTTGCCTTGAACTTTACTACGAAGTAATTAGTTGTGAACATGCAATGAAATTGATCTTTTCTACATTTGATTTTTCTACACTTTATACATCTCTGCCTCATGATTTGATTAAAAGCAAGTTGCTGTCTCTTATACAATGGTGTTTTCACAGAGAATCTAAAACGTACATATGTACTTCCAATGACTCTGGATTCTTTTCCAACAAACAATATACTTCATATAAATACTGGACTTGCAAGGAATTATGTAAAGCACTAGATTTTCTCATGAATAATATTTTTGTGCAATTTGATGGCAAGATATATCAACAAATAGTTGGGATTCCTATGGGTACTAACTGCGCGCCTCTGATAGCAGATTTATTTCTTTATTGTTATGAGAGGGATTTTATGGTTTCTATTCAAAAATCAAAACGTTTTGACCTCATTGACAAATTTAATAATACTTGCAGATATCTGGATGACATTTTGGTTATCGATAACCCTGAATTCGAACAATTTATATCAGAAATATATCCACCAGAGCTCACATTGAATAAAGCTAATACTTGAGATAAATCTACACCTTTCTTAGATTTAAACATCAAAATTATCAACAACCTAATATATACTAATATTTATGATAAACATGAGGATTTTGGATTTCCTATTGTAAATTTCCCTTACTTGGATGGCGATGTCCCTCGACTCCCATCATATGGTATCTATATATCTCAATTAGTTCGATTTATCAGAGGCTGCACCGATGTTTTGGACTTTCATAAACGAAATTTACAAATTACTACTAAACTTTTAACTCAGGGTTACAGATATCACAAGCTAAGAAAAACATTCGGCAAATTCTTCAGATCTTATTCAGAACTTCTATCTAAATTTGGAAATATTTCTTTTCAACAGTATGTATCCAATGGAATTTCCCATCCTAATTTTTACGGTGATCTCGTATATAAACTAAGGAAAGTAAAAGGCTCCGATAACGTTATTTTATCATGTAATAAAATAGTCAAACGTCTCCTAAATAGACAATATGATATTGAGATCATCAAAAAGACTATAGGTCTTGTATTTGGCCCCTCTACAGCCTTATGCAGACTTTTACTTGAACGTTGCACGCTGATTAACAGGGCGGTGGGGACTATATGACGGGCCTTGTCCAAACCTCTTTCAGAGGAGACATGGTCCTGAACCTCGTCCCCTCTGACTGTTAGTCGGGACTCCTACAGATCTAGGGTCTTAGCTCGCTTTCAGACTGGCAGAGCACGGTTTATCATGTTGATGTCGCATATATTTTTATACCATTATGTGTTTTGCAATACCTTACGTGTTTATATTTTTATGACCTCTCAATATGCGATACCTGTTGACCCTTGTTCTTTACATGGAGGATTATTTATAAATTTTTAAATGTACGTCTTTTGATTGTTCTGCTGTTACGGTGAGTGGGAAGATGGGCCCGTAAACCGGTTAACCACACCATTTGTTTGGCTTTTGTCAAATTAAATGACCGTCCTAAGTCGGTATCGTAATTGCACTACAATCAAATATTTTTGTAATGTGTTAAATGTTCTATTATATTATTTATATTCATGTATTGTATAGCTCCATGGTGACTTCTGCCACATAACTGAGCCGGTAACTCCTCTTTTTTCTTTTAGATAAAATCGTACCCGACTGTTGCTATGTGCGACTTCAATTTAAGCATCCTCCAATAATATATATTGGCTTTCTAAATTACACGATAGTTCATATGAATCTGATCACGTTTCATATCATTATCAAATTCTAATCATTGTTCTACAATTCCTAAATATATTACTTCCACCATGTTATTATACATTGTAATGCTGTTTGGCCAATCAAACATTCTAGCAAAATCATTGAAAAAATTCTGTTTGAGAAATTTTGAAGCTAATCAAATTTCTACTTTGATTTCTCGAAATTATTTTTGTCCCTCTCAACCTCATGACTTAATCAAAACTAAGTTGTTGTCTCTAGTGCACTGGCGTTTCTACAGGGAATCTAAATCATACCTTTGTACTTCAGTTACAACTGGATTTGAGTTATGTAATGCTTTTACCGGTTTTGGTGAATAATATGTGTGTGCAATTTAATGGCAAGATTTATCAACAGATTATTGACATTCCTATGGGCAGTAACTGTGCCCCCCTTATAGCGGATTTTTTTTTTTTTTTTTTTGTATTGTTATGAATGGGGCTTCATGCATTCTATTCAAACCTGAAAACGTTTTAACATTACTAATATATTTAATGGTTATAAATATCATAAACTTTGAAAAACTGACGATAAACTTTACAGATCATATTCAGACATTTTAACTAAATTCGGAAATGTGAATTTTAAACGATACGTATCCAACAGAATTTCCCATCCAAAATTCTACCCACATCGTCATAGGTCTTGTATTGGGTCCTACTTGAGGTTTGCACGCTGACTAACAAGGCGGTTGGGAATTTTGAGCCTTGTCCCCTCTGCATGTTAGTCTGTACTCCTACGAATCAAGGATCTGAACTAGCTTACAGACGGGCAAAGTACGGCTGACTTATGTTGATGTAGCCTAACATTTTTGATACTAGCATAATATAACATAAAACTTTCTGTGTAGAAATGTCTTGAGCAACCTGTTAATCCTTGTTCTGTATATATAGGATGCAGGGGAAAATACAACGAAAATGTATTATATCAATGTTCCCGGTTCCTGATTTATTGATGAAATACAACATATAATCATCAGTCATCAAATTAAGTAAATAACTCTAAAACTAAGGAGTATCTCCCTCATGCAGAGCTCTGTCCTTAGATAGATTCTTTGGTTCACTTTTCGGTAATTTTGGCTTCAACAGCGCTCTTCATATTTTCATATATTTTGAGAATTCCAATCATTCGGCCACGAACATCACTGAAGAGACATAACTTGTCGAAATGCGCATATGGTGCACAAAATGAGAAGGTATATATGTTCTATATTTAATATATAAAATCTAAATTGCCACGAATGGAATCGTAAGACCCTCATTATGCATAGTTATTTCATTTTTTCTGTATGGATTTAAATGGCACGTTTTGTGGAGGAGATCATGTAATTAGGCGGAAAGGTTGTAAATTTATTTTTATGTTGACTTGTATTTCTCATTTCATTGTATACTTTTATAAATAAGTTATTTTGACAGTTTTTGTCAATAATAAAAGAGGTATAATTGCGATAAATTTCATTTTGAATTTGAATCTTTTCAAAAAGAATGCATGCATGCCCTATGTACATATCTCTAAGATTATAATGACCATGAAGTTGTATCTGATATGCAACTTAAATGACCACTGATCACTATGATATATATTTTTATTTATCTTATGTAATCTGAAACGACAATTGTTTATTTTTTCAGTCCCCATCCTTATCTGTTTTTTAATCCCGACAAACATTCCATCACATTTCTTGGATTCAACATAAATTGCAAAACAGGAGACGTAGTAGACACGAAGACTGGAAAAGTATTGGTACCAAGCATCATGCAGAAAAACCTGCAAAAGGCTCTAGCTAGAAATCATGTGAACTTGAATGAGAACTTCGACTCTTTGAAAAGGTAATTTGTAACTCATTTTAATCGCACGTTTGAGTTATGTTATACATAATTATGGAACGCCGTAGCTATCGTATATGGGCCTTTTACGGATATCATGTTCTTTCATAATTATTTGCTGTGGTTGCATAATCATACGCAGTTGTTTCATTATTATATGCTATGGTTTCATTTTTATATGCTGCGATCCTATAATTAAATGCGGTAATTGTATAATTATAAGCTGTGGTCCTGTAATTATATGCTGCAGTTTTATATTTATATGCTGTGATTTCATTATTATATGGTGTGGTCTTATATCTTCTGCCACATAACTGAGCCAGTAACTCCTCTTTTTTCTTTTATAATTATATTCTACGGTGACACAATTATATTCTGTTATGTCGATAATACTGTCATCTAGTCTATACTCTGCAGATCTCATATCAGTATACATACGTTGTCTGGACGATACTTACAACTCGTGTAATTTTCTGAGTGAAATAGAATAAAGAATTTTACGAATGTAATAAAGGCCCAAAGGTTTATTTATTAATGGCAAAAGAGCATCAAGGAAAATGTGATGTATTTCAGGTTTGTTGTATTTGCGTGTACTATGACTTCGATGCCTCCTCCGGCTTTTGTTGAAGAAACGCAGTACGTTAACTGATTGACTAATTAATTTACTAAATTAAAATAAGAAAACACAGACACAGATAATCTGCATCCGCCTTCGTATTTTATGTAGAAATCCGGCGTAGAATCCGCATCCGCCGGCAGATTTTATGAACACCCTAAAAATCTTGTTCCGAACTCTATAGCCGGAATCGGATAGAACAACATAATAATGGAACAATATAATAAAAATATAAACCTGCAGAATATAATTGTGTTACTGCGAAATATAATTATGAACGTGCAGAATATAATTATATGACCACATCATATAATAATGAAATCACAGCATATAATTATAAAACTCAAGCATATAATTTATTGGACCACAGCATATAATTATAAAACTACAGCATATAATTATAGGATCGTAGCATATAATAATGAAACCATAGCATAAATTAATGAATTAACAGCCTATCATTATGCAACCACAGCGTATAATTAGGAGACAACATGATATCCGTAAAAACCCTTATAAGAAAGCTATGGCGTTGCATACATAATCATCTGAACATATTATGAATTGTCGCCTATCGAAGTGTCCTTAAGATATTTAATCAGGTCAGAGAAGCTATTGTTGTTGTTGTTTTTTTTTTCTAATATAATTATGATACATTTTAGGGAATATGGTTTTTCTGTCTATAATATTTTATGCGGCATAAATGTTTTATATACAGTCATTCCTGGTGGATATGCACCCCACCTTGATTGTTTACGATTCAAAAACAAAGGTTATATACAACACGTTTATCAAGATATCGGTATCCGAAAAAAATATTATGCTTTACTTTTTAAACAACATAACACTTTATACATGAACAATACAAACAGAGAATAGAGAGTATTTATTTTTGTACATTAAACACATACTTTAAAAGGTGTCATATTGCTTTTAAACTTCTTACTCGGGGTTATAGATATCTTAAACTTCGAAAACAAAATGGTAAATTTTACAGATGTTATTCAGACATTTTATCTAAATTCGGAAATGTGACTTTTCAACAAAACGTATTCAGTGGAATTTCCCATCCCAATTTCTACAATGATTTAGCGTACAAACTAAGAAGGGTCAAAGGTTCCGATAATTTCATATCGGCTGGTTCAAAACTTATGAAACACCTTAAACATCGACATTATGACTCCAAGATCATCACTAAGACCATATGTCTTGAGTGGGATCCCTCTTCAACTCAATACAGACTATTACTTTAGTTTGCACGCTGACTAACAGGGCGTGAGGGATTCTACGACGGGTCTTCTCCATTTGTTTTTCAGAGGAGACAAGGTCCTAATCCTCGTTCCCTCTGAGTGTTAATCGGGACTCCTATTGATCAATGATCTGAGCTCGCTAACAGACGGGCAGAGCACGGTTTACGCATGTAAATGTTGCCTTGCATATTTTTTATAGCAAATTGTTAATTTCGTGTATAAATATTTCTTTGACTTCTCTTCTTAAGAAACTTGTTGACCCTTGTTCTCTGTATGGAGAATTATTGACATATTTTGTTAAATTTGTCCTTTGATTATGCTTCTTTTGCGATGAGTGGGAAGGTGGGCGCCCGTAAACCAGTTAACCACACCCATTGACTGACGTTTGTTACTTTAATTGACCGTCGGTATACCTAAGTCGGTATCGTAACCGCAATACAATCGAATAGTTTTGTTATGTCATTTTTCCGTGTTTATTTTAATATTATCATGTTTTGTGCGCATGTCCTTGGTGATTTGTGTCATACAGCTTTATCAGATGTCTTCTATTTTCTCTTTAATGATTACACAGATATACATTTTCATAAGGACTTTTTTTCATAACAAATGAGTAAATTATCAATAAACAAAGAGTTAGAGTTAATACAGATCACTTACAATTTTGTTACTGTACCATTACCGTTTACCTAATCTATTGTTATTGGCACCTTTCAAACCATATAATCCAATTATCGAATAGGGATGTATTAGTGCAGAATTTTTATATGTTATAGTTATCTGGGGTAGGTTGGTCCAGAGATATTTTAAAATTTGAGTTTTGATGATTTATTATATGTCTCCCTGTCTGTTCTTCGAAATTTAAATTATAAACAGAGTCGATATACGTCAGCGCTCTAAAGATCCCTCACTACTTCTGGTTGATCCGTGACAAAGGGCAAAATCTTGACTCAATGCACCATATTAGTGCAATAATCCTGATGTCAATTAAACAATATAAATACTTTAATCACTGTTATTATATTTAAGACATTTTTATAATACGTTTTCGTATACAGTGTTAAGAAATAATCATCTTTATACGGGACTTTCCTTAAACATTTATGATATCTATCACTCAGAATCATAAGTTTCGAGGTGATCTTGTATAAAAGAAAAACAGAAGACATCTGACAAAGGTGTATGGCACAAATCACTAAGGACCTGCACACAAAAAATGATAATAGTAGAATATACCCGCAACGGCAATGCAAAAACATTCGATTGTGCTACGGTTACGATACCGATTTAGGACGGTCAATTGAAGCAACAAACGTCAACCAATTGGTGTGGTTAACTGGTTTACGGGCGCTCACCTTCCCAATCACCGCAAAAGCTGCACAATTAAAGGACACACATTTAAAATTTTATAAATAATCTTCCATGTAGAGAACAAAGATCAACGGGTTTCTCAAGGTGAGAGGTCATGAAAATCTATTACTCACAAAAAATTATAGAACAATATGTTGCTACCAAAATATGTAAGGAGACATCAACATTAGCAAACCGTGCTCCGTCCGTCTGTAAGTGAGCTCAGATCCTTGATCAATAGGAGTCCCGACTAACAGTCAGAGGGGACGAGGATCAGGACTTTGTCTCCTCTGAAAAGGTTTAGACAAGGCCCGCCATAGAGTCCCCACCGCCTTGTTAGTCAGCGTGCAAAGCTCAAATAAAAGTCTGTTTTGGGTTGTAGAGGGACCCAATACAAGGCCTATGGTCTTAGCGATGATCTCGAGGTCATACGGTCGATGTCGAAGGCGTTTAATAATTTTAGAACCAGCCAATATGAAATTATCGGAACCTTTGACCCTCCTTAGTTTTTACACTAGATCACCGTAGAAATTGGGATGGGAATTCCGCTGGACACATATTGTTGAAATTTACAAAAAGTTTTTCGAAGTTTATGATATCTATAACCCTGAGTAAGAAGTTTAAAAGTAAGCTGAGATTTTTTTTTAGTGAAAATCCAAAAACGTTAGTCCAGGGTCTAGCATACCGAACCAATTGACTAACATAAATACCATATGACGGGAGTCTGGGAACATCATCATCCAGATAAGGGAAATTTACAATAGGAAATCCAAAGTCATCACGTTTATCATATATGTTGGTATGAATATTGTTGTTAATAATTTTAATATTTAAGTCCAATAAAAGGTGTTTCCTAGTCGGAAGTATTGGCTTTGTTTGATTGAAGTTCAGATGGATAAATGTCAGTGATATAATTTTCAAACTCAGGAATATCGATAACTAAAATATCATCAAGATATCTAGAGGTGTCATTGGACTTATCAATAAGGTCGAAACGTTTAGAAGTTTGAATATAATGCATAAAGTATCTCTCAAAACAGTATAGAAATAAATCGGCTATAAGGGGAGCGCAGTTAGTGCCCACGGGAATCCCGATAATCTGTTGATAAGGCTTGCCATTAAATTGTACATAAATATCATCCATCAAAAATTTTGATGGCATTACACAACTCAGTACAAGTCCAATATTTATAATTATCATATTGTTTGTTAGAGAAAAATCCAGATGTAACTAAAGTGCAGAGGTATGATTTAGACTCTCTGTTGAAACACCAGCGTATGAGAGACAACCATTTGGTTTTGAATAAGTCATGCAGTAAAGAGGTATATAGTGTCGAAAAATCAAAAGTACAAATGTTATTAGCCTCAAAATGTCTCAAACAGAATTTTTCAATTACTTCGTTAGAATTTTTGATAGACCAAAAGTAATTGACGGTACTGTTGCTAAAGACAACATTACAATACTTGATAACATGGTCTTTAACTGCAAAAAGAGCGGAGGTAAAATGTTAAGAAAGCACAGTTGTAGAGCAGTGACTAGAATTTGATATAAAACGTGATTTATATGGATTTTTGTGTATTTTGGAAAGCCAATACATCGTCGGAAGGTCATTTTTATCAATGCTTAAATTGAAAGTCACACATAGCTGTGGTCAGATAGGAACTTGTCTTTAAAAAATGGGGTTTCAACATACGAAGAAGTAGAGTTTAATTTCTTTATAAGAATTGTAATATAATATATTTTTCAAACAATGATAATATTATTAGATGCTTTGTCAGCAGGTACGAAGACATAAGTATTATGTAAATCAGCCATTTTCTTTTTTATAGACTGGACTGGTATATAATGTGGTTGTTTCAATAAATGGGGATTAATTGTAAAACTATCGATGCCATATATTGAAAATTTTTAAGATTTCACTTTTCCGGTCATTCAAGGCATGTATTTTACACCTATTTTACACCATCGTATACAATAAGTGTTTAGTGCTTCTTCAACATTATCCCGGCATTTGGTAAAATGTATCCTGGAAGGTAATTTATACTTTGATCTCTTATTAAAAAGTGAACGCAAATATTTGTCCGAAATACAATTAAGATCACCTGTAATAATATGGCCCGCAGGCTGATCAATGAATTTAGAAATATTGCATGAACAGGACCATGGAATAGAGTCAAGAGAATTAAGATTAGATGTGACTGCATTGTACTTAAAGATAAGATTTCTTATAGGTTTTTTGTACTGATAGCAAATCAGAGGTGGTTCAAGATTCTCGAAACACTGAGGAATTTTAGATTTGACTCTATGATCACGAAAAATATTAGAAATATTAAGCAGATCTAAACCTTTATTTACAAATTTAATTTTGATAAATTGCGATTTAGGAGGAAGCGATGGTATACGTGGGAAAAGTTTGTTGTATGAAAATGCTATAATCATTTTAAGTCTAAATCAATCCGTATAACGTAAACTTAATAGATCAGCCTCATCCAGGATAGGTTTTAATACTTGTAGATATCTGGATGATATTTTGGTTATCGACAACCCTGAATTCGAACAATTTAAAACATTCGGCAAATTCTTCAGATCTTATTCAGAACTTCTATCTAAATTTGGAAATATTTCTTTTCAACAGTATGTATCCAATAGAATTTCCCATTCTTATTTTTACGGTGATCTCGTATATAAACTAAGGAAAGTAAAAGGCTCCGAAAACGTTATTTTATCATGTAATAAAATAATCAAACGTCTTATAAATAGACAATATGATATTGAGATCATCAAAAAGACTATAGGTCTTGTATTTGGCCCCTCTACAGCCTTATGCAGACTTTTACTTGAACGTTGCACGCTGACTAACAAGGCGGTGGGGACTATATGACGGGCCTTGTCCAAACCTCTTTCAGAGGAGACATGGTCCTGAACCTCGTCCCCTCTGACTGTTAGTCGGGACTCCTACAGATCTAGGGTCTTAGCTCGCTTTCAAACTGGCAGAGCACGGTTTATCATGTTGATGTCGCATATATTTTTATACCATTATGTATTTTACAATACCTTACGTGTTTATATTTTTATGACCTCTTAATATGCGATACCTGTTGACCCTTGTTCTTTACTTGGAGGATTATTTATAAATTTTTAAATGTACGTCCTTTGATTGTTCTGCTGTTACGGTGAGTGGGAAGGTGGGCCCGTAAACCGGTTAACCACACCATTTGTTTGACTTTTGTCAAATTAAATGACCGTCCTAAGTCGGTATCGTCATTGCACTACAATCAAATATTTTTGTAATGTGATATATGTTCTAGTATATTACTTATATTCATGTATTGTGTAGCTCTATGGTGACTTCTGCCACATAACTGAGCCAGTAACTCCTCTTTTTTCTTTTAATCTGGTGACTGGAATAGATGATAACGCATGTAGAAGTTCGTGACGACCGTTATTTCTGGCAATTCATAGTAGATCGTCTAATGACCTATTTAACATATGTCTTCTGCGGTTGCCATTACGGCGACGACCGTGTGACCTGTGTTTCCTCTTAACGTCTGGTCTTGGTGAAAATATATTGATATTGTTATGGTAAGAGGAAATGTTACCTTGTTGAAAAATTTGGTCATTGAGATATGGGGTTTGTAGATGTTAAATCCAATAAAGTTCAGCAATTAAACGTCGTTTTTTTCATTTCAGACTTAGTTTCTCCAGGTAGTTTTGTAATGCTTTCAATAGGATGCTTTCAATAGGAGTAATAATAACGTTATCAATATTGTGATTATATTTGATGAAGTGACTGTAAAAATGTTCTTGTATTTACGTTTAAAATTATGTCTGATCTTACATGAATGTTTCAATGTTTGGGAAGTTTCACTTACATACTGAGTCCCACATCCTCTTGCTGCTCAGGTTATAACGTATATTAAATTGGGTGTATTTCAATTGATGTCCTCGTCTATTTCAATATTATAAGTGTTACCATTAATAGCAGATTTAATGGTGGACTTGCAAGAGATGTGATGGCAAGTAGGACATCTCTTAGCGTTGTACAAAGAAATCTTAGAATACCCGCTATGTTTAGATTTTATGGATTTTGAAATTATTTTGGATTTATTATAATATTAGTTTATTTTTAGAGGAGAAATATTAACTTTAGTAGTATTGAACAACTTCTTACAAGAAGTGCGAGGAAGATGAATAGTAGACACAGAGAGTTATCTAAGAGGAGTTAGTAAAGGTTTGGGTGGTTTACTCTTTAGTTTTAATATATTTCAAGCCATGGTGTAGAGGCGTACAATATATAATATATGTACAGTCCTAGGGCAAAGTGTTAGATAATACGGACAAAGGTCCCACTCAACGAAGCCAGTTACCTAGAGGTTGAATAATAACACTTGATACACCCGGCCACGGGGAATCTTTTTACAGATTCCACACTGCAACCGAGAGTAAGTGTAGATATAAAAGAAAAACAGAAGATATCTGACAAAGATGTATGGCACAAATCACCAAGGACCTGCACACAAAAAAATGATAATAGTTAGTGCAGGATCTAGAAAATCGGACCACTGGACTAATATGAATACCACATAATGGAGGTCAAGGGATATTTTCCACTTCGTATATTAATCCTTCTGTCTGAGACACTTTGGTTTTTTACTTGAATACGGCTTAGATCCTTGTTCTACATATTTACAATTTCAACCATTTTCAAGAAAAGAAAAAAGACATCTGACCAGGCTGTATAACAAAGATCACCAGAGACATGCATATAAGATTATAACAAAATTAATACAGAAAACGACATTACAAAAATATTCGATTGCACTGCATTTGCGATACTGACTTGGGACGATCAATTAATGAAAACAAACGTTACTCAATTGGTGTGATTAACCGATGTTATATAGTAGTTATACCTCTAGCCATCCCCCCGTAGAAATGGCTATATAGCAGTTTTTACCCGTACGATGGCTTTATAGTAGTATTTTCCCAGGCTATATAGTCATTTCCCCCTCCTCCACACGGGGAAAAAGTACCATACAGTGAATTTCCCCCCAATTGGAAATTCCAGATTTTCTTTTCACACACAAGTAAATCCGGCTTGTTAGTTTGTTAACGATTTCAATAGTTTTAATATCTTTTCCAAATTTAGAATAGAGATATATCTACTAGAATTTCATTCGAAATATCTTTATTTAATCCGAGAAATCTCTATATATTATAGCGGAAAAAAAGTAAAACAAGTTTGGTTTTTTATGCCAACCAAGTGAAATTCTGGAGCGTTTAGTTTTTTTTAACCTATCTGTGACTCTTACCCTGTGGCAAAAACATTGACTATATCGTTTGTACCAAAAGGTGTAAAGCTTTGATAATTCACTTACAGATTCCTATGTTCGGTGTTTGGCATGACATCTTTGTTGTTATGTTATTCCCACAACCTATGAATATACCACATATACATATAATATTACACAATCACAAAACACATGGCAGAAAATATCGTGTATCTCTGATGTCAGAGAGGTGAAGACATCGTATTCAAATGGGAAATCGTCGTATATACGTAACTGACGTCATTATACAACATCGTGTTGCATATAAATTATCATTATTTATTTCATGCCACTGATGAATGTTAAGTTACATGAAAGTATATCATGTGTCATTTATTAAAAGCCAATATGTCTCTGCCGTCAGACAGTACCGTGGTAGTGAGCAGTCATGATCAATAGATATTGCCTGATTCGTGTTGATGACGTTACTATATCGTTATATTCATACGGTATTTAGGGGATTTCTGAGCATTTCACCCGGAATTATTATATTATTGGAGCTTGAGGCAACCCTTTTTCATTGTCAAATCGCACCTTGCCATTACCATTGTTAAGGGATGAAATAAAACGTATTCCCACAAAAAAGACGTAAAGAACAATGAAACGTTCTTACAACATCATAAATTTGCTAACGTTCAACGTCGTTTCTAGCTCATAGTACACGAGCACCCCCTAATGGATGATGACGGACGGCGAATCTCGATATACATACATACATACATCGGTCTTAATTTATCTAAGAATTAAACGTGCAAAGAATTCTTGCACGTTCCATTCATATTTATATTATTTCAACATTTTGAATAATCAGTTCCTAATTTATTTATGATGTATTACGAAAAAATGCCTGGGATTAAATCTAATAATTTCATGACGTCATGACTGACATCTATACGGAAATAAACGATAAAGTTTCTACTTCGAAATAATAGCAGAAAATACCACACTATAATAAATGTATAAAAAGAAAGACCTAACACATTTACATCAAAACTTTTAACAGTATTTAAGAAATGAATCCTATATTTTTTTGGTTGATTGAGGTATCAACCTAAAATTTGGACGGAAAACTGCATCAGTGCGCGAAGCGCATTGATGCAAAAGTTTTCCGTCCAAATTTTAGGTTGATACCTCAATCAACCAAAAAAATATAGGATTCATTTCTTATCATTTTATTTAGCTTTTATATGAAAACAAAAATTTAATAAGTGTCCAATAAACATAATTTATTATGGCACTACATTACTTTTTTATCTCTGATACATGTGACTTGATCGCGTAGTAATACAATAACAAGGTAAACAACATTTTGAAGTCAATAATGGCGGCTAACACGAAATTCGAAAATTTGATCCTAGTGTCTATTGAATAGATTAGAAGTGAAAAAGAATGAACAATTATTTAAAACACGACTTAATGAAAGATGCATATGAGGATGATAATCTGTTACCTAAGGTATTTACATTTTAAATTGTATTAGTATCATCAGAAATGCAATGTATATTGACTGGTACACGTGTGTGTCACAAGGTGGAAAATGTAGGCTCAAGGACTTGGATCGGAGGCAGCACTTGCTCTGGTGTCCGTTCAG
The DNA here is from genome assembly GCA_035048485.1 of Pteria penguin. Lineage (NCBI taxonomy): Eukaryota > Metazoa > Mollusca > Bivalvia > Pterioida > Pteriidae > Pteria > Pteria penguin. The sequence continues at coordinate 75,405,653 of CM068581.1, read as the reverse complement.
TTTGCCCAGTCGGGTATGATACCGTAAACATTTTAGTTATCAACGTCCATTGTCAAACGATCGGCTAGTAGCAGACGAGTACATTACTGTTTTTATTTTGTACTTGTCTGCATGCATTTCTAAACAGCACAGCACTGTACTGTAGTTTAATTGATAGACCTAGTTATAATTTACATTTTTATTGAATAAGAGTAAGAAATTATATTCTATATTTAATAGTTTCTGAAGTGAAGTGCGATTTCTTTTGTACTTTGCATTCGTAATATATAACGAAACAATTTAATGCAATCGATTAACAACACGGGAATCACGGTTCCATAAATAGAACGGGGTTTCGCATTCCAGAGGAAAGTAGCGCCGGCAATTGTGACATATCTGCACTCAAAATTTTGTTCATGCAGAAATGAACTAAATTTTTTAACCAATCAGATTCGCCGCAAAACCATGAACGCAAAGAAAATTAAATGATATAGAAATCTTTAACCATAACACCATCAGTTTGATTCACAGGCAGTAACGGTAGTACAGTTATCTGGTTGATGCAATAAGAACAAACGTGTATAATTTCTAAACCGTTAAGCCGGAAAACTACTATGGGTGAAAGAATTCTATGTAGCAGTTTTCCATTCGGAAAACTACTATATAGCCATTTTTCCGGGGGAGGGGGAGGGGGATAACACCGATTTACTGGGACCCATGTTCCCACTCACAACATAATCAAAGGACACATGTTTGAAAATTTGTAAATAATCATCCATATAGAGACGAAACATCAATAGGTTTTTCAAGATGAGAGGTCATAAAAATTTTCACCCGAAACATTTATAGAATAATATGCTGGTATCAAAAATATGTAAGGCGACATCAGCATGAGTAAACCGTGGAATGCCCGATTTTTATTTGATTTGATTTTCAAACATTGAATTTATTTTCCCACATTTACATTATACAAGTTACTTCTGTGTTTTAAATGATTGTTACGTATATTCCCCTTTACACTGGCCAATTGTAGAGTACATCAATTTAATATACTAGCGGAAAAAAGAAACTATGTAGTTTAGTAATATCATAGTCATGCGACTCCAATTCGGAAAATTTTACAGATCACATTCAAAACTTTTATCTAAATTCGAAAATATTAGTTTTCAGCAATTTGTGTCTAGCAGAATTTCCCATCCCAATTTCTACGGTGATAACTACAATGACTTGCAAATTAAGGAGGGTCAGATATTGTGATAACTTCATTTGCCCAGGTCTAAAATCGTCAGACGTCTTGTATATCGACAATATGACCCTAAGATCATAGCCACGACAATTGGTCTTGTATTGGGCCCTTATGTAGACTTATCCTTGAGCGTTTCACATTAACTAATACGGCGGTTGGGACTTCATGACGGGCCCTGTTTGAACCTTTTCAGAGGAGACATGGTCCCGAACCTCGTCCTCTCTTACTGTTAGGCGGGACTCCTACAACACACTTCCAGACCAGCAGAGCACAGATACATGTTGATGTTGATATCGCTCTATATTATTTTGATATCATAATATTACTCTATATAACTTTCAGCGTTTATATATGTTTATGCATTCAACCTGAAATACTCGTTGATCCTTTTTCTCTATATGGAAGATTATTTGTAAATTTTTAAATGTGTGTCTTCTGATTGCGCTTCATTTGCAATGAGTGGGAAGGTGGGCCCACAAACTAGTTAACCACATCAATTGAGTATCTTTTGTTAGTCAGTTGACCGTCATAAGTGGGTATGGCATCTGTCGCACAATCAATATTTTTGTAATGTCACTGCATGTATTTCAGTATTTTTATCATTTTTTATTGTACAGCTTAGTGACTTCTGCCTTACAGCTAAGTCAGATGTCTTTCCCTTTTACATTTAGAAATTTCATTTATAGTTTCAGAATATGTTGCATTATGTATATCATTGTTTATTACTGTTCTTTTTGTAAATGTCTTAATAGATGGTCAATATAATGTTATTTTCACCAAGTAATATATAGCTTTGTATAGCGTTGGAATTTATATGCGGAAATATAAGCATGTTTATGTCATTTTCATATGCCGGGGGCTGGACTTATAGCGTCGATGAAGTCTGTCAATAATCGAGGTGCGATCAGAATCGTTTTATAGATCCCGATCTGAATCTTACGTTATTTAAGCATGTATCTGTATGTTGACATTTGTTGATATTTTATTATTAGTCTGTTTGGAATCTTCTTTTGATTTGCATTTTTTTTTGCCATTAAGTAACAACCTCTTTGGGTCGTGCACTATGCCTCTCATACTAACAACTATTTTTGCTATAGTCACTGCAAACAACAACAATAAATATAATGCACTGTCTTACAATTTAAACATCAAATCACGGATTATGTCTGTTACCATATTTGTTTTTTTTTTTGTGTGTGTGTCCAAAAAGACAGGCTACAAAAGACGGCGGCGACTGTTCACAACTTTCTTTCTAAAGATGTGGTCATTGACCTTGACATATAGCTATGAAAATGATGAGTCACGTAGGCAAAATTCAAGATTATACCACAAAATAGATGACTCTAAAATGTTTAAGGAAAGAAAGACAACTCTTACATTATTAGCAAATAATATTACATCTCCTTTTTTAATAAATAGGACACAACGGTCATAATTTTGTCAAACAATAAATTGTTAAATGCTTAAGTACTGGTTAATTTAAGAAAAAAAGGTGATACATGAAGGTATTTCGATTTGAAGCATATTCATACCATATGTTCATTTCAATACCAATATGAAGTAAACAAAATCATTTGGCTTATGGTTGCTAGGGTAATTTGTGACTTTAAATTTTCCTTATCAACCGTGAGATCTCAGCCGAGAAAAAGTGCAAAACTGCACTATCTTTAGATGAAAATATCCCTTATTGGAAATACGGTACACTATTGACATCTTTTCATCTTTACATTAGTCTTTCCCTTATCAATAATTCCATAAAATCACAAAATTGTTTAAAGTTGACAAAATTTTTATTTAAAAATTGATGTTATTCCTATTTTCCATACTATACAAATAAATCAAATATCATCCATATTTGGAGTTATTCAGATAAAAATGTCAAGAAGATAAAAGAAAATAACTGAAGCATGGTGAAAGACCATCCCATTCTTTACTAGAAAAAAATGAAAAATATGTGGGTTTTTTTTCTATATATTATGTTGCTTATATTAGCAACGAAATGAGAGGACATACACAGAATTGACAAATCAATGAAAAGTTATCCAGATTTGGGGTTAATTAGATTACAATATCCTGGAAATAAAAGAAAATCACTGTCATGGTGGAAAATTATCCCTTTTCCACAAGAAATAAATGAGAAACACATGGGTTTGTTTTCTATACATTATGTTATTTATAGGTCTTGTATTTGGCCCCTCTACAGCCTTGTGCAGACTTTTACTTGAACGTTGCACGCTGACTAACAGGGCGGTGGGGACTATATGACGGGCCTTGTCCAAACCTCTTTCAGAGGAGACATGGTCCTGAACCTCGTCCCCTCTGTTAGTCGGGACTCCTACAGATCTAGGGTCTTAGCTCGCTTTCAGACTGGCAGAGCACGGTTTATCATGTTGATGTCGCATATATTTTTATACCATTGTGTGTTTTACAATACCTTACGTGTTTATATTTTTATGACCTCTCAATATGCGATACCTGTTGACCCTTGTTCTTTACATGGAGGATTATTTATAAATTTTTAAATGTACGTCTTTTGATTGTTCTGCTGTTACGGTGAGTGGGAAGATGGGCCCGTAAACCGGTTAACCACACCATTTGTTTGACTTTTGTCAAATTAAATGACCTTCCTAAGTCGGTATCGTAATTGCAATACAATCAAATATTTTTGTAATGTGTTAAATGTTCTATTATATTATTCATATTCATGTATTGTATATCTCCATGGTGACTTCTGCCACATAACTGAGCCGGTGACTCCTCTTTTTTTCTTAGCAAGCAAGAGGGAGGATATATAGACTATTGACAAATAAATCAATTTCCAATAATGTATAAAGTATTAATAATGGGATGATAACCCATATACAATATATGTACAATATACAAAATATTATCCTTTTCTCTACAAGAAAAAAAAAACCCCCAATATTTTTCTCTGCAAATCATGTTGCTAATTAGCCATTCCAGAGGATATATAGATAAATAGAGAATTGACTTAACATCAATTTTCAATTGCAGTGTAAAATTATACTGATTATGATTATAATTGATAATCCATGTACGTTGTAGGTGTAATAAATCATCCCATTCTCTGATAGAAATAAATGAAAAATACATGTTATTTCTAAATATGTTATATTGCCAAGCAACCAAATGAGAGGATATATAGATAACTGACATAACATTAAGTTTCAATCATGTACAATACTAATTATGAAATGTTAATTCGTATGCATTTACAATGTTCTATGCAAAAGACCATCCAATTCTCTACAAGATATAAATAAAAACTTTTTTCTACCAATCATGCAACCATATAGAGGACTAATATAACACCAATTTCCTTTACAATGTAAGTGTTATCCGGATAATGGATAATCCATATACATTGTGAATGTTAAACATATAATCAATCATTCCATTCTGTGTAAGAAATAATTGCTGAAAACTACATGTTTTATCTATTAATCATGTTGCTAAGTAACCAACTGAGAGGACATATAGAAAATTTAGATCATGTTCAGTACTGACTATGAGATGATAATTCAGGTACATATTTAATGCAATAGACAAAAGATCAGCCCATTCTCTACATCAAATAATAATTGAAAAACAGCAAGTTTTTTCTATTAATTATGTTGCTTAGCAAACAAATGAGAAGTTATATAGAGAGTTGGTATAACATCAATTTTCAAAAACATGTATAATACCGATTACTTATTTATTATCCATGTACATAAAAATGTTATAAGTAAGGCCTTAAACTGATACTTATTGACCCAAATAAATTGGTTTCTATGGCAACCCCAATATAGTTTCTTTTACTCTGATTGAGACCCCTTTTATGACAAAATATTGCAAATTTAGTCACTATTTGTACAGTGCTGGAATTGTTAATCAATATATATCTATCCATGGATAAAGCATCCAAATGCAAATATCTGTTCATTTATTCACATATTTAAAGATATTCATTGCAAAGTTATATAAAGGAAGGGCATATGTTTTTCATCTGGTGGTTGGACTGTTCTCTAGGGTAAACAAATATCGTGTGTTAGAAAACTTCATTATTGCAAATTTACGACATAAACTAGAACACTTACAAATGATTTGAGGACCATAAATTCTCCACGCAACATATCAATAGTACTAAAGTATCAGTTAATTTCTGTATCTAGCATAAAGAAATGCATTACAACAAATCTGAGATGTGAGATTGGTCTTGATATAGTAAGTGACTTAGATCTCTACAAATTTGTGTGGGGATTTTTTGTGTTTTTATTTTTGTTTTGTTTTTTATTTTTATAATTGTGATATTCATACCTACCACTCATCTACAGAAGAAATGTTTACAATTTACTATGTTGACCATCCCTACAAACTCAAATTAATATACAACATTAAAGTTGAACATTCACTAAACTTCAAAAATATGAACCTGGCAGTTGGTAAACGATGTTTACATGTAACAGTACATCAGCTGTAAAATCTGGTATTCACTTGTTAAATGTTATTGTACCACTGATCCATGAATTCAGAATATAATACCGATATTTTCAGAAAATATAGTTTGAATAGACTGATACACAATTATGTGAAGTATAGGCTTATAACCAGATTCAGTGTTTTTAAAAGACACTTTATTTCAATATTGTCTGAAATTAATATAGACCAATACTTAAACAATAAATTCAATGCTGAAACTCTAAGACAAATAAGTATCAAAGTATTTTTCACTTGGTTTTCATTTTCACTGATTTTGTATGTCCTCTGGTTTCATGATTTTAAGACTTATGGTTTGGATTTATCCATCATCTTTACATACATTATATATAAATGTTTGCAATTGATAGTTTTGGTATACATCGTCCTTGCACACAACTTTAAGACTCTGTCTGAGCGTGTTACATATGGTTTACATATGGTGTTTAGGGCAGATTGTCGTGCTGCGGTTGTGATGGAGATGGGATTTTATAGGGTTCACTAGATCGGGTTGAACATTCAGGATCTTGATAAATTTTAAGGTTAGAAATATTACAGAATGACTGGTCCATGAAGAGGTACAGAGGGGTTTGCTTGATTGATTGGTTCATTTGATTTGAATATATGGCGTATATTTCTTCTGAATATGATTCCATTTTGGGCCTGTAGAGTGAGTGATCTGTCATTTTTCTTAACGATAACAGTAGCTGGTCTCCATAGCTTACCTTCCTTTTGAAATCGAATTGTATCACCTATGTCAATAGGTTGAGCTGGTTTTGAGTTTTTGTCATGGTACTTTTCAATTTGTTGTTGTTTGCTAGCACTCACTGCAGTTCTTACTTTGTTATGATTAGTGTACTGGGGTGTGAGATTATCAGATGTAGTGGGTAAAATTCATTTTGATCTGAAATGTCTACCTTGTAGAAGGAATGACCCTGTACTCAAGCATTGCCAAATATGGGTTTTCTTTACTTTGTTTAGCTTTTCCCAAGATTGGTATGGCTATCTCTACGAATTTTTCAACTATACCATCTGACTGTTAGTAATTAGGGCTGGGGTGAAATGCTGAAAATCAGAATAATTTGAGTAATTTTGAAACTCCTATGGGGAGTACTAAGGACCATTTTCTGATACGAGAGTTTCTGGGATACTGAAACAAGCAAATATACTCTTAAGCTTCCTTATTACCTGAAGCCGGCGTGTCCTAGTGGTATCGCGCTGGACTCCTGATCGGGAGGCCGGGGTTCGGTCATGCCGGTCTTTCGGATGAGACAGTAAAAACCGAAGCCCCGTGTCGTGGTATGCATGGCACGTTAAAGATCCTTCACTGCTTTGGGTGGGTCCGTTGCAAAGGTCAGAATTTGTATGCCTCGCATCAGGCAGATGCCGTCGCCATATGCATTAAATATCCGTGGTGTGACTTTAAACAAAAATCAATCAATCAATCCTTATGACCTGTGCACTCTTTGTACTAGTGAGCTGTGTCTTTTCAAAGAACCGACTGTAATAAACGGTGACAATAATAAAATCTTTGTTATCTTATGAAAATAGGTCAGTTGCTACAACTTGTCAAAGGTATATTGGGGTAGGGTGTGGTTTAAGAGGTTCCTTGGGTTTCGAATTTCTATAAGTGAGACAGGTTGAACATTTGGAAATGAGGTCCGAGATATCAGTAGATAGACCTGGCCAAAAAAAAATTACAAGTACGAGCACAAGTCTGATGCAATTATCTATACCCATATGGCCAATATGGAGAGTGCTTAACAGCTCAGTTCTGAGATATTTGGGGATCATGACCTTTTGACCTTTCAACAGAAGTCCGTCAATGTAAGTGATATCATCCCTATGATTCCAATATTCTAGAAACTGAGGAGGACAGTATGTCCTGACCTGCTGCCAACCGTCTAATAATGTTGCAATTAAAAGCTTGAGTTACTGATCTTTAGACGTTTCTTGTCGAATTAGTTCAAGTGTTTTGCTAATTATAGGTAGACTGTACATAACAGTATGTACATGCAAGTATGTTTCGCAAAACTGCAGGACAGTGACTGCCAGAGGTATCTGAGTACCTGGCTTAAAGGTCACACATCAGGGTTATATCCTTGAACTTGCAGAAGCATTCTTTGTAGTCTAGGTGGGGCAGCGTATAGAGGTTTATGGCCAGTTTCAACAACGACCTTACGACCGTAGATGTAATGGTGAAAACGCTTGCACCCAAAGACTATTCAGTAAATTCCTTTCTCGATCTGTGCGTACAGAGGGAGTGAGGGAATTCGAAGCGAAAGCTACTGCTGGTTTTTCTTCCTGCATCATGGCAGCACCAAGGCCATAATTTGAGGCATCGACCTGGAGGGTGGTATCTTTGTTGGGGTCAAAACAAGCAAGAATGAGTCCAGGAGTTATAGTGATAATTTATTTAACCTTATCAAGTGCCTTGTCATGTTCTGGCGACCATTGGAATGCTACTTCTTTGAGTAGTAATGATCTCATTGGGGTTGTGATTTCCAGATAAGTTTGCCTTATAAGTTTCCAGCTCCTGCTTATTTGAGGGAGCTTTCATGTTATGTGTAGCAGAGACCTTTTCAGAAATCGGCTGTAGACCTTGTGAAGTAAGAGAATGACCAAATTATTTTACCTTTGTCATGCAAACTTCCAACTAATCCTTGTTCAGCTTGATACTTCGCTCAAGTGACCTTTGCAAGAGATTGTAGAGATTGAGGTCATGTTCTTGTAGTGTCTAACCATAGACAATGATATCAATAAGTGAGATTGTGCCACTAAGATCTTCAAAACATCCATCTACCATCTATCGTCTTATGATGATTTCAAATCAAAGGAGAGACGCATGCATCTGTACCTTTCAAAGGGGGTATTGAACGGTGTAAGATAGGAAAACTTATTGCTCAACTTGATAGTCCAATAGCTTGACCTTGCATCTAAACACTTTGTGAAGTGTTTAGCACCTACTAGTTGTGGTAGAATATTCTCTAATGATCTAGTTGGATAATGTGGTCTCATATCTTCATTAAGATTCTCGGGGTCAAGGCAAATACGTAACTTTCCGGACGTAGGGTTTTTCTACAATCACCATGGAATTAACCCTTTCTGTGGGTTTAGTGACCTTACAAATGACCTTGAGATGCTCTTACGATCAATTTGTGCTTTCAGCTTAGAGTGGAGTGCTATTTGTACTCTCCAAAAAAAGGGGGGGGGGGGGGGTGTAGGTGTTTTACAGGTGGAACGTTAGGGTAAACACGTATGACGCACTCACTTGGAAAAGGTCCAATTCCCTCAAAGACGTCTGAAAACTCGCTCATTATTCTGTCCTTGTTGAGTGGTTCTGAACTAGTTTTCTGGAATTTACAGTCAGTATTACCTCTTTAACTGTTTGGTCTTACTCCTCTCTTCCTTCACATCACAAGTGTGTACTAGTTTAATTAGACTTAATTCTACGCAGGCTCTCATGCCTAAGATAGATGAGGACCTTGTGTAAATTACATGAAGTTCTAGGTCAATTTCTTTTGTCTTATAAAGGCACTTAAGGTGTACAGAACCCAAAGTTTCTAATTTGTGACAAACTTGGCCTGGACATGCTGTTTGAAACGATCATAATAAGTTGCCATTTGGGGGGGGGGGGGGGGGGGTCCGCTATAAGATTTTCTCCTTCTAGATCTTACCAAGTATTCTTTATTTCCCGGCTTTAATCTCATGCCCAGAGTAATAGGTAATTCATTTTCACATCCTCGTCCTTTTTGCTTCAAAGAACCGTTAAAAATCAATATGGCATGAGCCTGAAATTTCTTCCACTCCCAGTTAATTTTAAGAGTAGGAACTCCTGTGAGATCCATTCTGACACCATGTAACGATATTTGTTTCTTTGTTGTGTCTAACAAGACGGACTACAGAAGAACATTAACGCTGGCGACTGTTCACAACTTTATTTCTAAAGGCATTGACCTTAACATACAGCTAATGAAAATATTGAGTCAATATAAAAGTCACATAGGCAAGACAAAATTCAATATTATTCCACAAAATAGATAACTCTAAAATATGTTTTAGGAAAGAAAGACAACTCTTGCCTTATTAACAAATAATACACCATGTCCATTACGGTTAATAAAACAGCCACTGAAAGTAAGGAGGTGCAAAAAATATGTAAATATGTGACCGCCATTTGCACTGATTCATTTTCACATCTACGACGCATTCAGTAAATCAAGTTATGCAGTATTGGCTGGGGAATGTTGCGCCATATGCGCAATAAAGAACGATACAAGGCGTTAAACGTAGCAGAAGGGGGGGGGGGGGGGGGGGGGTATTGAGTTGGCTCTTGACGTAGACGTCTTTCCATTTCTTCCCAAACATGTTCCATGGGCGATAAGTATCTCACAGTAGCGTACGCCGGTTTACCTGCCTTCATTACCACCAGAGTGGTCCTTCCATGTGGTCTAATTCCACCCCAGACCGCTACCTACGCCAAATTGCCGGCGCTGAATAATGCAGGCGTCAATGTAACGTTTTTGGCACGACGGTAAGCCAGAACACGACCGTCACTGCTGTCGAAATGAAATCTCAACTCGTCCGTAAACAGAACCCCCACACAATCTCTAATGGAAATGACGATATTTTCTACACCACATTAACCTCTTAACTCCGTGACGCCGGAACAAAACAGACAGATAGCAGGACGTCGAGGACGGATATTGGTCTCTTGCAAGTTTATTACGGCAAAAGGACTTTTCTATCGAGTTCCAGGGATGTTTTAGTGGTTAGAGAAGCCGAATGGGGTCCATTTCGCAAATGTGACGTACGTTCGTATATACGTACCTTGCCTATGTGTCGTCACACGCGGGCGCTCTGATCGTTGGCGGTCCTAAACGGTAATGCATTACTAATATCGTCTCCATTAAGCATTTACATCGTTAATATGAACTCCAAACTGTCTTGCCATATTGCTATGAAAATCCCAGCTTCCAGTAGCACTCTGCCGATCATTTTCAATCATGATGTCCAGCAGCAGTGACACCGGCCTAGTGGTTATAATAGATATAGAACATATATACCTTTTAATACTGTCAATGAAGGCAAAAAATTCTCATGGATAACTAACCACGTGTCGCTTAGGCGTGAAACTCCAAAAGCGTGTCGTGGCCATCAAGGAGAACCAAACGCAATATTTAGAAAATGAGTAATCAATATATGTATGTATGTATGTATATATATATATATATATATATATATATATATATATATATATATATATATATATATATATATATATATATATATATATATATATATATATATATATATATATATATATGTATGTATGTATGTATGTATATATATATTCAAATGCAGAGCACATATGAGACCTTATCATTAATATTATTTTCTCTCTAGAGCTGAGAAGATCAGTAAATTGTGTTCTGTCTTCGGAGTCGAATTTCTTCACGACCCTGACGAGACTTATGAGCTGACAACAGACAATGTGAAGAAGATGTTGGCCATATATATGAGATTCAGGTGAATCAAAATGATTTTGTACAAAAGCATTTATATTTAGATAAATCTGATGAGCAACATTTTTAAGACTACGAAATATTGCGAGAAATTATTTCCCTCTTGAATGTATGTTGCTAATGCATACTTACTTATCTGATAGGTGTGACATACCTGTTATTATAATGGGAGAGACCGGATGTGGTAAAACTCGCCTGATTAAGTTTATGTGCTCCTTACTAGGTCCACCTGGAGTAAAAGTACAAAACATGGTTCTAATGAAGGTAGGTTATTTTACATGCTTAGAGTTAATGTTTTATGGAACAAACTCATTTGCAAAAAAAAACCCCCAAAACAAATAAGAACCAAAATCATACATACATGTAAGTTAAATTAACATATTACAACACGAGACAAGGTAAAGTGTTATGTTTTATGTGTTACTTCTTACATTGGAAATGAGAGAGGGAGAGGATAAAACGATCTCTACATGACAATTTTGAAGAGTGGTCATATAGATCAGTATTCCATTATTTTTTTCCCCACAATACATCTAATTGATAATGGTAGTATTGTTGATCATTCATACATCCGACTTAGAATATAAAGATTCAGCGGTATCATGATTGATGAAAAAGTAAGAAATTTAGCAAGTTTGTATTAAACAAACTCACTGCAGTAAAACATAACAACAAGTAAAAACTACAGTGAAATAGTAGGCCTAAAAGTAGAGATTAAATTAAAGGTAACATTCGATCTATTCATCATTTTTCTGAATTAGAAAAAAAGTAACTGGAATAACATTTCTAAAACTTTTACCTCTCAAATGGGTTTGTTTTTTGTCATTTTGTATTTTTATCTCTTATATTTGAATGATTTTAGACATTTAAATCCTACTCATTATCACTAGATATTTCCGGAATAATAAACTCCTTGTCTTTATTCTACAAAATAATCTAAACTGACAACTGAATTTAAAGGAATCAATCCATAACAAGCTTCAAATGACAAAATAAGACATTCACGAAAATAATTTTTGTTATGGTTATTTGTTAAAGCAAAATGCATGATCTTGATGTTTGTGACTGTTAAGTTTGAGATAGTACAACATGAATTCCCTTAAAGGAGTTATCTCCCCTAGTTATAAATATGCAAAAAAAAAAAAAAAAAAAACGTTAAGTGCCGAAAATACTGCACGGTGACCTTCAATTTTGTTTATGAATATTGATAAATTACAATATTACTTTTAACCGGGAATTTTTCCAAATTTTTCTCTTTCCTCCAAATGTTTCATATTTTTTAATCCCAAACTTGGAATGTAATTCTTCTCTGGTTTCCATAAGTTCCTTTTGAAGTTGCATATTGTCCCCTTTCAATTTTGAAGACTCTTCCTGTAAATAAGATATCAAATACTGCATGAACAAAATATAATAATTCCCATATGGTTCAATACAATTATTTTAAAATAACTTAATACTAATGTGTTTTATTTAATATTAAATGCAGATCCAAAACTCTTGGACAGAAAGTATCTAAAATCGAAAAATATATGTTTTTCTTTGATTTTCTCCATAGGGTCCTATGCTAAAAGCACATGAAACTTTGGGATGCTCCCCAGGCCAAACAAGATGGGCACTTCACTTTTTTATTTTTATAAAAATGATGAATAACCATTACTTTATGGGTGATATTAGTTTGATCAAAATCTCTTGGGCAGAAGGTTATCATTTTGAATTTGTACTCGGCCTCGTTAACATAAATTGCTATATAACATTATGTTCTGCATTTCTGTTTTCATACATGGTAATGTTCTTCTTGAGCTTCATGTTTTTAAATTTCTGTCTCGGAGAACTTTTCTGTGATTTTTATACTGACATCATTCACCTCACTAGAAGTCAGGATAAATTTGTCATCTGACACTATAAATCCAAAGTGTTTTAAGTCAGATAATATGTATTTGAAATCTTAATAAAGTTTTGCGTATGTATATTGAGTATAGGTACATGGCGGAATCGGAAGATCGGATATTATTAAGAAAGTGGAAGACTCTGAGAAGAAAGCCAAAGCTAATATGGAAGAATTTGGACAAAATATGTTCACAGTCTTGTTTTTTGATGAAGCAAACACAACAGAGGCTATAGGACTTATCAAGGAAATTATGTGTGATCGCTCGTTAGCTGGAAAATCTATTAAATTCTGCAACAATCTAAAGATCGTAGCAGCATGTAACCCATATAGAAAGTAATATATATTTAATCTTATCATGATGGGATTTCTCATAGACAATATATAACAATATATATAATGTTATTGGTGACCAAGTATTCAAACAAATTGTCGGCATTTCAAACAGCACAAATTGTGCATCTTTGTTGGTTAGATCGTTCCTTTATACATACGAAGCTGATTTTATGCACGAGCTTTGAAGTCAAAATAAAGAACACTTGGTGCACTTACATTTAAATATATTTATGATGTATTGTTTTTTACATAACGAACACTTTGGTACATACCGACACAGAATATATCCCCAAGAACTCGAAATTAAAGATGCATCAGGATCAAGTTCTTGCGCTTCATATTGAGAACTTTTGAAAAATATAGACAAGATGGTAAACTAACATCTTTATTATATGACAAACATGACGACTTTGATTTTCCTATTGTTAAATTTCCACATACATGTAGTAACATTCCTTTATCACCTACGTATGGTGTCTACGTGTCTCAGCTGTTTCGATATGCCAGAGTGTCTTCTGACTTATATTATGACATTACGCTGCTTACTCTTCCATCTAACCCCACATCTGGATTTTTAGAGGGTCCGTGATTGCATTAACTCATTATTTTGTCTTTTTATGTCGATTTTTCGACGGAACATTGCTCCATACCATAGTGTGTGTGTATGTGTATGTATGTATGTTTGCATGTAAGTCTTTATACTAATATTATCTAAATATGTATGTGTAATGTGCAAGAGCCTGTTTATACGTTCGTACTAAAACAGAGGCGAAGTGATTCGGGAAAATATCTTCTCAGTATAGATTTAAAGAAGGCTCATTAGTAACCAATGCGTTGTTACAATACATTCTCGCGATGAAAATTCTGATTAAGGACGTTGAAAAGGCTTATTGTATGCAGATACCTCAGTGTCTTAATGTATGTTTGTAAGATTATGGATAGGTTTGTATGTTTATGTATTAATTTTCAATAATTCTATTGCAGACACTCTGAAGATTTAATTAAGAAACTAGAGCAAGCTGGTTTGGGATACCATGTAGATGCAGATAAAACAACAGATCGATTAGGTATTTTATAATTCTTAATTAGAATACCAATTATAAGATATGTTTTGTTCTTTGAAATAATATGCCGATTTTAGCAAAGTTATATAAACATATATATATATATATATATATATATATATATATATATATATATATATATATATATATATATATCTGTGTGTGGGTTTTTATGTATGTGTGTGTAATAATAAAAATACATATTCCTTTGCATAATTGCATAAATGTGAATATACCTCCTTTATACAATCAGGTCGAATACCTATGAGAAGACTAGTTTATCGAGTCCAGCCCTTACCACAGAGCATGCTTCCTTTGGTCTGGGACTTTGGTCAGCTAGATAGAAAAGTAGAGAAAATGTATATAAAACAGATGATTCACAGATATGTATGTTCAATTTTTTGTTTTACAAGTACGTTACCTCTACATTTAATGTAATAAGAATTCCAAAAAGTAAAGTAAAGGTACAGGTGAGTTGATGCCTAGGGACCCCATAGTTTTAGAAATTCTTAACAAATTAATGTATAACATATATCATTTGCCTTAGTTAACAAAGTAAGACAAACTTTTGTATTTTATACTATGGTTGTTTGTTCTAGTAATATCTGTGTTGTCTTAGATGTTATTGATTATAGTAATTGTAAAGTTTTCGACTGTACAATGCCAATGTCCTTATAAAAGCCATCTTCCCATGTTATAAAAGTCTTGCTAAAATTCTGCAGGGGGAACTCGATGAATAATTATTTGAGAGAAATTTTCACCTAGAGTTTTTTATAAAGTCTGTTGTAGGTCATATCTTGATTACTCGGTTTCAGGATATATTTACTTCAAAATTGAACTAGCTTCTTTTTATGGTCTCTCATAAAAACTCATAGTGACATCTGATGTTGTTACCAAAGGAAAATTTGGAGTTTTTTCAACTTCCTTGATTGACGGATTCAGACATTTTACATTGTCATGTAAAGGAAAAACAACAAATCACCCAATATTTTCTTTTCTGGTGGATATTTTCTCTTCATATTTGAAATAAAATATACTGGATACATAATCACCTGAATAAAGCAAAGAAATTTAAACCTCTCCATAAACCTTTCTGTGAAAAGACAAAGAAAATTTGTATTTGCAATATTCCTGGCAATCCGATTTATTCATGTAAAGGTGATGGATAAATCCAAACCACAAGTCCAAAAATCATAAAACCAGAGGACATACAAAATCAGTGAAAATGAAAAACAAATGGAAAATAACAAAATATGTCTACTTCAAAGAGCATATGTGAACCCCTGTGATGGAGTGAGATCAGGTGCCCGGGGAGAGTGAGCATCTTCTGCTTGCTAGCAACACCCGTCACATATACCCAGTAGAAAGAGTCAGATCGTGTAAATTCCATATGTATTTATATATGGAGAAGTCGAAGTAGGTACATATCTAAATTAGAGTTCTCTTTCTTGTCATCAACTGCATTTGATTTACGGAACACTTAAATGCAGAGGTACAAAAGTTTTTACGAGTTGGTTATGTCCTAAGCAATACATCGGAACTTCTGACTTTAATTACTTCAATTTCAATAGAACATTATATTCAAAATACCTTTGTTGAAATGTCTTCTCTTGTAACATGTTTAGAAATATTATATCAAATTAAAAGATCAAAGTTATATCTATTGGGGTGAATTAAGGGTTTATAATACATGTAGTTCCTCAGATTCTGTTTAAATTCTTAGCAATTTAAAAATCAACACATCGACCAAAACTTAGCTTGATACATGACTTTGGAAGCCCTCGGGTACCTCATTTCCATAAAGGTAAAAAATATATAGCACGAGACTTCATAAACACTGTGCCCCATAAAAGTACTGAGTAGATATTATTATATGGATCTTGGAAAATTAATACTAAAACCTACTTTTTAACATCTCCTTAAACTGGAAAACAAATTTGTATTATTCACCATTCTGAGAGAAAACAGAAACAATTTTCAGCAAACAAAGGGAAACATAAGATTATCTGGCATAACTCTATTATATGAATGTACTCTCAAATCGACTCGCCACGTTTACGGTGTACAGTTGAAGTGCAATTTTATAAATTAACTTTATTATTAAAAATAGAACTATGCAGTTTAATCATTAAGATTATATAAGGAGAAATAATTTTCGTATTTTGACCTACAGATCAGGAATGAATTGTTACCACCTGGGATTGAGACTGTTATCAGTAGAATACTGACTGCTTCACAAGAATATATGAGAACACAAGAGGTAATATAGATAGTTCTATTAATGGTGTGAATATCATATTTCAAATATCTTACTGATAGTTTCACATAAACCTGATTTGTATATTATAATTCATTCGGAAGGATCAATGCAGTTTTGTGAGTCTTCGAGACGTCGAGAGGACCTTACAAGTCATGAGTTGGTTCTATCAACAAAGCTTACCTGGACCTCAGCATACTATTTTGTATGAATTAATGGATGAGGAGTTAATGGATGGAAACGCATATGAGTATGAAGGAGATATAGATGAAGAAGAAACAGAAGATATCACAGACCTTCATTGTTCTCAGGTGTGTATTAATATATACATCGTGTCAAGCGATAGGGACCTTTGTGACGGTGCTGTGTTATGTCATACACCGCGACGTCATGGAATCTGTTGCGTAAAAAGTTAATACATGACGTGAATGCAGAATAAGCTTTTGTTGCGTTACAGTCATCTCAAAGTAAGTTTTTAATTTGATTTAACATTTATGCTTACAATCTAGGCTTTTGCTGTTTACCTTTGCATATGGTCGATGTTAAAAAAAAAACACTTCCTTTTGACCTAGATTTAATCATTATATTTATCGCAATACTCAATAGATCAAGTCTACATGCATTATGAATTTTAAAATAAATCAAGATAATTAAGAACTTTAAAACGAATATACACCTTTATACATATATAATGTGAACAGTCAGTTCCATGACGGACGGAAAACCATCCGAACTCATCCTTACAGTGAAGATGGAGGAACTGAAGTACAAAGGTATTAAAGTATAGCGATGACTATTATCGAAAATAATGATATGGATGCATTTTCCATCAAAAGCATTTGGATGGTTTTCCGTTGAGGAACTGACTAGCGAGGCGTCAATTTGTGAAACTTTCATATCGTCACGGATTCATAGAACGAATAATACATACGTATAAAATATGAATGCTCACAATGTGTACTAAAGAGAAAACAGAAGATATCTGACCAGGGAAAATGAAGAAATTCTTTATAGAATGAAGAGCTGAACGTTGTTTCCTTGTTTTGGAGAGTTTTTTTTCTAAAAATAATATTTTTGATTTAATACGAATACGGGTGTCTATCTCACATTTGATACGATACTGTACAAACTAGAATTCTTAATGACCACCATCTACAAAACATAACGGTATTCTAATTGGGCTATCACGCTGGAGATCAGAGATAGTCTTCGTTCTTCACAATTATTGTAAACGATCCGGTAGAGCAGCAATATCCTATGATACATATTTATTTTCTTTATTGGCTGTTTTACTTTTCTTTTCTTTGTTTTGTTCTTATTTTCTATAACACAGCTGCTTCGTTGAGAGGTTTCTCAGTCAAAATTAGATAAAACCCCAAAATGAAAATGTTGACATAGTTCTAAATCAAAAGTATAATTTTGAAGGAAGAAAGCGGAAAGTTACTGACTCAGCCGTATGATAGAAATCGCCACGGAAATATACGGTACATAATATAATGATAAGAAAAATGTTGAACTTCCTTATCGATAACATTTTTGTGGTGTTTGGAGGTAAGGTTTTTCAACAAATTGTCGGCATTCCAATGGGCACTAACTGTGCTCCGCTTCTGGCTGACATATTCCTTTATTCATACGAAGCTGAGTTCATTCAGTCTTTGCTTTCGCAAGGCAAAAAACAATTGGCTCTTGGCTTCAATTTTACTTACAGATATATAGATGACTTGCTTTCAATTAATAATCCTTCATTCGCGGATTACCTTAGCATCATCTATCCAAGTGAACTGGAGGTCAAAGAAACCACAGAAACTAGTAATTCTACTTCGTATTTAGATAGTATGTTGTCTTTCGACATTAATGGTCAATTGAACACCTCACTCTATGACAAACGTGACGATTTCAATTTCGCTATCACAAACTTTCCTTTCATAAGTAGCAACATTCCATCATCGCCCGCATACGGCGTATTCATATCTCAGTTAATACGTTATTCCAGAGCATGTTCAAATTACAATGACTTTGTTCTGAGGGCTAGGCGACTTTCAGTTAAGCTGCTCAACCAGGGTTATATATGTGCTAGACTAGCATCGTCACTGAGGAAGTTCTACGGTCGTTACGAGACTCTTATTACTCCATATGATATCTCGTTATCCAGACTTTTAAATGATATTCTGGACTGAGACCGATTCCGATCACTTTACACAGATTTGACACCTTCTATACTAGAAGGTTACCTACTTCGACTTCTCCATATATAGATACATATGGAATTCACACGATTTGACTCTTTCTACGGGGTATATGTGACGGGTGTTGCTAGCAAGCAGGAGATGCTCACTCTCCCCGGGCACCTGATCTCACTCCATCACAGGGGTTCACATATGCTCTTCAAGTAGACATATTTTGTTATTTTCCTTTTTTTTTTTCATTTTCACTGATTTTGTATGTCCTATGGTTTCATGATTTTTGGATTTGTGGTTTGGATTTATCCATCATCTTTACGCATAAGGACAACACAATGATATTTGATTATAGTGCAGTTACGATACCGACGTAGGTCGGTCATTTTATTTGACAGTAATCAGTCAGTTGTAGTGGTCAACCGGTGCACGGACCCACCTTTCTACTCACTGCTACAGCAGAATAATCTAAGGGTACACATTTAAAAATATCTCATAACCATTATTTTGTTATAAGACTTAGATCATTGAAGGGATGAATTTTGAATTGTAAAATGAAGTTGATACGATATATAGAGGGTGTCAAATGCTTTGTAGAAAATTGTTGGAATAAGTCTCAATGCAGATTTTCATTGCACATACTATTTTCTGTCCATCACTTATACGTCCTGACTGCACAGTTTTTATCTGAATGTTGGTTTACCCTAAAACGAGTAATTGTTATTTAACCTCGTTGTTGATGAGATATTACCTGAGTATTTTTTCGCCTATTTCACGTAATCCCTGAGTTTTGTCCTGTACGTTACTTATAATGCATCAGTTTGTATATCTAATGAGGCTGTATCTGGTTCATTTGCGAGAAACTGACAATTTGAATAATGCATTTGAAAATAAAAAAACATATCTTCAGCCACCTTCGAGGTCATAGTGTAAAGATGATGGATAAATTCAAACCATAAGTCCGAAAATCCGGAAACTAGAGAACATACAAAAGTAGTGAAAATGAAAACCAAGTGGAAAATAACAAATTTTGTCTACTTGAAGAGCATATATGAATCTCTATGATGGAGTGTACTAATTATCAAAATCGGCTTTCTGTAAAAAAAAAACCCCCACTTACACACAAACAAACAAACAAACAAACAAACCATACTTGTAAAGTGGATCTGCTTCATAATGGCACAACACTTGCCCTTGGCACAACAACGTTGCCTTTACCTTGACCCAACGTCATACTTTATTTTCAAGGTTTCAATCATGTTTCGTTGTCACGCTATGCCGAACAGACAAATATTATATTGATTTCGCGACAGGGACCAATTGTTCGAAAATTTAACCACCGTTTAGGCTAACCAGTGGTTAAAGTTTGAGAGACAATTAATTTAAGTTATAAGATTTCTGTATAAAATCTAAATTGCGTTAAAAAGCTAATTACATAGCTACAAATCAGTACACAGATTATGACTTAAAGCTTTCTAATTTCAAAGATACATTCAGATGAAATTTAACCATTGGTTTCCTTAACCAGCAAAGTTTCGAATAACTGAACACTAAATGTCAAAATATGCTACCATAATATTGTATTGTTTATTTTATATGTGCAGGTTTTAAAGATTTAGTGCAATATTCTAGTTTTGAAGTAGGAAAAGTGAAGTGACGTCAGCCAACATTCACAATGCACTTTATTTCAAATTTATTTTTATTTAATCTAAGACCTTATTTCAACAATTAACTGATTTAAGTGAAAGCTGAAAATACATTATACAATACATTTCATGTAACGAAAATTCGTATTTGAATCCAAATCATTTTTGATTATGCACTGTATAAAGCTGACCTATGATGCAAATCGTATACATACCAAGTGTCATTTATCTATTCATTAGCAGATTTAGATTGGGCAGGGGTTGCAAACCCTCCCTTTCGGCGGAAAAGCAGTTTTAGGGTTGCGTCCCTTTCTGGGCCGAATAGTGCAAAACATTAGTCATGGGAGGATGCAATCGCCCCCTTTCAAAAATATCTAGATCCGTCTATGCTATTTATTATTTATTCATTTATTTATTTATTTATTTCGATTTACGGAGATGATTTCATCGCTGTCTAGGAATCAGTAACAATCTACAACAGACAGACGAAAATCTTGTGCAGGAAGGGCATTGGCCTGAGCATTAGTTGTATGTAACTTCGATTAATCATCCGCAAGCATTCCGATGGGCACAGTAAAATATATACAGGGCTCGAACCGACTCTCAGCGGGTTTCTGTGTCCAAAACAGATCAAAATACCACATTGATCGTATTCCATGAACAGGTATCAATAAAAATACATGCATATTTATTCTATTTGTATAAAGCCGGTGTGGATCAGTATATAAGGTGCTCAGCTCGTGGAGGAGAGGTCCCGGGATCGACTCCCGCCCTGAGCGCTCCGGTGTTCTGTCTTTCGGATGAGACAGTAAAAACCCAGGGTCCCGTGTCATGGTAGGCTTGGCATATAAAAGATCCCTCACTGCTTTGGGTGAATCCTTTGAAAAGGTCTTCTGTCATCGCTACCGGTGGGTGGGTACGATATTTTATTTACGTACAAAAAAATTCCTTAAGACTTAAGGAATTTTTTTGTACTTACGTAAAATATCGTACGTATGATACTTTGTGAAACGTCCCACAGTTCCGTGCGCCGGAAAAATGTTTTTATGTCTTTATATTCACTTTTATTCACATATAAACTACATCTTTGAGTCAAATTAGCCGAGTCGTAAGTCGAACCGATTAAGATTTATAGAAATATACCTTGTTGAGCCCCAGAAAACAAAAATACGTTTGGGAATAGGGAATTCCCATGTAACGTCACGGCATCCATCTTGGATAGTTTTTGGAAGTATCCAACGTGATAGGGGTATCAAGGTAACTAAACATGTCTATTGAGAATGTCTTGATTGGAATTGCTAACAGAAATATTTAGTATCATTAAAAAGCCGATGTTATAAATATCTGAGTCATATTACCCGTACAACTATTTGGGTAAAATGAAAAAAGAGAAAACTAAAAACATCTGACAAAGCTGTATGACAAAAATCACCAAGGACATACACAGAAAACATGATAATAGTTGAAAATACCCGAAAAAATGACATTACAAAAAACAAGCTAAAAGCCAGCTATATGTTATGAGTATATAGCGTGTTTTAAAGGGAAATCTGCCTGTTGTTTGTACCACTACAATTATTATGAATAAATTACGTTTTATTTAAAGTAATCAACAAAACGATTTAGAATGTCAATTTCAGTGTGAAAATATGTATTTAGGTATTATCATGTTACTTGCGTTGTTCTAGGCTTTCTTGCTACTTGGTTATATTCTGTCGGATAGCCATAAAAAAATCAAAGTACATGTACTTACAGTACTGTTAGCCGGGCTTTTGGTAACTGGTCAAGATGTAAAAGATTAAACTGAAGTTAAAATACAGTTGATAGTGAAATGAAGTTTATCATTGGTTAACTTTGATAAAGTGTCTCGTGAGGCATGACATCCACCTTTGATCATGATTCATTACTGCGTTAAAAGTTACACTGCTCTTGTCATGCTTTATTCTCTTAAACATAAAAGATATATCTGTCATCTCCTATCGCTATAGAGAGCAGAATTATGACTTTTCTTCCTGATTGGTGTATAGTCAAAACAGCCCCAAAATAAAACGGCCCACACGAAAATAGGAATAATTTCATGCTGAATGCAGATTATTAAAATGTCAAATCATTTGCCCTTTTACTATCTGTATCAATGACTTATAAGTTTATAAGTCCTTGTCTGTATCAAGAATAATTTTAATTTAACACCAGGTGAAAAAAAAAATCTATTTTGAAATCAAAGTCGACATCCATTGTCAAACTATTACAAAGCTCGGGCGGTGTGGTAAAAACTGGGCCGTTCTGTTATGGGCCGTTTCTTCTTGGGCCGTTTTGACTATAACTCTCTGGATTAATTCTTTTAGTACAATTTCACTTATATTGACAATCAATGGCCATTAAACCTACTCTGTTTAGCAGGATATTATATATCACCTTGAAGAGTATTAGTAGTATGGTAAGTGCGATTCAATACCTATTAGGATGTTGATGTTTTGTTGCTCCCATGTTTCTCACAGAGTGAAGTGTACTGACGTGACCCGTGAGTCATCGCTTCCCAACGCTGACCTACTTTATAAGCGTCCCCACACTAACCTAGAATGTTAGCGTACCCATGATGTCCTATTACCCTCATTTCATCGCGTACCGACGCCGAGATGAGGTCGTCTTTGTTTTGTTGCGCCAGGGTTCATGGAGTAAGCGTACCAACGCTATCGGTGCGTCATAGCGTCCCCACTCTAGTCTTCTTTGTTTCGATGAGTCTTGCGTCCCCACACTGACCTAGAGTTTTAGCGTACCCATGCTACGGTGTGGTTTATAAATTCTCGCGTTTGGGTTTGTTTCGTATTACTCAAATTTAGAAGAGCTAAGAGTTAACATATCGATGATGAACGCAACTTTATCAACTTTAGAGGAAACGCCACTGTTGGTAGTGCCAAATGTCCCAAAGAAGAAAACATCGAGAAAGAGAATTTTTACTAAAGACAACGAGAAACCGACATCGGACTTTACTGTATCAGAAAAAGCTAATCACGAGATAGAAAGCAAGAAGACAAAGCTGTCCATAGAAACATTGATTGCGGTGAGGAAAACTTACATCAACATGATGTACAGACTGAATACGAGTCTAAAGGGAGAAGGCCTGGAGGAATTTTAAAAGAACTTGAAATACGTCTGGGACTTTAATTAAACGATATGCCGACGAACTCATGGATAGAATGAATTGTCGAAGAATCATAACGTTCAGCCCCGAGACGGGGCAATTTGTACCAATCGAGTAACAGATTGAACAAGGACGACAGTTTAATCATCAATCGCGAGAAATTTGCCGAAGGATATGCCATTTACGTCTTCGATCTAGAGCCATCGGTGAGTATACAAGTCTGCTACACAGCGGAAACGTCAGATTGTACGTCCGCTTCGGTAAGGTCACCACGGACACTATTAGTGCGATTGCTTATTGTGAATCCCCTGGACTGTTGATGATCGATCAATCTCGTGAAGTACGTGTTCTTTAAGGTGGATTCAAGACAACTACAGAGAATAGTCGACAGACTGCCTAATTTGAAATCTCATTTCAAAAGCATATATTCTTCCAATAATCTACCCACACGTATACACACGTATCCGGCTGCTATCATCTGTAACACAGACCCTGTCGGTACGAGGGGGAGTCACTGGGTCGCTTATTGGTTCAAAGACGAAACCGAGTGCGAATTTTACGACAGCTTCGGAAGGATACCTCAAACACAGTTTTCACATGCGGGATTTCATCGACAGAAGTGCATTTTTGTGTGTATATAACAATATACCTATGCAAAACTCGAAGGAACAGACTTGTGGAGTTCACGTGCTATATTTTTTGGATATGAAAAGCAAACGACATTCCATTACCTGCTCTTGCTTGCTATCGCTGCGCGAAGATATTTTAAGATCTAGACAAGCATTGCCAGTCTAGACAAATAATTACATTCTCGACGCCAGGGACGTATATCTTAATTTAGATATATACATGTACGTCCCTGTCGACGCGCCTCTCATAAATTACATTAAATACTGTATAATAATGCTGCTTGAGCTACTGCAGACGAATTACATCTACGCGCAGTGTGTACAGCTTGTTATCTGCCCATACGGCCTATACAGTAGCTGGAGTAGAAGTCTATCCAGTGGCGGTGGTCACCTGTCTCTTCGCGCAGCGATATCAAGCAAGAGCAGGTAACTTCAGTCTACACGAATATACACATGTATATTATGTACACATATATATTTGCAATGTTACATATAATTAATGATCCAATAAAGATTCAATACTTTCTGAATATTATAAGGCTAGAAATTACATCGGAGATTATGTTTTGAAAGCAAGAACACATTGAGTAAGAAAAGAGGGCTGTAAAACTTTTAATTAGACTGCCTCGTTTTGAGAATGGTGCTCGGTTGTTGGTTGGTTGATTGGTGTTTTACGTCGCTTTCAACAATTTTTAGTTATATCGCGACATGGAAGCAGGAGGTAATCAACCTCTTAAACATAGTGGGGCAACCCGGGAATCGAACCCGGATCGTCGGCGCCGCAATCCAAGCGCTTAACCACTACACCACGCCTGCCCCGAGAATGGTGCTCGGTGGCTATAGTCTTGGCTTATGCCTTCGGCATTAAGCCCTTTTTAAAAAAATGATAATAATAAAATAAAATAAAAAAAAGAATAATAATGATAATATAGAGCAAA
Organism: Pteria penguin; assembly: GCA_035048485.1. NCBI lineage: Eukaryota > Metazoa > Mollusca > Bivalvia > Pterioida > Pteriidae > Pteria > Pteria penguin. The sequence continues at coordinate 75,380,350 of CM068581.1, read as the reverse complement.
TGAGAAGGGTATATATTTTTTTTAATTCATTTTTCGAAATTCCAATTTCCAGGAGTGCATAACACCATAAAACGCTATCGAGGCTGTTCTCAGAGCGCAGCGATTACGCGAGAAAAATGCGCGATATGTGTCGTATGCTACTGACCGGAAGCACATACAGATGGACGGACCGATCAAACGCCTTTTGTACAATATCTCTTAGACCGGTGCATAAATAGGAAGAGGGGTAGAGAGAAAAAGAAAATGTTTAAAAATCATATATCAATTAGAAATCATTAAAATGCTGTTCGTTTGTAAACGGTATGGAACTTCCAACATATCTACCACTCCAAACCGAAAAAAAGAAAACCGGAAAGAATAGATGTAAAGACTAGAGCTTACCTGTTCCTGACGCAACATGGCGGGTCTTCTCCTTTCGATCAAAAGAAAGAAAGAATTAAACAAAGGAAAAAAAATGAATACGGCTTTAGAAAAAGTTTGTATTACGGACAAAGAACTCTGGACAATGTTTAAAATGTTCTTCATACGAATCGCTCCCCTAAAACATTTTCGAAACACATGGGATTTTTATGGTGAAAGACCATCTTTAAAGTAAATCATTTATATTCACTAATGAAAGTTTTATTTAATCATTTTTAATTCATTTAACTTTTCATTTTTATTTTTGTTTGTTTGTGGTTTGTTTGTTTGTTTGTTTGTTTTTTTTTTTTTTTTTTTGTGTTTGTTTGTTTGTTTGGATGGTTGGTTGTTTGGGTTTTTTTTTTTTCTTTTTTTTTTTCTTTTGAGGGGGGGGGGTGTTAGGGTGGGATAGAGATATTGTTACGACGTTGTCATCCCACTATTCGTTGCATATCTTTCTGTCTTTCTTTTTCTGTCTTTTTTCTTTTAATGTTTTAATGAGGAAGACCCTCCATGTTGCGTCAGCAGAAGGTAAGCTCTAGATTTAGTTCTTCTTCTTCTTCTTATTATTATTATTATCTTCTTCTTCTTATTATTATTATTATTGTTATTATTATTATTATTATTATTATTATTATTATTATTTTTATCTTTTTTGTCTTTTTTCTTTTTTATTTATTTAATTCACCTGATGGATGCTCGTCTAGGATTTTTTAATGGTACATTTTGCTAATTGTAACGCTGCCGCAATTTCAAATTAATTTTCATCATTTTGAATCATAACTGGAGACTAATTTTAATGTGTACAGGTGCCTGATGACATTCAATTTCTAGATTCCTGTCAGAAATAGGAGGATTCGAGGACGTATGTTGTGGTAAACTCAAAAAAGTTGTTGAATTAGCGCTGATTGCTGGATTAAGTTGTGTACATGGACTATTGCTATTGGGAAGCGAATTCGACGGTTCCGTGTTTGACAACATTCGGGAAATCATAAATTTGTGGCTATCATTTAGAGTGCGAAAATTATTTAAAGAATTAGTATTTTTGTGCCCAGTCACATATACTTGAACACTATCTGGAACATTACAATCGATCATCTTTTGTATTAAGGCTTTAAGGATGCTAGTGTTTGTCAGTCTGGGTAAGTCGCATTTTTCTGCCATATTTCTCATTATGTTATCCAATTTATTTTTACCAACTGGTGCTCTTAAAAACCACTTATCTCGGATTGACGGATTCTTGTCATGAGTAACTGCAGCAAGGTAGAATGGGTCATCGGGAGAACAAAAGTCTTCAGGCTTTTTTACTTTATATAACATACATAGCGCAACGGGGCTACGGGTCTTACGTTCCTCACATCATCTCCAGTCCTCGTTTTAGTGGTCCTTTCATGATGTTCCATGTAATCTAAGTCACGTTCATTATCATATTTCAAAATAACGTCACCCCATCGCATGGCGCGATGTTCCGTTGACACCCCCCCCCCCCCTCTCATTCCAAAATGCAAAGTCTTCAAAACCCAAAGTGTATTAATGACGGAATTTGGATTAAAATTTCCTAGCTGGTTTGATTCATACAAAGTTTCTATTTCCTGATCAATTATTAGTTCTGCTTTCATGGGCTTTGACCCTTTTCCTTGTAATTTCAGGTCTCTTTGTTTAGCTTTCAGAGCGTCTCTTGTTGTAGCGAATTCTTGACTTCCTCCCATTATACTAATACCATATCCTCGTTTACGCAAATGTCTATCAAAACTACTGATCATCCCCCTGAGTGAAACAGATTCATATTCCTTGCCATCTTTTGTTCTTACAAAAATAATTAAATTTGATAGGTACACAGGGCGGTATCATGTTAATAACACGTCTTTCACCTTCGTTTTCAAGATATTCATAAAGGCTGGCTGTTTTTCACATCGTGTTTTTATTTTCATGAGATTCTATGAAATCATTGACATTTATCGGTTGAAATCGTGAAGTTGAGGTCGCCATTATGCAATGTTTACAGCAGACGAGACATGTGCTATGTATTCATCCGCGATCACATGATATGAAAAAAAGGGTCACATGATATGAAAGATACATTTAGTCTTCATAGGTTTCTTTCATGGGAAAACTATATTTTATACGCATGTATGAGAGAAAATAAACGCATAAATTTCCGGCGCACGGAACAGTAAATCTCTGTGCAATGCATCAGGCAGATACCGTTATCATATACTGGAAATAATTGTGGAGTGCCGTGAAACAATATTCAATTAATCCATTCTTTTGTGTAAGTGTGTCTTTTTAAGGAAATCTGACAAAAGTCCTGCTTGTTGAAATTCAGGAACAAGCATGCTCGGTACAATCACATCGCTTTATATTCTCACATTTCGGACAGGACAATCCTCATCTTTTCCTGGAAGAGATTTTGTTATCTCACCCTCCGTTATCTCATCCTGTGGGCGTGGCTTAAACTTAAGCGTGGCTTAAACTTAAAAATTGACAAACTACTTCTTAGAAAGTCAGTTACACACTTCGGTCTTAGCTCATTCAGTAAGTATTCAAAGTGTATATTTTTATAAATATAGATCTAGTCATGTTGCACACACAAAGATTTTAGAAGTAGTTCGTCAACTTCCACTAGGGAGTATCTATGCCAAAAACTTCTAGACAATATTTTACCGGACACACGCTGACAGTGACACAGGCAGTACATGTCACTGGGCACAACAATCCTGCTTCATTAAACAACTACAGGTTCCTCAGCAATCATCAGCAACACTCTGTCATCTCTATTATCTAGGTCATCGCCATTGAATGCAAAAAGTTCTTCAAATGTTCTTACCTCGTCAGCTTTATGTCCTCTTCTGCAGTCTCGGACAGTACTGTACATATCGATATTAATTTTCCCAAAGCATTAATTACTAGAAACCTAATACACAATATCATCAATAACATATCAATTCACGGAGGCAGTTTCAATATCGTCATAAATAATTACAATCAACACAAGCGTATAAGATCGCTGTGTAACAAGTGTTAACATGCAGTGTGCATCTACATGTTCAAATAAGTGCGCGTAGTGTACTTTTATCAGCGGAATAGTCTAACATTTTCGTGAGTGCACCATGACCATAATTATAAAAATATACACTTTGAATTCTTGTTTAATAAGCTAACTATTACGGAAAATCTTCTTTATGCTGTTTATATTTGTCAATAAATATTAACTTTAATCGGGACTTCTTTTTCTTGCGTAAGGCTTTGGGCAGAGTTTGTCCGTAACTATTTGAGTTGTCTTTCTTTGGCTGCCGACAAATTATAAACAGTGGAAAAGGGGAAATGTGAGAAAAAAGAGCAAAACACCATGTTCCGGGAGGAACAAAGAAATCTCAATCCTCGTGCCCATGCCGACTGAAATCCATGACGAGGCAAGCCTGCTTAAATCCATCCGCTCACTTGATAAAAATCGACTGAGATCCGTGCGATGGCCGATGGGTTGTCTTACAGTTATCAAATGGTTGTCGTAGAATTAAGGTCTTGTAAAATTTATCTAAAAAATAAAATTGAATACATTGCCCTCTCGGTCTATGACCAAGGCTGCAGCACTTTTTTTTTTTTTTGGTAGGAATGAAGTACTCAAAATCCTCTGCAAATGTTCCTTGTATGTTGTACTTAAAAAGAAAATGAAAACACCATATTGTGTAATATTTTCAACTGGAAACGGGAAATTTGTTTTATAATTATTACTTTTATTATCTTCTGTAAATAGAGAGAAAATAATTCATACTTCATTTTCCGCAAATCATATTGGTAATATTAAAGAACGAGATATGATTTTGAAAGGTTATTGAGAAAAATAAAATATCGTTTCACTTAAAAATCGATTTTTATATGAAGCAGAAATAATTCTCACATAGTAAATATTTCTGGTATTTTATTTTCGTAATATTCTTTCAGAACTTGGACTCAGTTACTCGATCATTAGTGCTTGCTCTGGCCGTCTGTTACCATGCATGTCTGAAGAATCGTGATGCCTACAGAGCGGAGGTCAGCCGACATTTTACAAAACCATGTCCTCTACCTGGAGGTCCCAACCAAATGCTCGCGGAAATCCTCTGGTGAGTTTCTACTGCTTGTCAGTACTGTTCAAATAGCTTTCAGTCCATTAAAGATAAACTACATTTTAATTATATTATTCATTGGAAACTTTCTTCACCACCAAACCCAAGCACCAAGCATCGGTCGTAAAACATTAAAGCTAATTCTAAGAATGAATAATGAAATAAAAATACTGTGACAAATTAATATGTCGAAGAATGATGAGTATATATCTCTTAGAAATGAAAAACAGATTTCGGTAATTGAGTTCTATAATATTGTATCATATTATATCTATATTATAATTTTGATTATTATCATATTCTATCTGGTTGAAATTTACTAGAGAAATGTCTAGAATTGGAGTTAATCTTTACGGATTTCTGAAAAGAAAGTCGCTTTCTGTTATGCAACTGTTGGTTTTAGACAAGGTTCATCATTACGATTTTCTTGGCGCACTGTTTAGGCAGTGAAGATAGACAGAATAAACTGCTTACATGTATATTATCAGTGGCGGATTTATAGGGGCTCCCCTTTTCGCTAGATATGTACAAGTGCAAATCCAGATTTGGTACAAAAAATGGCTAAGTAGTTTCGCTAATACACATGCGCCCCCCCCCCCTCTCCTTTTCGGAAATCCTGGATTCGCCTCTGATTATAGAATTCAATCGTTATAAATCTCGTTTTCTTTAATACATACTCCTGTCTTCCGAATGAGACAGTAAAAACCGAGGCCCCGTGTTGCGGTATGCATGGCACGCTAAAGATCCCTCACTGCTTCGGGTGGGTCCGTTGCAAAGGTCAAAATTTGTATGCCCCGCATCAGGCAGATGCTGTCACCATATACGTGAAATAATCGTGGTGTGACGTTAAACAAAAATCAACATTTATTACATTCATATATTGATGTATGTATGTTAATAAAGAAATTGTAATTTATTCAGTTATTCTCACCTCTGATTCGTTCTTTTGTCTGGTGTAATTGTATGGATAAGATCTGTCGAGACCGGCAATCACGACACAATCCATGCGTGTGCGATTTCATTTTATTTTCCAATGTTCTCTAACATCACGTTACATAAATCAATCAGATAGAAGAAGGATAATTCCAACATGAAAATCATACTGCAACTTCTCCCTATTACTTTCTATCATTTAACGTACAAAGATAATTTTTAATTCGATACCACGCGGTTTATAAATAAACAATCTCGATCTACTTTCGTTTTGATGTCACTAAAACGCCATCTCGTGAATTTCAAGAAAGATAACTATGTCGAGGCGGAATTGACCTGTGAACTTTGATAGCAGTTTACGGCTATAGGGGGATGATGTAAGAAAAATAAACTATATGAAATTTTTCTTTTGATGAGTTAGATATATAAAAATGTCATAAGAGATTTATGTAAAATTCTCTTCCTGTGACATTTAATATAATATTAAATTAATGTCTGTCAGAATTTTAATGCAAATATATAAACAATCAATACATGTATAATGACAATACAGTTAATTCTTATAAAATTTTGAAATGTTCTTGTAATAAATTTGGCAATAGTTACAGATGAAAATTGTTCAATGTCTTTTATGACTGTCTCTTCATATAATCTGAAAATAAAATTTTATTTATACATTTAAATACTCATGATAAGATAGGCATAATATATTTGATAAGTATTTTACAAAACATTTGTACAATCATGTTTATTGAGTGTCCTTTGATTCAGATAAATTAAATGAAAATTATCAGAATGAAATTTTAATATAATAACATACACAAGAAACAATTCACATATTGACTAGAAAACATAAATTTTTCAAATGTTACATATCCGTCAGGATTTGGGATTTGACAACTCTATCACTACGGGTTATGTAAGGTTGTGAATGACCAGTAGTAGAGATGGGTTCAGAAATTGTTGTGGGGGCTGGTTGACTTTGAGATTGACCTTCATGTGGAGTGACATCGGCCTGTGATTGACATTTTTTGGACTGCTGATCTGACCTTTGGATTAGTTTCAGTTGTGGGGGTATGAGGGTGTTTGTCATTATATATCTTGTAAACTGGGGTGAGTGACATGTCAAAATCTTCATTGGGTTTTATCAAACGACGACGGTTACGCCTAAGCACTTGGCCCCTTGTAATTAGTGTGTAATTGGGCGACATGAACAATTGTTTTGTAACATTAAGAAAAACAAAATCATTACACGATGTCGCTTGCCATATTCTCCATAACCTTGACCTTGAATATCACTTTGACGGCTTAAGCTTCAGCTTGACCTTGGGCTCTCGTCATAATTAATCCTTCGTGCAAGTTTGATGGAAGTATGATATTTAATACTAAATTAATGTCAATAATGTGAAAGCGTGACTAACAGACATGCAGACTTATGGACAACAGAGAAATTGATCCCAAAGTCGTTTTGTTTCGAAGACGACATACAAAAAGGTCTGATAAAGTGTAGTGTAGATGCAAATTCCATGAAAACCAGATACGAGACCAGTTTTAAGGGAGGAGTATGCATCTCCTGTCTAGTTGTGTTTTTAATTAATTCACAAAATATTCACAAATGGCAGGGAAGTCATGGCACATTATACATGACTAGCTATCACAGGGACAAAATGACAGTAAAGGTTAATGCTGTGTGTTCAGCCATTTCACGCCAAGTATTCATCAATTTGATTGAAATAAACATTATGTAATAAGGAAAATTACTATGTGTTAACTAGGGCAAGTGTAACACACCATGTATGTTGAAAGTCCTTTTCTTTATTCTTAATGATCCTTGAATATAAATAGAAATGATATACAGATCAGATGAACATCTTTTATTTGTGAAAACACTAATATAAGCACTAGAAAAGAGGTTAAAGTTGACAATAGACAGACAAACAGACAGGACAAAAACACAAAATATACCCCCGATCTATCGATCCGGGGCATAAAGCTAAAACATTTGACTAGCATGCAAGAGTTTTTGTCATTAATAGAAATAAATAATATTGTTTTAAAAACTTACAAAGCTTGACCGTAAGTCAATGTAAACAATTATGCTACGTTCAAATACAATTCAAATTTATATTGAAAACAAATTTGTAATTTATCCAAAAAAAATAATAATACTAAAAAACCCAAAGCATTTTTGCATAATTTTGTCAAGTATGAGTAGTATTAGTGTTTTTAGTACAATTCAAATCAAACTAAGATTAATCAAAACAATAGGACTATCATTATTGTTATATCGAATTAATAAATATATGCTACTGTAGTCTATGTAAAAAAAAATAGGTTTCTTTATGCTGATTTATCTTTTAATTTTAATATAAGGCTCTGGAAATTAAAAATTTATTAGAATATTTGTTCACCAATTTTTACTTTGTATCAAATATAACTAGCACTAGTAGCAAAGCTATCATAAACTACATGAAGGTTATCTTTGCTAGATTTGGCATTCCAGAGACGGTCATATCTGATACTGGTCCCCAGTATAGCTCTCATAAATTTGCAGAATATTCATCAGCCTATGATTTTGTCCACTCCACCTCTAGTCCCATATATCCTCAGTCAAACGGTTTAGCTGAGCCCATTGTCCAAAAAATAACGCACATATTTGAGAAAGCTAAATCTAGTGAAAATGACCCATATCTTTGACTTCTTGAATACCGTAACACCCCCTACAAAGTACTGGTTATTCCCCTCCCAATTACTCCAGGGGAGACAACCTAGATCAATTTTACCTACACTATCCAACTAGAAGTCGTTTACTCTTATCTTGCAAAACAGTCCATACAAATTAATAAGGAAAAACAATTAAACACCACAGGGTTTCATCAAAACCCCTACCACCCCTTATTATTGGTGACAAAGTCAGATTTCAAATAGATGATAATAAATGGAAACCTGCCATTATCACTGAAAGAGAGTATGATCACTCTTATATCGTGAGATCACAATATGGTGGCATCTTTAGAATTGACCTTAAGCTCGTAACATAACAATATTTGGGTGGTGTTTCTACACAGGTCGCAAAAAGTGTAAAATAAACATCAATGCGTTATTAAAAATTATTGATAGGGATATATAAAAATAATCATTTCTTCTTATGTATTTATCTATTGACTTATTTACAATAAAACACTGGATTTTCCTTTTAACTGAATATATTTTAATCTATTTTTTCATACAGAAAAATTTAGTGTTCTTATTGTAAATAAATAAATAAAGTCCGTCGAGAAAGGCCGCTAGCGGAAATGTACGGAAAGAATAGTATTTTTATTATAAACAAATAGATAAATTTTAAAATGTCTTGTTCTATACGTTGTACTTAATTTCACCTCCTTTTATGCACATCCATGAAACAGCAATATTTACCAACCAGGAAATCCTACTTATACTCTCAAGAACTTTTCGGTTTCGGAAGTACTCGAGAATCATAAATCTGCCCTCAATACGTTTGGTATTGACAAATAAATTAAATTTAGAACTTCCATATTTGTATTGCATTCCAAAAATGCACAAAAACCCTTATAAACAACGCATTATCGCTGGTTCCTCGAAGTGTTCCACAAAATCTGTATCGATGCTACTCACAAAAATATAATCAGAAATTAAATCTGGCCTTCATAGATATTGCGAAACAGTATATTCCAGAAGTGTAATTAATCAAATGTGGATCCTTAAAAATTCAAAATAGTTGTTAGAACATCTAGAATCAAAAAGTTTTACTAAAATTCACTCCATCAAGTCTTTTGACTTTTCGACTCTTTACACAACGATCGTAAAAACGGAAGCCGCAAATTCAAATATATAGTAATAGGCCACGATACAACTTACTTTGTTAGGGAAAATTCTGATTCCAAAAATAAATACACTAAAACAACTGTCATCCAGATGTTGAACTTTCTTATCGATAACATTTTGTGGTGTTTGGAGGTAAGGGTTTTTCAACAAATTGTCGGCATTCCAATGGGCACTAACTGTGCTCCGCTTCTGGCTGACATATTCCTTCACTCATACGAAGATGAATTCATTCAGTCTTTGCTTTCGCAAGGAAAAAACAATTGGCTCTTGGCTTCAATTTTACTTATAGATATATAGATGACTTGTTTTCAATTAATAATCCTTCATTCGCGGATTACCTTAGCATCATCTATCCAAGTGAACTGGAGGTCAAAGAAACCACAGAAATAAGTAATTCTACTTCGTATTTAGATATTATGTTGTCTTTTGACATTAATGGTCAATTGAACACCTCACTCTATGACAAACGTGACGATTTCAATTTCGCTATCACAAACTTTCCTTTCATAAGTAGAAACATTCAATCATCGCCCGCATACGGCGTATTCATATCTCAGTTAATACGTTATTCCAGAGCATGTTCAAATTACAATGACTTTGTTCTGAGGGCTAGACGACTTTCAGTTAAGCTGCTCAACCAGGGTTATATATGTGCTAGACTAGCAACGTCACTGAGGAAGTTTTACGGTCTTATTACTCCATATGATATCTCGTTACCCAGACTTTTAAATGATATTCTGGACTGAGACCGATTTCGATCATTTTACACAGATTTGACACCTTCTATACTAGAAGGTTACCTACTTTGACTTCTCCATATATAAATACATATAGAAGTTACACGATTTGATTCTTTCTACTGGGTATATGTGACGGGTGTTGCTAGCAAGCAGGAGATGCTCACTCTCCCCGGGCACCTGATCTCACTCCATCACAGGGGTTCACATATGCTCTTCAAGCAGACATATTTTTTTATTTTCCATTTATTTTTCATTTTCACTGATTTTGTATGTCCTCTGGTTTCATGATTTTTAAACTTATGGTTTGGATTTATCCATCATCTTTACATGCTACCACTAGGTCAATGCTGTGGGTTAGTTTTTTTGTTTGTTCGTTCGTTTGTTTGTTTGTTTGCTTCATTCTTCTTTCTTTAATTCGTTCAATAAACCAAGAGACATCGCGCTGGAGAGTCCTGTGTCAATAAAATTGTTTTTGCTTAGTACTTAATTGATGTCATTTATTAAACGGCATATGTAAAGATCATGTTACAAAAGTTAGAATTTGAACATTATATAAGGTATGTTAGCTTTACTTAACATAATTCAGTTAAAATGGTTGAAAAGTGAGATTTTTTTTCTAATTCCCCGCTAATAATATCATCACATATAATATATATAAAAGACAGATTTCAACGAACCATTTTATATTTTATAGACCGTATAAAAGTACACGCGACTGCACGGCCGGAGGGCCATCGCAGTAAGTGTCAGTGTTTTTCAGTGGCGTCAGAGTTCTGCAGAGTTTTTCAGGGTCGTCAGTGTTTTCAGAGTAGACTTCAGAGTTTTTCAGTGTCGTTAGAGTTTTGCAGAGTTTTTCATGGTCGTCAGTGTTTATCAGTGTAGACTGAAGAGTTTTTCGGTGCCTAAAAGGGCCGTCAGGGTTATTCATTGTTTTTCAGATATACTTCAGTGAATATCAGAGGTTATTTTTAGAGAAAAACGGGATTCTCAGCCCAGTAGCGAGAGTCCGAGTTTTTAAGCGTATCAGCATCTGCGGATTTCTGAGGAAAATTGCATCATCTTCCATCGTTCTTTAACGTTTTGCGGTTGCGCACAGTGTGAAATTCTTTAGAGCTCATGGTTTAAAACTGTTCTTGCGAGTATTTGTAAGTTGCTTTGTCAAGGATGAGCGTTTCACAATCATAGATGAGCTTCTCTCTCACTTTTTGCGAGGAGATTCCAAACACAATTTAGTCTCTAACCATTTCATCAGGATGATTGTACGTACATTCTTTAACCATAGATTTCAATTTCGTTTCGAACTGATACGTTATACGGATTTTGTACCTTGCTCCTTTTTTGGGTTTTTTTTTTTTTTTTTTTTTTTTTTGTTTTTGTTTTTTTTTTTTTTTTGTTTCTTTTTTTTTTTTTTATTAAATTTAAATCTGGCAAAGATCGGATTTAGTTTGTGTTCTACTTACCGCTTTAATCGATCGTAGTGTGGCTGAAGTTTCTTTCTGTAATCCCTTGCTAGGTGTGACCACGTTGCAATTATTTCTCTGCCCCGATCAACAACCAACAGTAGTAAATACTTGATTTTGATCTCTTCATCTTTGTCCAACACAGGCCTTTCGAAAAGCAAAGTCATGTGGCCCTGGAAATTTTTCCACGCTTCTGTAACATGACAATTTCAGTTCCTAATCCCTTACCATCATTGTATGGTTAACTAATCCTTTATCGACTTTGTTGCACATGTGCAATGGTTTAGGGAACACATGTTTCCGCCCAAGTTGATTATAGTCTTGAATTCTAAGCAGACAGACGTGTTTATGTTGTTAATACTATTCTTGCTGCACTTTTGCACGGTCCGTTTAAAGTGAACCCAAAAACATACGAGAATTCCGCCGCCTTAGATGGATTCGGAATCAACAAATCCTGCTGATGCCTGGTAGAAGTTTAAACAGCACGTGGAGTTAGTGTTGAACGGATCCTTGAAAGACAAGGACGAACACATGGAAACTAAACGAGGATGAAAAAAAGTCGCTAGATGTACATTTCAAAAAGTTTAAGAATCACTTCCAACCGAGACTGAACACTGTATTTGCAAGATACAAATTTAAAAATGAAATTCAAGGATCACAAACTATTGAACAATTAATAATCACACAGGTTATTGATAAAAGATTGCCATTATGCAAATAAAGATGAGCTGCTTCGCGACCATATTGTCTTTGGTACGAATTCACAAAAAGTCAGAGAAAAACTGATAAACGAAGGTGGAAAGTTATATTTAGTCAAGGCAATACAGATTGCTCAAATTCATGAATATCCCAAGCAACAGTTACAGACTATGGGAACATCCGATGTCATTGCTGTTGAAACACACCGCAAGCTGAAAGGAAGAAACAGTCGCTCAAGTGGACATATTGCAAACAAACGCCAAAATGTAGGTTCGTGCACCACTAAGAAAACCACAACAGTGGAAGACTCGCGTTCCGACTATCGTGATAAGCAACAAACTAATAAACCAAAATGCTCAAAGTGTGGATATCAGCACACAAAGTCCGAAGCTTGTTCAGCGAAAGGTAAGGCGTGTGAGTTTGACCTTGGAACTGAGCACTTATGCTACTAGTACCTATGCTTTTCAGTGAAAATCCAGTGTATCCAGACAAACCTTTAGATGGATACAGTGGTTCTGATATGTTCAATGCTTTAGATACTGACAAGGGTATAATGTTAACTTAAGAACCACTGTCAACTTCAAACATAAGTTTGTTAGAGCCAATTGTGACAACTGCAAAAGCTTGATTATTTTATTTATAATCTACATACCATTCGTTATTAACTTGTTCAATGTTATCAGTATACAAATCAACATTTCATATGAAGGATACTCTGGCTTTTTGACTTCATGGATTGATCGTTCCTTGAAATAGCACGCAAAATGGTTCAGTTTGTGGCAATGGTCATTCCAATTACTATCACGTTATTGACCCACAAGGTGGACATGCACCAGAAATACTTGGTTTTAAGTCATGCCTAGAACTTAGAATTGTAAGTCTTGTTGATTCTGTTGTAATGACCCCTGTCAATTCTGTAAACTCTGCAGAAACCTTAAGTAAGGCATCTATCCTCAATGAATATAGTGATGTTTTAACGGTTTAGGTGTATTGCCAGGTAAGTGTACCATGTATGTAGATCCTAAGGTTGTCCCTGACATACACCTCCAAGACGCGTTCCTCAGAGTATCAGAGTAAAGCTGAAAAACTGAAGCCCGAATTAAATAAAATGGAGCAGATAGGTGTGATTTCCAAGGTCGTTAAACCTACTCCATGGGTTAACTTTCTTGTAGTCGAGAACCATCAGGTGCTCTTAGACTTTGTTTGGACCCTAGAGACCTTAATGAAGTAATGTTACGACCCCACTATCCTTTATTCACCCTAGAAGATGTACTGTCACAGCTCCCTGGTTCAAAATATTTTACTAATAAATATAGAACATATATACCTTTTAATTTTGTGCACCATATGCCCATTTCGACAAGTTATGTCTCTTCAGTGATGCTTGTAGCCGAATGATTGGAATTCTAAAAATATATAAAATATGAAGAGCAGTGTTGAAGCTAAAATGACCGAAAAGTGAACCAAAGAATCTATCTAAGGACAGAGCTATGCATGAGGGAGATTCTCCTTGGTTTAAGAGTGATTTACTTAATTTGATGACTGAAAATTTGAAGTATATATTTCATGTCAGTACAAAAGCACTGAAAACTAGACTTATGATGCCCTCGGGCACTATCAGTCCACCAGCAGTGACATCGGCCAACTGGTACTAAGCTAGATGCTAAAACAGGATATTGGTCCTTAAAACTCACAGAGGAATTTTCATATTTGACCACATTCAATACACCTTATGGAAGGTATAGGTTTTAAATGTTACCATTTGGACATAAGTAATCCCGGGGTGAATTCCAAAGGAAAATTGATGAGAGTAATGAAGGTCTTGATGGTATTGTAGCCCTTCTTGACGATATCTTGGTATATGGCAAATCACGAAGAGAACATGATAGAAATCGTTGAGCAACTTCAGAGCGCAGTAGGGAGAACGGCATTAAGTTGAACAGTGAGAAACTAGTAGTATGTGTCTGAGAAGTAGATTATTTTGGTCATTTACTAGCTTCTGATGGTTTGAAGCCTGACCCTTGCAAAGTGTCCGCAAAGACATGTAGCCCCCTTGCAACCGAGGTGAACTGGAAACTATATTGGGTATGAATCACACTTTTCAATAATTTTGTCTGAAGTAACTACCAAAAATAAATTTGTGTGGGATGCTATACAAGACAAAGCTTTTCAAAAGGTCAAGGATAATTCTACAAGTATATGCTTCTAAATATGGACTTGGAGCCACATTGCTTCAAGGAGAGAAACCAGTTGCATTAGCATCAAAGTTACTGATCCGATAAGCAATAAATCATGCCCAAATCCATAAAGACATTTATGCAGTCCGGTTTGGATGCAAGAGATTTCATCAGTATATTCATGGTCGTGTTATTACTGAGCAAATTGACCAAAAACCCCTTTTGTCGATAATGGTAAAATCTATACATGCTGCACCCCGAACATTGCAGAGAACGATTCTTCAGTTGCAGATACAGCATAAAGCTTTTATTTGTGCCAGGTAAAGAAATACATGTAGCAGACACTGTCCATAAAATTTCTGAAGTACATTCACTCAGAAATATCCAAAGATTTCGACGCCCAGGTACATTTAGTTACTAGTAATCTTGAAATTAGTGAATGTACCATACAGGTCATTAAGGATTCAACCAATGCAGCTTCTCGGTGCCAGGCCCTTGTTGAATCATAATAAAAGGCTGGTCAAAAACCATATATAGTTGCTCTTTATCGGTACAGGAGTACTGGAATTTCATAGACCAGCTATCTTTTCATGATTGCCTCATAAGGAAAGGTCATAGGTTAGTCATTCCAAGCAATATGAAAAATGATGTTTTAGAAAATTCATTCAGGTCATATGGGTGTTGAAAAAGCAACCAGTCGTGCAATAGACCTTGTATTTTTGCCCAAAATATCTACTCAATTTAAAGAACTTATCCTGAACTGTCTACTTGTCTAAATTTCCGTGATTCCAATACAACTGAACCACTGCAACCACATGACATCCATATGTATCCCTGGCAGGTTGTGAGGAAATGACTTGTTCACACTACATGACAAAGACTGCATTGGGGTTGTAGACTACTATAGTCGATACTTTGAAGTAGCACGACTACAATCAATTTTAAGTTCAACCGTTATCAAGAACTTGAAAGAAATATTTTGTCGCCTTGGTTTCCCTGAAGAATAATTTCAAACAATGGTCCACCGTATTTAAGCCATGAATTTCAAGATTTTAAAATGAATGGAACTTACACATTGGACATCTAGTCCCAAATTCCAAACGGATTAGCTTAGAAGACTGTTTAAACTGTAAAGCGTCCTATCAAAAAGTCAACGACCTCTGTTCAAGATTCTTTGCTCGCTTTCTTAGAATATCGTACTTCTCCTCTTGATATTGGATTTTCATCATTCCAACTATTGATGCCAAGACGTCTTAGAACTGCAATATCCTTAGCACCAGAAACCTTAAAACCTAAGTACCATGATCTCCATGACATCAGAAACAAACTACAAACTAGTCATGATAGTGAAAAAGCCACGAGAACTTTTAACTCCAGGTGACAATGTCAGAGTCAAGGTCAAGGTCAACTTTGGACACCAGCTGTTGTTGTGAAGAAAAAGTAATAGATCATATATACTCCAAATCAGTGATGGTTAAAGGTATAGGAGGAATAGAAAATTTATACACAGGCCAGAGAACAGTTGCTAATCTGATATACCTGAAACACCCGAATATCAATGTATTAGTAATAAGATTACAAGCATGAATCTGCAACCTCTTAAAAATTCAGTAAATCCACCCAGTAGTCCATCTCATAAATCAACCAAACAATCCCCAGATTACTGTCCTTGTCCCTTATCCTCCAGTAAAGTCTGTGAATCATCCTTATATAACTGGATCAGGTAGAAATGGCAAGAAGAAAATTATAGAATCCATGTAATATTAAAATCAAAATTGTATGTGATTTATATTGTTTATTGAATAATTATGTGAATCAAGTACTACGGGGTATATGTGACGGGTGTTGCTAGCAAGCAGGAGATGCTCACTCTCCCCGGGCACCTGATCTCACTCCATCACAGGGGTTCACATATGCTCTTCAAGTAGACATATTTTGTTATTTTCCATTTGTTTTTCATTTTCACTGATTTTGTATGTCCTATGGTTTCATGATTTTTGGACTTGTGGTTTGGATTTATCCATCATCTTTACATTCACATGTTTTATTTACAAAAAGTGACATTATATTGAGAAAATAAGTGACTGCAATAACGGTACAGTATTAACCATAAATATATTGTGTATGTTAAATTAAAAATTGATTCTTTTTGAATTGATTCTTTTACTTGTATTCACTTTTCCTAAATCAATTTGTTCTGTTACATTATAAGGTCATACATGGTAGTAATCTCACTGTTTATGCAAACTATATATTTGTATATTTATCCTAAGAAAGAAGAACTAAGCAGACAGACGTGTTCATGTTGTGCACACTATTCTTGCTGTACTTCTGCACGGTCCCGTTTGAAGTGAACCCCAAAATATTAGTTTCCGGGAGATTTGTCGACTCCCAGTCCCAGTATCGGTAGGCCTGTAAGATCCATTTCTGAACAGTTTCAGTTGTTTTTGACACCATGATATGGTATGAATACGATCTGAGGAGACCCACGCAAACCATGCATGTGCGATTTTATTTAATTCTCCAATGTTCTCTAACATCACATGACAGAAATCAATCAGATACAAGAAGGATAACTCTGACTTAAAAGTGATACTGCAACATCTGGTTTTTAAGATACTCTATTTTTGTTACAACTGCACGGTTTTAAAAATCATGAGATTTGAAGAATATGATAATGTAAGGGTTAATACCATCCATATAATTCACATTTTCACATACCTTTTCATTGTGAAGACGTCAATGAAGTTCGACAAAACAGTAACAAATAATGTTTTTGTTTACGTATTTACGACTAATGAATTTTAGAATGTAATGTTATTTTATGAACCGTGGAAACCTGAAGCCCGTTTCATTAAACGGCGCAACTCCCGGTGTAAGTTTAGTTTTGCGTAAATACTCGACTAGACTAAATTTCTAACTAATTTGCGTTTCATCAAACGGCGTAACTCTACGTTTGGCGTAGATTTTGTCGAACCGCTGCGTCAATCTTGCCCCTAGACTAAGCGTTGACGTAAATGTTAGCAGACGATTAAAATGGCCGCTTTCATAATACCGTACTTGAATAGCAAAATCGGCGTTCTTTGATGCGACAACGAATGACAGAGGCCAAGTATTAGATACATTAGATGATCAAGAGTTAATCTCTAGGTATAGATATCACAAATACCATTGAAGACCTCACTGTTCGATCAACGATGATACGGCAAGCTGTACCCGCCCACATACAAGTAAGTTTTCTAAGATTTATCTCCGTTGTGTCAAACGTTGTGTATATTGAACGAAAAGTCGTGCAAGATTATGTATTGTGCTATATGGAAGACCTATAGATCTTTAATGATATTAAATTGCATTAAGCCTATACTCTAAAACCTTCAAATATCAATACAACCTTACTTAATGTAAAGGTACATAGAAAATGTCTACATGACCAATAGGTAGAAAAAGAAATCACTGCCTTTAATTTCCGAAGACTTATTTCTACTTGAAATATAACTGGGGGAGGGAGCAGACATATCTACTCCTGCAAACATCATAAAATGAAATGCGAAAAACTAAAGAGTACAGTATTGAAATCGCATGATATAAAATTTTAAATCAAACAAAACATACACACACGGTGATAGCTTTTTCCCCTTTACATGATTTTCACGCAAGCTATTTGCATGTTATATGAATGTAACAGCGAATAATAATAATTACTCGTGATGTTTTCACCTGTTCTTACTGAATATAGATGATGTTATTATTTAATCATAACCTTAGGAAACATTCAGTTATTGCTTAAATAAAAACTCCTTTCATTATTATGGCGTAAGGAGATCACGATTAAAGGAGTATCTTTAATCCATGTCCACTTCCCAAAATATCATATACAGAGGAAAATACCCCACATGATAATCAGGCGAAAATATTGAATAGCATGCGAAAAAATAAAGAGTGATGAAATTGCATGATTTTAATATGAAAAAAAAATTACACGCACCATGATCACTTTTTTTACACGATTTCCATCTAAGATATTCGCATGTTGTTACTTTTTAAATGTTTTATTACGTTTTAAACCTAATGTTACTTTTTAAATGTAACGGCGAATAATAAAAATGCGTGATATTTTCCCCTGTGCTTACGTATGTAAATAATGTTATTATTTAATCGTTAGTCATCAGCAGGAACCTTCTATATGTATAAGGTATATACGAGTTCCTGTAGTAAGTAGTTTCAAATACATTTCTTGTAAAATACCTTCTTTTACTCCAGTGGAGAGAGAGGGAGAGAGAGAGAGAGATGCAGCAAAAAAGAAAACAGGGAGGGCGTTCATTCACCTACATTGCTAAATTGTATGTTTTACCATATGCATCTAGGTTCTTGCAAGCTTGAGATACTTAGCAAAAGCAGATTTCTTCAGCGAATTGATTTTCACGCTTGATCATTCATCTATAAGCAGGACGACTTTACGCACAGATACTTGTACTAATTTCACTTTAAGAAGGACTTATATAGTACTCTTGTGTATAACTCCTTGATTAGAGTTCAAAAAAATGTAAATAAGAGAATTTTTGGTTGAAAAAGTGGTCACTAAAGACAGTTGACCAGTGATGTACATTCCATGTATACATAAAGATAATACATTGAATTTGATCTACTCATAGTTTCTAAGACTATTTCTGCTATCACTTCTTCTTAATCTAAAGATGAAGCATTCTGTAGACGGCTGATTCATAAAAAAAAGGTTCTCTTAGAAATTTTCTGGCCATTTCTACTTACGAAATTAATATATATTATCATTACTACAGTGGACCACTGAAAAATTGAGTGGGATTGTTTTATCTGATAAAATGATTATCATATAATAATTTATTATTATATCATTCAACAAGTTGTTAAAATGAATTTACTTCCTATTTTCTGCAGTTTTTTTAGCAATAAATACCAGACTCAACAATATCCTATTTTCAAAGAATGTCCATACCCAAAGAGAGATGAAAGCTGAATTCTATACACTGGACTCTTTTCTAAATTTACTTGATGCCATTGATTGGATTATCATCCCTATTAAAGGAATGAGTGGGTCAGATAAACCAGCATATGTGTGTAGAAAAGGATTTCATACTTTGAGTATTCAGGCAGTTATAGATGCACAGATTAGGTAACACTAGCTCTTTAATCTAAATAAATTTATGATATTAATTGTCTGGCTATAGTACTCATATTGATTGTCATAAAATGAATTTATGATAACAATTTTGTAATAATCTTCCTTTACACATGATAAAAATTGTTTTTATAATGACATCTTATTTTCACTATATATACAACGTTATAATGGATAATAAATGTGACTCAACAAGTGCTTGTTCTTAAGAGAATGACAAATAACTCTTCCTCTGTATTACAAGACTCAAGATGTTTAAAGTATAAGAATGATTATATGAAAATGCATTGTGATATATCATGTTATAGAATGAGTATATACTGAGAAAAAGACAACGATAAACAAACTGATGAGATTGATTCTAATTGTACATGTATAATATGAATATCACAGTACTGATGAATTCAATATACAATAATGAAATATTCTTTTTAGTAAACTAGAGAATTCATTACAATTTATCACTGCCAAAAAGGAAATTGCAAGATTTTATTAATTCCGATATCTTGAAAGAAAACAAATATTTGTGATTGTATATATTTTTAGATGCATATACATGCGTAAACTTACGATGTTTTTACATTTGCAGATTTGTTAATATAAATGCAAGGTTTTCTGGAGCAACAAATGACACCTATATCTTGCAAAGTTTACAAATTTCAAATATCATGGAAAGAGGAAGATGGTTTATAGGGGATTCTGGCTACCCTTTGAAAGATTGGCTACTCACCCCATTTGCAAATCCTGTGACAGCAAAAGAACATGCATATAAGAAAGCACTAAATATGACAAGGCATATAGTCCAAAGAGTCTTTCGAGTTTTGAAGTCACGCTGCAGGTAAAATTTATCATTTATAATCTTAACTAAGGCAAAAGAAATGTTTCCAGTACCCCAACCGATTCTAAATTTTGGTCCGGACCCTAAAAATTGCTATTCCATTTCAGTAGAAAACTATTCCAATCTTGAATATTTGCCTTAAAATGTAGTTTTTGATATTCAGAGGATAACTGTTTAGACAAAAGATAGGTGAATGTTCCAAATGCATTTTAATTGCTATTGAACATTGATTAAGTAATAATTAATCAAATTATCAAAAACTAAAACAAAACAAAACAAAAGATCCGACCTTTCGACCTAATATCATTAAAGTGTCATATATTTACTCTATGGCATATATGATAATACTTTACATGTAATAAATATAGAACATTTCAATTTTGTGCACCATATGCGCATTTCGACAACTTATATCTCTTCAGTGATGCTCGTGACCAAATGATTGGAATTCACATAAGATATAAATATTTGAAGAGCAGTGTTAAAACCATTATGACCGAAAATTAAACCAAAGAATCAATCTAAGGACAGAGCTATGCATGAGTGAGATATTCCTTAGATTTAGAGTGATTTACATAATTTCATGACGGAAAATTTTAGTATATATTTCATGTCAACGCAAAAGCACTGAC
Source organism: Pteria penguin (assembly GCA_035048485.1). Lineage (NCBI taxonomy): Eukaryota > Metazoa > Mollusca > Bivalvia > Pterioida > Pteriidae > Pteria > Pteria penguin. Next base: position 75,359,365 of record CM068581.1, on the reverse strand, counting down.
AAGTACGAATCCAAGATATTGTTCCGAACTCCACAACTAGAAGTCGAAGAAACACGACAATACATATGTAAATATAATATAAACAATCACCAACCTCTGTCAAAACAGAGGTGGGATCAGGTGCCATGGAGGAGTAAGCATCCCCTGCTGACCGGTCACACCCGTCGTGATGCCATAAGTATAAGCGAAATAGTATTATTCGCTGTCACAGAAGAATTAGTAAACGGCACAGCCGTAGTTAAAATAGGTATATGTTATAAGCAGTAGGAATACTGCTGTATAGTATAGGTAATACAGATGGTTTTGTTACTGTAAAATAAGGAAGTCAACATGTCAGACAATGATACATCATATGAGCAAATAAGGTCTTTATAACGACCGTAAAATTTGCGGAATAGTAACATAAGGATTTATCATATCCTTGTTTGAGTAACTTTTCTCCTAGTAATTGGCTTCGATAAATGAAAGAGCAATACAAGATACAGTACAAACAATACAAAGAGCAAGACAAGTATATCTTCAAGGATTTCTTTATCAATTTCATGTAACAATTTTTTTTTAATATACAGGTGATTGCCTTTCACACCACTCTAATGCCCCAGGGTCATTGCAACATGTTTCAGAATCCAAAATTTGGCAATCAGTGAACGTGTACCTTTCCAGCAAACAGGCGAAATCACTAACTTCCACCACAATAATAGTTTCTAGGGAGCAGCGACATCATCAGCTAACCAAATAAGGAATGGTTTTGCGAACAAATTTTGACTTTAGTTGTTAATGGAAAATATATTTTATAAAATCAATACTAAAGAAACTAGAGCATGTTTGTAAAATATGCCCTCCACGTAGGCTTAATTCATAGCAGCAACAAACTCTCCTTAATTGTATGTTTCATGGGCTATAACTCCTATAAATATCACCAGTAGTGTAGTATTAACTTTTGACATTATGGTGTATAATTCACAAAGAGACTAAGATCTAATGTAAGACTTGAGACCTATAATAGCATGGGTCGTCATTATAAGAATGAGTTGAAAGTTTCTCTGTGAATAGTATGCCTGATATACAATTCACAGAGAAACTGTTGACTTATTCTTAGAATTAAGACACACGCTATTATAGGTCTCAAGTCTTAGACTTAAGTTTCTTTGTGAAAAATTCGCCTTTTAATAAGATTTTAAATTATCTCTGTTTAAAAGAACATGACCTGTAAAATATGTGAAATATGATAAAATTCTTATGAGCATTTAATTATATATAATACATGAGAATCACCTAGAAACCAGGGGGCAGGCTTTGTGTAATCATTTAGCGCATTAAGCAGCGCGGACGCTCCGGGTTCGATTCACGGTTTCTGCCACTATGTTTAAGAGGTTGGTTACCTCCTGTTTCCATGTTGTGATATAACTAAAATTTGGTGAAATCGACGTAAAACATCTATCAACCAACCAACCAACCTACAAACCAATAATTGCAGCCTTTTCTATCAGCTGTGACCTTGAAATTTTCCCTTTTGACCTCAAAATCAATAGGGTTATTCCTCTCTTGATAATTAAGCATATATAAGAGAAGAACAGGTTAAAGTTTTCTAAAAGAAGGTTAATGTCCAAGGTCACGCTCACATGTACAAGGTCAAAATTCATGGCATACATTGAAACCTCTGGTCAGAAGGAACCTACACTACTGGGTCCAAAAACCCCTGAGAATCCCGTTTTTCACTGCAAAACTCTGCAACACCCTGAAAAACTCTGAAAAACACTGAAGTCTGCCTGAAAAACACTGAAAAACTCTGACAGCCCTGATAAACACTGAAAAACTCTGAAGTCTATCCTGAAAAACTCTGAAAAACACTGACGACCCTGAAAAACTCTGCAAAACTCTGAAAAACTCTGACGCCACTGAAAAACTCTGCAAAACTCTGAAAAACCCTGAAAAACACTGACATCTGCTGCGATGCCCTCCGGCCGTGCGATCGCGGCCTCGCGTACTTCTATACGGTCCCTTTTATAATATAAGCCCTTGAAATGGTTCGCTGTTATCTATGTATGACCTTTAATAAGTATTAAATGTGATGAATTTATAAGCGGGGAATAAGTAAAAAAAAAAACTGCATTTTTTTACCATTTGTCAAGGACTTATTTTAACGATTTTTATAGATAAAATTACTAGAATATTGTTCCTATTCTGACTTACGTTTGTAAGATGATCTTTACATTTGCAGTTTAATAAATCACATGAATTACGTACTTGGCAAAAACAATTTTATTGACACAGGACTTTCCAGCGCGATGTCACTTGTTTTATTGATCGACTTAAAGAAAGAAAGAAGAATGAAACAAACAAACGAACGAACAAATAATCTAACTACAGCAGTAGCATGTTACTTAACATCGTTGTTTCATAGAGGTGCATTAAGGGAGGGGGAAATAAGTACAAAATATAGAACAAGACATTTTAAAATTTATTTATTTATTTATTTATTTATAATAAAAGCACTATTTTTCCGTACTGTAACATTTCGGCCAGCGGCCTTCCTCGGCGGACTTCGTTTATTTATTTATTTATTTTCTTATTTATTTATTATTTATCTATTTATTTAATTATTAATTCATCTATTTATTTATAATAAGAACTTTTCCGTACGAAAAAAAAAATACATCAAAATAAATTTAATAAAAATAATAAGATTTTAAAAAATCGATAGACGAAGTTTACAGAAAACGCATAGTTTTAATTGTAAACAGATAAATAAATACAGAAAAAAAAGAAATAATTAATTCTATATATCCCTACTATCAATCATTTTAATAACACATGATGATTGATGCTTATTTTTACATCTTTTCCGATCTGTGTAAAGAATCCACCCAAATATCGTTATGTTACGACCTTAAGGCCGCTACCCACTCTCTTTCGAGTTTAAAGGCACTCATGATTAATATTGATAAATCAATATTGCATTCTTCATAAATTAGCGGCCATTCACCGATAAAACGCTGTGAAGTTGCGTTAATTTAATTCTACCAACACCCCCCCCCCCTTTTTTTTTTAACAGTGTCCAACTTGAGTGAACGAGCATGGCTTTGAGTATGCGTATTTCTTTCTCGCTACAGGCCGTAATGCAGCTACTTATTTAATCCGTATGTAAATTAATGGAACAGAATAGCACTTTAAATCACAGCTTTACAAATCTCACATTTCGCATGTATTCTATAATATTGCTATTATCAGAGGAAATGCGGAAGAAATTGAATTTAAATAATTGATGTAGTTTAGTTTATGACATAAAAATAAATAAATGATCGTGTGTAAAACAAATTATTTCAATTTTGAAGACTGAAAATCAGTTTTTGTCCTAAACTTTATAAGTCACTGTTAAAATGACACTTTAATTTTGCCAAAAACACAAAATTAACATTGAAATGTATCAACTGGATATGTTTCAACCTGTTACTAAATATGTTTTGTCCCCTCATACATATTAAGGTACTGTTAATTACGATTCCCAGTTTACAGCATGATAGGTAACAAACTACCGGTATATGAGATTACGAGCGATATTTACCGGGTTAAACAACCGGATGTTTATTACGTAATAGAGTACTGATGACATGTAGAATAAAGGTAAAAAAAACAAAGACTCGGATCAAAATAAAGCAATTTCAGATTCCATGCGTGTGCCGTTACTTTCTAATGAAGATATTCTAGTATAATATATATATAAGAGAGAAGGGGCGTATGTGTGTGGGTGGGTTGGGGGGGGGGGGGGGTTGAGTGTAAGGTCTCAATTTAAATATACTATGTGATTTAAACATCCTACTCGACAATTTACGATTTGGATCCATAGGTTGGGGCTGATCGAGGTATCTGCTCTAAATATGACACCGTTTACTTGAATTTATATGTCATTTTGAAAATAAAGGTCAAATACTTTGATAGTTTTGACAGGACAGGGTATTTTTATGTAAGACTTCTATGTCCCAGTCAACAGGGCGAGCGCCCTTGTATTCGCCATTGCTATACATGACCCTTACTGGATACATTGTTACAATACGTAGTAAGGGAGATACTGTTCATAGGTGGATCTAGAAATTTTTGAAAGAAAAAAGGGGAGGGGGAGGGCACAGTCTCCCATTGAAAATGGCCGGGGGGGGGGTGCTGTTAGGCGAGCGCCCTTGTATTCGCCATTGCTATACATGACCCTTACTGGATACATTGTTACAATACGGAATAGGCGGGCGGATCTGGAAATTTTTGAAAGAAAAAGGGGGCGGGGAGGGCACAGTCTCCCATTGAAAAAGGCCGGGAGGGGGGTGCTGTTAGATAAAATCATTTTATTGTATAGAGTTACATGATGTAGATTAAGTAGGTAGTGATATAACAAACGGCAGATATCGTGTTACACTGATATATTGAAACTTATTTGATGCTAGTTCAAGCAACATTATTGAATACTGAGTGAATATTTAATCACTGAAATATTTTATAGGACAAAATTTACGTATGTCATTCGAATGAAAGAGCAACACGTAGACACGTAAAATTTTCAGTTAAAGAAAGTTATTGTCCTCTGAACTTTGTTATATTACGCTGTTATAATAAATCAAAGGTTAAATTTGTATATCTTAATTTTGTGTGAAAAGTATTGATAGAGAAAAAAGTATTGCGCGCGTGTGTGTGAGAAGGGGTGGGGGTGTTTAAACCTAAAGGTCGTCACATGAAAATATATGGGTATAGTCTCTATAAATGTTGCACCAGAATTGGAATAGAATGCATTGTGTTATTTCAAAATGAATGACAAGCGATTTTCTTTGTGGTCGATTTGCTGTCAGTACTGGTGTATTAAATTCGCTTTTCGTATAAAATTTATAGGTACTGGTCACACTCAAATATTATTTATTTATTTACTAATTTATTTATTTATTTATTTATTTATTCACTTTTTTATTTATTATTCAATAATTTATTATTTATTCACTAATTTATAGTTCTGGAGCTTCTTTATTATATATATATATTTTATTTTTTCTTCACTATTTAAATACACAGTTATGAAACAGTGATATTTACTAGGAATATATGTACATACATTTTCATTTGGAAATACAAATGTACATATATATAAATCTTGGTAAGAAAAGCCTTTGTATTGTAGTACGCCTCTGCTGGGTTTGTTTGGTTTTGAATAATGCATCAGTAAAATTAAATTTAGAGATTCGTTAAAATAATTTCACTTCAAAACACCGTACAAAAATGCAAGATATGTTTTATTTATTTTCTCTTCCCTTTTTTTCTAATTTACAACTCATCACATTTTATATCTAATAGGGTTTATAGAAGGGACCGTATAGAAGTACACGAGGTCGCGATCGCACGGCCGGAGGGCATCGCAGCAGGTGTCAGTGTTTTTCAGTGTTTTTCAGAGTTTTGCAGAGTTTTTCAGTGGCGTCAGAGTTTTTCAGAGTTTTGCAGAGTTTTTCAGGGTCGTCAGTGTTTTTCAGAGTTTTTCAGGGTAGACTTCAGAGTTTTTCAGTGTTTATCAGGGCTGTCAGAGTTTATCAGTGTTTTTCAGGCAGACTTCAGTGTTTTTCAGAGTTTTTCAGGGTGTTGCAGAGTTTTGCAGTGAAAAACGGGATTCTCAGGGGTTTTTGGACCCAGTAGTGCTATGTGTGAAGAATTATAACAGGCAGACAGACGGGAAATTATAAGGTAACCCATGTTTATAATAGGTGACAAAAATAAATTTTCATTGACATTAACGTTGCTTGTATTTGTAAATAGTTTTCTAGTGTTATTACAGCTCGCTCCACTAAAGCAATCTTTCTATTTTCTAAAATTATTTTCTCTTCTAATGCTATCCTCAGTTCTTCTTAACAAATTTTGTGCTTTTTCAGCGCAATCAGTGCTTTTGCCAATAACAAATTTGATTAAATTCACCACATTAATGATTTTTCAATTTTAAGCTTAAAAGGAATAAATGCTTAACTAGATTATGCAAACCATTGAAAAGTTATCATCTGTAAAAAAGTATAATTATGCATTCTGGAATATGGTGCAACGAAAATTTTACTCATAATGGGAAAACAAAATATTGTAATTGCTATGTTCTGAATAAATTTAAGATAGTAAATACATGTAATATGAAATGTCTGTTCTTTTGTTACAATGTATATTGTAGACTACAGGAAACGGAATCGAAAGTAGGCATAAATGCTTTACTTTGTCATTTGATTCCATCTTAAACTTTCTACACTTAAGTCAGTGTGTTAAAATCAAACTATTTCTATAGTCCAAAAGTAGTTAAAGAAATTGTTATAATATATATATATATATATATATATATATATATATATATATATATATATATATATATATATATATATATATATATATATATATATATATATATGTATATATATATATATATGTGTATATCTGCTTTCAATGATTATGGGTATATGTTTAAATATTTTAAGGAGGTACATTGGTCCGATGTAGTCTCAAAATAAATTGTTTATAAATCATTACAGAAATATATAAAATAAAAGTCTCTAAATGGTTGTCTGTGTCACACGTTTTTTAAAAACAATATTTAGGAATTTCAAGCTGAATTGAAAACTGGGAAATAGCCTACAATATTTGCTTATAAAAACAAGAAATATCATTAATAACATTTTAAATGCAGGATATGACCTTAATCTAACGCTGGTTTATCAATGCTTATACCTTTTCTTTGAAATTTCCTCTATTTCATGGTAACTAGTACCTCGTCCACTTCATTGTTTTCTGTCAACTCCTCATTCTCTGTATTGCTGAAGACAACGGTCTTCTCTAGAAATTATAAATAAAAATCAATGGAATTGTTTATTTGAAAAGCAAACATTTCTTGATGAATTGTTATGAAAGCTTAATGTGTTACAGGACTGGGTGACATATGTTGTCCCAGCGTTGACAAATAAATGCCATGTGCAAAAGTTATAAATCTGCGTGTCTATGTATTTCATTAACAAATATATTTTTAAAAGACTTTCTAAATTTCAGGTAAGATATATAGTAAAAAGACATTGTGTATATGCATACGAGATATTGCACTTTCAAAATTCACAAAACAAGACATTTGATCAGCTGTTCATTGAAATCCCACAGTTTTAAACAAATTCGATATTGGGCTGTGATCGAGTCTTGTGATTCATGGTGCCCTCACTCCTGCTTCTGAAAACTTACATGTATATATGGTTCGTATTTTGTCAAAATATTCAAGAGGTTACTGTAGAAACATTGAGCATTTCCAGCAATTGCAATGATTAACCAAGTTACCAAGCATTGCTCTTCCTGAGTATATTTATCTTCCGGGTCAATGGGTCCATTATATGTACTTGCATTACTTTTCCACCTGCATGAGCTACATCTGTAGTTATCCTCCCTTCAAATTTATTTTTTAGGAAAATAGATAAGTACAAATGTATCAAGAAACTTTAGGTGGTTTTATTCTTAATTGTTTAACATAAAACCATTTTCATTCCATATATGTACGGTGATGGCAACTACTTAAATGATGCAAATCATATGAAAATTTAAGCCTAAATATCAATTGTAACAGCTAGACCCCCTTACATAATGAGATATTTTTACATACCATGCTAACTCATATGACATGAAGGCTCTCTGAGTTCAAATGAATTTTCTCATCAGACAGTCAAAACACCGGTGTAGGTAGGATCAAACTCCAGACATCTGTATCAAGACCAAAAGCACATCAATTACTATCATACACACACACACACACACACACACACACACACACATTACACAAACACACACACACATATGTATGTATGTATGTATGTATGTATATATGTATGTATGTATAATGTAAATGTAACATTATTATATATTATGTCATACAGCACAAATACACACTACAGCTAACGGGGCACCCTATATTTTCACTAATATTCATCCCCATCTGGGATCGGATCCCACAACGTATGGTGCTGTATGATCAACTACTATAGTTGTCAAGCATTTGACTGAGCTATATAATTACGCGAACAAATACACATACCATCATCAGCTGTGTCTACAGTTTCCTCTATTCCATGAATCATTACAGGAGGAATGCTAGACAGAACCTGCAATTCATGAATTGAAAAACATATAATAACTATAACTGATACATGAATCATGCACATTTTCCATAAAACTGTTGTATTATGACACATTAAATTAAGTATTCTAATAATTGGAAATATCAATATTTATTCAGACATGAAATACGTATGTATGTTCATGTTATGTAATCTTTGCATCATTTAACAAAGACTACAGAGAAGCAAATTTCTATTACATCCATTTCAGTTAGCCAAAATTTGAAATTAATAGATCTGACATTTTTAAAAATTACATATAGTATAGTGTTTAATAACAGTAATTTTTCTAACAAAAATGCCAGGATTTGTATGAAATTTAACATTCATTGTGATTAAGAAAATCCACCATTTCAAGTGCTTTACAGATGTATAATGTTTCCATTAATGTTGATGTCGTAAGGTAAGTCTATATGCAAAGTACATGTATAATACTTGCATCAATCTCCCATTTTTGAAATGAATGGATGGCATGGTCCCTCCTTCTGTTGTCTGGATTGCCTTCTTTCTTGTAGCCTCTTTCTCTTTCTTTCGTTTTTAACTTCATCTGTTGTTCTTTAAAACTGAACAGAGACTGAATTTCCCCTGTAAATAATGAAAGTTTAATAATCACTTGATCATATGCACTTGTACTTGTACGTGGTAGTTAAAATGCATTATATCCAAGCATAAATTGAAATCAAAGTACTGAGAGTACTGATTAATGATTGATTTTTGTTGAAGCACACTGTACAGTCAACAATAGCAACGCCTAGCGTTGCATTATAAGGCCGTCACTTGATTTGAAGGAATGAATTTGAAAGTATAGAAACATTCCCACATTGCCAAAAATCTGTCAATCATTCAATTCCGTGCTATGGGTAAAAAATTATGGACTAGAAAAAAATTACCTTGCATATATAACTTTGTTTCAAAGTCAAGACACACCTTTGGGACCTGGGCAAAAAATTCTGGGAAATATTACGTATACTCAAATCTATGCAAGGCGTAAAAAGTTATGGCCCAGACGAAGATTTACCCATCATATGCATTGTGACCTTGACCTTGCGGATATAACCTTGAATCAATGTCAAAATACACCCTTAGATCCTAAGCAACAATTCTGTGAAGTATTACTCAATTCTATACAAAGGGTAAAAAGGTATGACACAGACTGATTTACCCATCATATACATTGTGACCTTGACCTTGAAGATACATGTATGACCTTTCAGTCAAGGTCATGACACATCCTTGGGTCCAGGGCAACAGTTCTGTGAAATATTTTTTTTTTCAAAGTCATGCATAATTAAGTAGATTGACAAATATTTGTTTTCACGTGTGCTTTCCCACCCATCCTCTTCCTTCTTTTTTTTTTTTTTTTTTTTTTTTTGGCAATCCTGGATCCGCCACAGTTGATATCCTAAATAATATATTGAATCTGTATCTTAGCAAACCATAGTAATATCCGGCCGAGGTAATAGTCGATGTTTACTCCGTGCGTTCTGTCTGATCAGGGGGAAGGCTGGCTCTAGCGTGAGCGTTCCCGCTTGAGGGGAAGGCTCAAACTAGAGTAGGACAGCCGGGGAGAAAGTCTGGCTATGGGGGGAGGCTCACTCTATAACACCGGCCATTCCGTTTATCAAAATTATAAGCTTACGCAATGTAAGGCAATGTAGCCATATCATTTTAATAGCCACGACTTGCGGCTAAGTTTAAATATACCACCTTGGGCGCAAAGTAGGATATTGCCATAATTAATCATAATGAACTGAAAGGGTATTAAATTTCAACAGGGAAAATAGAGTTATTCCCAGGACAGTAAGAAGCATCCTCAAGCCTGTATATAATTTTCCTATATCAAAATCCATCTTATGCAATATCAGCAGGGACTTACATATCTAATATACATACCTGATCAAATAATTAAAGATTTCTAAACTAAAGGTTGGGTGGAATATCACCCTAGATTATTATCAAGATAAATGAATAAGATAAAGGCGATTATTTCATCTTTAATACATTTATATATTTATGTATATTGTATATATGTCTTTACATGAGGTCATTGAGGGGGTGTATGTGTAGTGTAATAATGTTAAATTGATGGACTTAATGTATATTTGTACTATCATTGGGAGTAAATGACTTGATTTGCAGATTTGGATATTTGGAATCGTGCAACCTTACAGAAACTCGGGTACATCCAGAACCTCAACAACTATAACGGAATGGGGGGGGGGGGGGGGGGGTGTTTCAGGGGGCTTCCCCGAGAAAATTAAAATACATTGTATGTAAGCAAACTGAAAGACTATTTGAACTGGATCTGACTCGGTTTTCCCTAACCAAATATATATATATAAATGAAACACATAGTTCATGTCAACAAATATTGACTTAATACTTGCACGGATCTAAAAATAAATAAATAAATAAATTGGGGGACGGAGGTCTAACCAGATCAAGGGATAAAGGCTATGATTGTCGGGAAATGATATACATATTTCCAAAAACAACATGCGTTTTTATCCACTTCGTTGAAATCAGCGCATGTACCAGGGCATCCTGATGAATCATATCTCCTTTTCATTGTGTTTGCAGCTTCGATCAAGTTTTAACCGACGGTAATTTTGAAAAAAATATGCAATTGGTTATATTGATTGATTGATTGAATTTTGTTTAACGTCACAACACGTATATTTCACGTATATGGTGACGGCATCTGCCTGATATGGGGTATACAAATTTTGACCTTTGCAACGGACCCACCCGAAGCAGTGAGGGATCTTTAACGTGCCATGTATACCACGACACGGGGCCTCGGCTTTTACCGTCTCATCCGAAAGACATGACACCGGCATGGTCCAGAGTGGGACTCGAACCCCGACCTCCCGATCAGGAGGTGAGCGCGATACCAATAGGCCACGCCGGCTTAATGCAATTGGTAACATCTGTAGTGTATTATGATTGTTCCTGGCTTAACAAAGATGTCTTTGTCGCCCACTCCCTATGCTTCCTATCGGAAGGGGGCACGCGCAATGGTTGAATCTGCACCTCAATACCAGAAGTATAAAATTAGTTTAACCTCTCCCTACTTCCTCCTTTTTTATTTTTTTATCTTATTTATTTATTTTATTACTTTTTTTTTTTTTTGACAATCGCTTAAGTGTTGATTAGAGATGGTTATAAATATCTAAAAACCAACATGGAATCGATAGGTCTAATGTTCACGAGATGATCTAAACATACCATATGTACAATAGACTGTGTCTGAAATGTGAAATTTAAACGGACAATATCAAAGCATTACCATGTACCAATTATGGTAGACCGGAGGGTGGGCAATTGTCTGTAATTCAGAAATTAGTACTTAAGAATTTATTACAAAACTAAATCTGATTGTAAAGGAAAAATACGGAAAAAAAAGTGCAAAATTTTGTACCTTTCTCTCTCTATTTGTACCACTTTCATAAGAATTTGAAAACCACATGCAGACTAGATCTACAAAGTTTGAATTTCCAGTCGTGCCTGATTGTATGATTATGCCAGTCGCTGTTAGAGATCCTTTGTCTGGACAAACGTGTTCATTGAAATTTAATTAAACGGGAATAATTCAATACCCCATGTACATTAATACCATTTTCACAACATCTTGTGAAAAGCTATAGATCTAAATCTGAGAAATAAGAATAAAAGATATCGATGTATAAACTAGTGAGATATATTAGGGATTAAAATTAGCGTCTAGAAAAGAAGAAGACCTAGAAACGATTTTCAGAGTAACAGAGGAATAGTAAGGTCTTCCGTGACATCACAAAAGATCTTAAAAATAATAAAAGAAATTAGAGCTAACTAAATACATGTAGATGAAACTCGCATATTTTTTATGTATATAATAACAATATAGAAATGTATAAAGGTTTGTTTAAACATCAAATCACGATATTCTACTTGTCTTTTCGGAAATTCCCGTCACCCCATAGTAATTTTCAAAGTTGTTTTATATATAAATACATGCACTAGGAGTTCAAACGCACCCGACTTACAAACAGTAGAAATACTGTTAAATTATTCACAGTGACTAGAAATGCAAGTTCGTTATGAATATTTTGTATATGAAATGCATTTGATCTTCTCTATATGTATACTCTGACAGTGTCACTTTGTGAAATAATCCGTTATATATACATACGTCACGCACTAACAAGGTTTCAGTAGGATGTTTCAGTGCATATGTGTATCAATATTATGTGTTTATACCTTTAATTGTTCATTTTGATGCACATAGGTTTCAGTATATTTTGAGACAATTGTATAAATCAGAATGGTTTATCAACCACAACGAGGTTCAAAATATTTTCTACTTGTACCGAAACGTCTCATTTCTGTACCGAAACGACCATGTACCGAAATGTCCTTAAATCGAAACATCTATAATCCCTTATACTTAGTCCGAACGACTTGGAACCTCTGACTAATTATATAAGTAAACATTGCAACAGACTATGTACAATACAGAAGATGTTTAGTCGAATAAAGAAACGAGGTCATGCACACAAGTGAAGATGTGCATATATACCAAACACATTAAAAACAAAACAAAACGATCGATCTATCCTTAAGCGAAAGACAGCCATGGTTTAAGAATGGGATGTACGTTTTGACCGACAAACTGTAGCGCAGGAATATTTTTCATATAACTTTATTTTGTAAATAAGAGTACACAAAATTTATCTATTTTAGCAACTTTCAATATGTAAAGCACAAATTCTTTAACTTTAGTTGCTAAAATTGAATTTAATGAAAGTACCAGTTTTGTTTGGGGACTATATTTTTGTTACTGTTTAGGACGGAGGAACACTTGGTTAACATCGGTTTCCAAATTGGGATGGACGGCGGCTTAGGGAAGCTGATTACATCACCTTCCAAAAATAATACGAATTCAATTAAGTCTCAATTTATAATATCTTTTATCTACCATTCCTTACATCTATCTAATCTAGTACGACACAAACTATGTGCTGAATTTTGACAGGCATCGCCTTTGATCCACACCTCGTCGTCCGTTGGGATCGTACTAGATCTGGTCGGACTAAATCTAATGATACCATATGATTGTCACTTAAATGTACAGTAGTATTATTGTCTTATATTTTATCGATACAGAAATCTACTGTGCTGCTGTAAAAAAGAACAGGCCTACTAACCTTGTTACAATCTCCTCCCAAGCTTCTTTTTTCCTCTCTAACGTCGAACTTGAAGAAAATATGCAAAATAGAATGGAACGTTTATTTTTTATATATCTTTCCACTTTACTTTTCTGTGCTTCTTGGAACTTACCGACACATTTTACACGTATCAATATAATCTTTCTTCTAAAAACAAACAGCAGACGAGTTGTTTACTTGAAATGGAAAGTATAAAATGCGCATGCGTACGTCAAGTGTAAAGTTAGTTGACTCGCTAGTGAAATCGTTACATACAGTTACGCAGAGACTTAGGAAAAGCACATTAGGTTCAACTAATTATAAGAATGTGCGTAATATTTAGTTAGTGAAAAATATACGGCGTTTGATGAAACAGGCTCCTGTAACATATTGTTTATCATACAGTTTTGTATAATGTATCATGTCTTAAGTCTTTAAAATAAATGTATTCACGATTCAATCATTTCAGTTGTCAAAATGTTTTTATGGAAAATGTCCCATTAGAACAAAACATAGCCAAGAATCAAGCGCTGAAAGAAAATCTCTTCATGATGGTTGTGTGTATAGAATTGAGAATTCCCTTGTTCCTGGTAGGCAAACCAGGCAGTTCAAAGTCCTTAGCCAAGACTATTGTCGCAGACGCAATGCAAGGAAGTGCAGCACATATGCCTCTCTTCAAATCCTTTAAAGAAGTAATATTTTTCATTTATTTATTCATGCATTGTCCTAGTTTGTTATTTAAATGATCATGAAAATTTTGCTTTTGAATAAAATAAATGTATTCAACAATATCGAGTTGAAACAGAAGTGTATATATATAACTTAACCATGAACCAATCATTGAAATTTCAACTCAAATATGACTAAAGCAATTAACCTGTAATATGATTAATGATTGTCCATTTATCTCCGATTTTGTCTTGATGGAATAGTGTTCACTTGAAGCAGTTAACATTTATTGCTTATATCAATAATGCTAAAAACATCATAGACGAAGACGGAAAATTGTGAATTCATTGCACTCAAACATCGTAGATGTAATATCCGCAATGATCTATCATAAATGAAGTAATCAGTCACAATAAAGATATGAACATATACACCTATATTAATTCATTAAATCAGATGCGCATATCAACGACTGAAATCTCTTCAGTCCGGGTTCCAAACTTCCAAATATTTATAGAGTAAATTATTTTCTTGCATGTATGTATCCAATAGGAAATATTTATAATTACCCAGAATAGACCTGTCCATAACGAATGTTGAACTTAGTTTTGATTTAAATCATAAAAATTGTCTATTGTTTACAAATAGTTAAGGTTTTACAATAAAATTGTATTTATTAAGGCATTCAGTCCATAACCTAGTATTATATCTTGGTAGATATAATTTTCATCTTTGAAATGAATATATCATTTTGAAGAATCTTACAAAATAAGACCTTTTACCGAAAGGATTTTTAAAAATAATGTTATTTCATCCAAATAGGGATATCTAAACTTTATATTGAACACTCTGAGAATTACCTATGTTCTGCTTATATTTTTTTTTACAAAAGACAACATTTAGGATAAATTCATGGTTAAAAGCCCGTAACATTTTAATTGACCAAGTTTCATAAACAAAAATAAAGTTTTTATATGACAGTCCTCCGTAGGGAAGTAGTAATGAATAAACAACAAAACACTCGTATGTCCACAAATTTTTGGCCGCGTGGCCTTTATCGAGTGGGAAATATTGAAAACAGAATATCAATTTACGTCCATATTGCTGAAGTATGAAAGTCTTTTGTTGTAAAATAAAGTTCACCAGGCAGAATTTCTGTACTATAAATATTTCATACTTTGAACAAAGGGAGACAACTCATCTAAAGGCATTCATATTGTACTATCCCAAATTTTACATTCACTAACAATAGTACCATACATGGATAGTGTTATAAAAATCAGCCATAATGTAAAGTATTTGTTTTTGTCCTAATTTCTTATTTGAGACCTAGTTATGGATGGAATACCTTAACAACAATAATTTTGAGTAAAATAATGGTTTGATATGAAATTGTTAGCATTAAAACCTAATTATAATACAAGGTGAATTTTACTGCTGTTTCATACCCAATCACTTTTTCTGTTTAACAGCAACCTTATTGCCATATTGAAAATCTCTTCGTAAGCAAATATATATAGCAGAGATTCATTAACATTCATATTACTATACAGGTCCAAATGGTGTCTTTCCAATGTAGTCCACTTTCTGTACCAGAGGGAATCATGGGTACTTTCAGACAGTGTGCAATGTACCAGAAAGATAAGGATCTTAACAGATTTGTGTCGGTTGTTGTTCTAGATGAGGTCGGACTGGCAGAAGATTCCCCTAGAATGCCACTTAAGGTGAGTTCAGATGTGTATATATCAAAAGCAAAACATATGTGGCATATTTTGAATAGGTCTGTCAGTTCGTTTGTAGGTCATTAAATTTAGATTTTATGCTAGTATTACATTTGTTTGTTTGTTTGTTCTTTTTCCCCCTTTCTTTTTGCAATGATGATTTCATTAAGAATGATGATATTCTCGATTATATCTATTTCAGACATTGCATCCACTGTTAGAGGATGGATGTCAAGGCGATGAACAACCAGAACCTTACAAAAAGGTCGGTGTGCTTATCAATTTGTACTGTGTACTCTTTTAATAAATTCACTCATCACACCTAGGAATATAATCAGTAATTTATTTTATTTATATGTTATATAACGGATGAGTAAATTCTGTATTTTCACTTGGTTTAATATAACTAATAATACATATTAGAACATATATACTTTATTAACTTATGAGGATCTTGTACGAAAATATGATGTGCCTCTTTCTAGAATGATTGATAATATTCTGGAATGCGACTTTATGGTCTGTTCAGTGAACACCAAATATGACTTTGTATGCCAGTTCTGTACTTTCGTATGTACAATTAGGAAACCAAAGCTCTTGATTTTGACATGTTTCTTGAAAACTGTTGTGACGGGTGATGCATGCAGACAGGAGACGCTTACTCTCCCCAGGCACCTGGTCTCACCTTGGAATTTTTCAGTATTTCGGGGTTCACAAGAGTTCCTTTTTGAAACCCACACGATTTTGTATCTGTCCTTGGACTTTGAAAATGATAAACGGTTTGGTACTTTTTCGATATTGATTTATGTACCATGTGCGTATTTCGACAACTTATCGCTCTTCAGGGATGCTAGATTCTAGTATTTTGTTGAATATAAGTATAAATCAAAAGATGTACTATAAAATAAAATACTCAATTTTCTCATTTGTACAAACAAAATGATGTTTATTTCTACTTCTTTATTTGCAAAAATCATTTTAGTGTATACATTGTTTTTCAATCTACATTCATCTGATACTGTAAAATGCAAAAACCTTAATGCAGTCCGATGTAGCAGCATATATGCTCGTTGCTCATCAATATAACTACTATAGAATATTAATATAATTAAACGACTTAGTGAGGTATCAGTAAATTTGTAGGTGGCTTTCATTGGGATTTCCAACTGGGCCCTGGACCCTGCTAAAATGAACAGAGGAATTTTGGTACAGAGAGAGGTCCCAGATGAAGAGGATCTGAAACGGACAGGATTGTAAATTGATTGATATATTCATTCGTTTATTTATTTGTTTATTTACTTATTTATTCCTTTATAATTCTTATATTTGATGCTGAATTACATTACAGTGAAGTGAGGAAGAACAGTTCACTTTGAACCAGACGGACAGAACAATTTGGTTTTGTTTGTTTGGCGTTCTATGTTTTAAAGCAGTTATCTTTGCATGTTTATGTATTTATGAACTCAGTTTGAATTATCTTTTGGTCTTTGTTCTTTTATTAATAGTTTTGTAAATGTTTATCACTTTCTATATGCTGAGTCCATAATCCGGTAAACCATGCCTTGTCAATCCAACTGAGCATTCGATGTAAAAACTACATCGACATTACAAAAGAAGCATATCTGTGATGTCTTTGTTTTTGACTGTTTAACATTATGCTACCATGTATGTCCATGGCCTTCTTTAACAGTTGAATCTGATTTCTTATTATCTATTTTATTCCTTAGTTTCTGTTACTATCAGAAAATTGAAAATGTGTTAATCCTTATCTCTTATTGTATCAACATAATCAAGATTATGTCAGTGCTGCGGATAAAAGAGGTCTTAGTTATTACTATTATTATTATTATTATTATTAATTTATAATTCTTTATTATTATTATTATTATTTCTGTCTTTCAGGGACATTTGTTCAGATAATGAAGATGTGCAGAAATTTGTTAAACCTTTGATAGGACCAATGGCTGAGTCCTACCTTGAACTGTTTAAAGATGTCGAATCACAGAGAGAGTTCTTTGGATTGAGGGACTTTTACAGGTTTAAACGTATTATATTCCGAATATTAAGTTAAACGTTGAGTGACATAACAAAAATATACGCCAAGGTTTTGTTTTGAAGAAATAAGTTGGAAAAAGTAACACACATTGCTACGAAAGAATTTATCTTTGAATCTTTCTAAAATTAAACCTAATGTGACTTATAATATACAGAAAAATGACTGTAAATTCTTCTTTTGTTGAATGTTTCAATTTTGATTTCAGTCTTATAAAAATGGTGTATGGATTTTCTGCTAAATATAACATGCAACCTTCTTGGTTGATGCTGAAACATTCCATAATGAGGAACTTCGGTGGTTTTGAAGATTTGGACCCTATTCAAGTATTTAAAGAAAAAATGGCATTCATCAACAAGAATGAGATGGTAATAAACATATAACATATATTTTCATCCCCACGGTCTTGCGAATTGCTATTTTTGTCATATAATCAATGATAAGACTTTCATTATCTAATATATATTATAACTCAATCAGTGTCATATTAACGAAGCCATTTTCGTGCCATTTTAAAGAAGATCTTTTTCTCTGGTTCGAATAAAGTAAAATTTCCTGTTTGAAGGAGAAACTATCATATATCATAGTCGGTAGTGTAATTGTTATTAACCGATAAAAAGAAATGGAATATCGTACATTAATACATCTTTTGGCATTTACCAACAGTTTATTTAATAGCGAATGTTTGACCGGTTAAATAATTACATAGGCTAGAGATACACTTGACCCTGTCCCTGTGTTTGACCTAAATTTGGTTGATATACTTGATATTCCTATTGATCATGGATATGAGCTCGGCTTACAGAAGGGCAGAGCATGGTTTACTTATGTTGATGTCGCCTTACATATTTTTGATAGCAACAAATTATTCTAGAAACGTTTCGTGTGTAATAAATTTTTATGACCTCTCTTCTTGAGAAACCTGTTGATTCTTATTCTCTATATGGAGGATTATTTATAAATTTTTAAATGCCTGTCCTTTAATTGTGCTGTTTTTGCTGTGAATGGGAAGGTGGGCGCCGGTAAACGGGTTAACCACACCAATTGAACCACGTTTGTAACTCCAATCTTTTATACAGATTATTTAAGTCTATCAGTATATCAAATAACAGATGTAAAGTATGTTTGTATCATTAACGAAATTATCATGCGTGATCATGAGTGATTTCAATTATGAAATTTATAAATCACAATTATTAGTTATTATAATCGATTTTATAACAAGTTCAGAATGTCTTTGATGACATAATATCCACTCCTCCCGCCCCCTTTTCCCTCGCATTTTTCTTCCTGGTGTAATAAACTATACTTTTACTGTGTGTTTCCTCCCTATTGATTAGTTGTGTATTTAGAATAAACATGTAATATGAACATTGCCTTTGTAAGGGTTATTTGAATATTAAGTTGAAATATATACAATTATGTATATTTAAATGTATCATTGCATGTATCAAATGAAATGATTTCTAATCATACTCTTTTTAAATAACCTAACACTTTATTTCACATATAATAGTTTCTCGTTCGAACGAGATTTTTTGTTTTCATGTCTTCTGTTTTCTGTTCGTTAAAATGGCACGAAAACGGCTCCGTACACATTTACTGGCCATTGTGTGGCTTTAACAATAAGCTGTACTCAATTATTTATATGTTGTATTAATATTTTTGACATTCGTGTTGCACTGCTAAGCAGTAAAACTCCTGTGAGTTCCGTATTCCTCTGATAAACTCTGCAAAAATCTGAAAAACTGCATTCTACCCAGATAAAATAATGAAGTCCCCTGACGGCCTTAATAAAACTGCAAAAATCTTAAGTCTACACGGAAAATCTCTGACAAAACTGAAAAACACTGACGCTTACCGTAATGCCCTACCACCTCGTACAAATTTCTATACGGTCCCGTCTATAAGCCATTAATATGATTTGCTGCAATCTTTAAGTGTGTACACAAGATGAAGAGTTTATTGGTGGAGAATGAGAAAAAAAATCTCGCATACCCTTGTACGTTATCATTAGTTATATTATTTTAAAGACTTTCTAAATATTACTTGAAAGGATGTTGCAGGACTTTTGCGACGTATGTTGTATGCAACCAGGAGACGCTTACTCCTCCCGGACACCTGGTCCCACCTCGCTTTTATTGGGATTTGCATTTGTCTGAATATTACACTATTAAAGAGATATAGAGGGAAAAACAATCGAAATAAAACAAACCAAGCAGCGACATGCTTTACTACGAGATTTTCTTACCGACATGATTTATATATAGAGTCATATGTAAAGTCTTATTTTTATAGGGCGTATATAGACATACGACAGCTGAATGATATGTTGTGAGCCTTGTATTGAAGGATCCTTGCAGGGATTTCCTTTTTTCATCAATACTATTCCGTGACTATTTAAGGCCGTGTATCTGTAGCCTGGTGTCTTTTGATCACTTTATATCAACCATGTAGCACTCTTAAGTAAACAAGGGAATTGACTTTTACAAAATGAACAAAATCGGTGAAAGAACAGTGATCCAATATTTGCATAAGAAAGGTTTAGCACCTAATGATATCCATACTGATATGGTATCAACACTAGGGAAATATGCCCCTTCATATGCTACAGTAAAAAGATAGGTGGCGGAGTTTAAGCGCGGCAGGAAGTTCCTTAAGTTTGACTCTTGTCCTGGAAGGCCTGTCACTGTTGTAACCACAGAAGTGGAATACACCAACAGTTGCTTCCAAAATCTTTAACTATAAACAAACTTTGAAATGTGTAGACCTGAAAGACTTTCATAACCCTCCAGAGTGTTCTTGTTCCTCTTCTGAGTTTAAATATAATCCATGTGGTCATGTTGTGACAGGAGATCTCTATATTGTTCGCAATGAAAAACTTAGAGATCTTTTAAGTTAAGGCCCAAAATATAGAGAGCCGCAATCATTTACATGGCGTCAAAATTTTAATGTTATTATTAACTCATGTGAAGGGTATGCCAGACGTTGGACTAAAAGAGAAAAGGTTGAATCAGACACTCTCTCTGAATGGCTGAAGTCGATCAGAAGTCTGCTAAAGAAAAGAGTTAACTACGTCAGTTTGTTAAGAACAAACACTGTTCTATATTTCGTGACTCCAGTGTCGTTAGAGAACATTCTCGACTTCACGAAAAATTCATTATTGTTCCTGCTGACAAAGCAGCTAACAATTACACATTCGTATGTAAGGCATACTATATTAAATGTCATAGAAGAGCTTGGTTTTCATTCAACACCTGGTAATCCCACTTATACAATTACAAATCTATCTCCTTCAGATGTATTGGATAATCACAAGTCAGTTCTCAATTCATTCGGTATTACTTCAAATGAATCTGATCTCGAGCTACCATACCTTTTTTGGATTCCAAAGATGCATAAAACTCCACATAAGTATCGATTTATAGCTGGATCTTCCAAGTGTTCCACCAAGCCTCTTTCCATGTTACTCACCAAAATTCTAACAGAAATCAAATATGGTCTTCAGACATCCTGCTCTACTGCTTACCCGAGAAGTGTAATCAATCAGATGTGGATCCTAAAGAATTCCAAAGAACTTCTAGGACACTTAAAATCTCCTATTTTCAATAATGTCACTAGCATAAAATCTTTGGACTTTTCGACTCTTTATACAACCATTCCTCATCAAAAACTGAAGAACAGAGTAACATCAATTATTCAAAACGCCTTCCTTAACGAAAAAAGGAATTCGCAGATACAAATATCTCGTTTTAGGCCACAACGACACATATTTTGTAAAGGAACAGTCTGATTCCAGCAGCCAGTATACAGAAAAAGAGATTATGCAAATGTTAGAATTTCTTATAGATAATATTTTTGTAATATTTGGTGGGAAAGTGTTTCAACCGATTGTTGGCATTCCTATGGGTACTAATTGCGCGCCTCTTCTGGCCGACATATTTTTGTACTCTTACGAGGCAGAATTCGTAAAGTCTCTGCTCTCTAAAGGCATCTCGGTTCAACTTTACATACAGATACATCGATGATGTTTTGTCGATTAACAACCGTGTATTTAAGGATCACCTCAACATCATATATCCAAAGGAACTCGAGATAAAAGATACTACAGAGAGCGCATCTTCTGCTTCATACGTCATTATATTGCTATCAATTAGTGACGATGGTTCATTAGTAACCTTTCTCTATGACAAACGTGACGATTTAAATTTCATTATTACGAACTTCCCTTTTCTGAGTAGCAACATACCTTCCTCTCCCGCATATGGCGTCTTCATTTCACAACTTATACGCTATGCCAAGGCATGCTCTAAATACGAAAATTTCGTCCTGAGAGCGAGGCTTCTTGCAATGAAACTACTCTCAAAAGGATATATCGAGGAACGTTTGAAATTGTCACTAAGGAAGTTCTATGGTCGTTATAGGGATCTATTGCAATTTCAGATTCCTCTTTCAAGAATGTTAACCGATATTTTGGGACCTGACCATACCAAATAACCATCTTTACTTTTTGACTATACCTGATTTGACATAATACGTGTATACATGTGTATACAGATATGTTCACCTGCGTTTCCAACACCGGAATTTCAGGCAGGTAGCATTTCTTGCCTTGAATGGGAAATTTGACTTCGAGTTCCTGTCTCCTTCGTATGTTCATGCGTGTATATTTATGTATTTACCTCCTCGATCTGAAAGAACTTTTGCCACGGGTGTGTTATGTTACCAGGGGACGCTTACTCCTCCCGGGCACCTAGTCTCACCTCGATTTTATCGGGGTTCGCATTTGTCTGAATATGGACTGTGAGATATGGTTTACCCTTAGGTACTTCTTCGTTTTTTACTTGTTAAAGTCCATGATATTGTTATGACTGACATGCGAGTTACAGAAAGATATATAGTCAATACAGCTGGCATTTCCTAAGAAAGAGGACATTCGATTTTGACAGAGGATCTTGTAATGAGAGTTGATCAGAAGCACACTAGATGCACGTTTAATCTGAACCGTTTAGAGGTAAATCTTTCTAACTGTCTTCAGAGATGTGTTACTATTGATGAAATGTTGGTCCATTATTTCACCCCAGAGGCCAAACAACAGTCTTAACAATGGAAGCACCCTGGTTCACCACCGCCAAAGACTGTTCCATCTGCTGAAATGGGTATGGCCTCGGTTTCTGGGATTTTGATGGTATTCTCATAGTAGATTATCTCTAGAAGGGACAAACAATCAACGGCACATACTATGTACACTTTTGAGGCAGTAAGGGAAAAAATTAAACTCAAGTGTCTCGGAAAACTCGGTAAAGGTGTGTTCTTCCACCAGGACAGTGCCCCTGTTCACAAGTCTGTCATTGCAAGGGCTGCCATTGACGATTGTGGCTTTTAATTGATTGAGCATTCGCTTGATCTCGTTCCATCAGACTTTCATCTATTTCCAAAACTTACAACGGCCATCTCAAGTACCTGCTTTCAGTCAGATGATGACGTCATACATGCAGTGGAACAGTCAAGAAATGGACTATTTTAAAAGTGGCATTGTGGCCCTTAAACATCGCCGGCAACAGATACGAATACAGGTGATTATGTTGAAAAATAATGCAAAATGTCCACCACACTTTTACATATGAGGCTTAAACCATATCAATCAGCCCTCGTACCCCTGGTAAATATAATTGTTTCATAAATGTGTATTATTTAAAATAATGAACGCTAAATAACACAGATTGCAGCGAATCATTTAAAGGGCTTATAAAAGGGATCGTGTAGCAGTTTACGCGACCGCACAGCCAGATTTTTTCAGGATAGTCAGTTTGTTTTAGTGTAGACTTAAGAGATAAGCAGATTTTTATTGTCAGAGTTTTGCGAATTTTTTCACAGCAGTCAGTGTTTTTCATAGGTTTTCAGTTTATACTTCAGAGTTTTGCAGTGTTTATCAAGACCGTCAATTGTCGTCAGTGTTTTTCAGTGTAGATTTAAGTGTTTTTCAGAGTTTATCTGAGGAAATCAGGATTCTTAGTGTTTTTTCTGCTCAGTAAGTTATACGCAGGTATTTAAATTAGAGATGTTCACAACCCACGGACACTTTGTTTCACTTCTAAATCAATGAATGCCCATCCTTGCGTGTTGTTCCGAGAGAGTTATTGGAGGCTCTGCATATCTGTGGCGGTGGTGACATCTGTCATACATCAAAGTCAGATGTTTCTATCTTTTTTTCAACGAAAAATCAAGTGCAACTTTTGATATAATTAACTGTTATGAAGAATTCTGTTCTTAGATGGGTCCATGTTTTAATATAAAGTCATTTTGGTTAGAAATTAGCTTCGTTTACATATATTTTGGTAAACGTTTGGTTTTAAGCATCACAAACGAATTATTTGTCAAAATTTGCGTATGGTGCACACAATTTATATTAGTGTACATTTTCCAATATTATTTACAGCTTTACCCTTTATGTTAGAAACTACAAATCAAAATAGCTTCATGCTAGCTAGATTAAATACACAGTACCTTGCATTGTAGTGGTGTGAGGCATCAGCTAGATTAAGATTCGAAATGTGCAAAGAAATTAAATGAAGATATAGAACAACGGCCCGGCCGCCCCCCCCCCCCCCCCCAAAAAAAAAAAAAAAAACAAAAAAAAAAAACAACTTAATCCCGTTATTTATATCATACAACAATGGAATTGGAATATCGGATATCGCATGGAACTCTTTCGAACTTATACTTTCGGCTGGCTGCCGATGCTATGAACTTACAAACAATATGAGATTTATTACATTACACTGGACTTAAAGTCTATGGAGAGTGCAACAGTAACGCAACAATAAATCAGTCCCTGAGAGCGGAACATTTTTTTCTTGCTTCGTAATGTTCTGGGATGAAACATCTTTATTATTACTTCTTTTTTCAGTAAATACCTATTTAAATTTAAAACAGGACCATCTGATTTGAATTGGTCACACGAGTAGCCAAATTTACATAGCATCTCTTATTATCGTGTTTAACACGTGGTTTGAACCATTTGTTGCCCATATTGCATTTCCATTTATTTTATAGCCAAACTTGGAAGATCCGGATTGTTCATCGACCGGATTAATTCAGGCATGCATCTCAGGAGACAGTATAGAGAGGTAAACGTAGGATAAGTTATATGAACCATATATATATTGTGTCTTGCATAATCATTTATTTTTGTGAGTCATACGATTTAGTAAAAGCTTGTAATTGCAATTATACGACAGAACATATTCTGCAAAATTTCGGGTCGGTCTAAATATAATTTACATATATCTGAAAATATTTTTTACCAAGTATGCTTCCTTATTTGATTCTAATTCTTCTTTCTAGAATATTCTGGAATGCGACTTAATGACCTGTTCAGTGAACACCAAATATGACTTTGTATACCAGTTTTGTACTTTCGTATGTACAATTGACTGATCGTGAAATGCCTGACATTGTACCTTTTGGCACACTTTTTCATTATGACGTCATAAAGAAATGGCCTGTCAAACATGGATTTACCTGTGACGTCATAATAAAACTACGTAATGGGAGCGGTTAAAGTTGGACCTGGCGATCCCTTAATTAGGAAACCAAAACTCTTTGTTTTGACATATTTTTGAGGACTGTTGTGACGGGTGATGTATGCAGACAGGAGACGCTTACTCTCCAAGGGCACCTGGTCTCACCTCGAAATTTTTCAGTATTTCGGGGTTCACAACAGTTCCTTTTGAAACTTACACAATTCTGTATCTGTCCTTGGACTTTGAGAATGGTTAACGGTTTGGTACTTCTTCGATATTGGTCTTATCAGACCGTTTTATACATTTCATAATTTATTCCGCTGTCGTCCTTCTGTCCACACTATCTTGTATTCGCAGCTCCTTTTAAACCCTTGAAGGATTTGATGAAACTGTATACAAAAGCAAAAATAATATATGTAAATGAGAATATTGGAAGGGGAAAGCTGTCCAAAAATATTTAGAAGAATTAGGGTCCTTGAACTTTGATTTTCTTAAAACTAGCTTGTCCTTGCAACTGCTCCTAAACCCTTTGGGGTTTTCTGATGAAACTTGGTAGAGAAAAAGAGAGATAGAGAGAACAGCCTAAGAAGATGCGCATTTGAAGAAAAATGCTGTCCAAAAAAATTTACAAGAATTATGGCCCTTAGACTTGGAATCTCAGATTTTTCTATGCAAATATCTTGCTTTCAAAAATCCTAAAGCATTCGGGGAATGTGATGAAACGTGGTACGAAGAAAATCACGTTATAAAAGATGTGTATATTGAACAGGAATTTGCACATCTCAAAATTTAATACAACTGTCAAAGTGTATTTATGGAAGGAGAGGTGCCAACATGGTAAATGATGTATAAGCGAAGAATACAAACCTTGTATTAAAGGTATTATAAATTTACCATATATATATATATATATATATATATATATATATATATATATATATATATATATATATATATATATATATATATATATATATATATATATATATATATATATATATACATATACATATATATATATATATATATTAATTTTTTGGTTCTAGTATGTATGACATCTAGGATAATAAAATGGGGACGTGATCTGTGCCGATTTAGCGGTGCCCTATTTTCTAATTTTGTGATATGCCCCTCATTTCATTCTGATCGTGTAGTAATTAAACTATCAACATCAGTCAATGCCATGACCTGACTGTCTCATAGGTAACAATGCTGCAGTGTTTGAAGCAGATAAAAGATGATGGCATTCCTTTGTATCATGGATAATAATTTTGCAATGAGTCAGAAATAGCTTTCATTAATTCTAATACTTAATGATCTACTGTTCACCTTCAGTCTGGAGGTTTGAAACTGGATGAAATTATGTAAATCACTCTAAAACTAAGGAGTATCTCCCTCATACATAGCTCTGTCCTTGGATAGATTCTTTGGTTCACTTTTCGGTCATTTTGGTTTCAACACTGCTCTTCAAATATTTATATATGAGAATTCCAACCATTCGGCCACGAGCATCACTGTAGAGACATACGTTGTCGATATGCGCATCTGCGATCTGGTGCACAAAATTATAAGGTATATATTTTCTATATTTTATGACAAACCCTTGCGTGTTAAGTGAAATTCTTTTTATAATAATAATAATAATAATAATAATAATAATAATAATAATAATAATAATAATAATAATAATAATTATAGTATCCATACGTAATGACAAATAGCTGAATTACAAATAACAACAACAACAACAACAACAACAATAATCTAAATAATAATAATAATAATAATAATTATTATAAAAATAATAATAATAATAATAATAATAATAATAATAATAATAATAATAATAACAATAATAATAATAGTAATAATAATAATAATATAAATAATAATAAATACATAAATAAGAAAATAGATAAATTACTAATACAAATGAACAAATAAATTAATAAATTAAATATAAAGAATAAATAAATAAAATAAAATATAAAAGTAACGACGACGTTTTTCATAAATATGTTAGTGCATGTCTCCGCGGTAATTTCCTTTGTTATATAACATATGAAACCCTTCATGCGGGGTGTCATTTTAACATTACATTTAATACGTATATATGGCAACATTTTCGGTGATTTTAAATCCATTTTATTTCCTCCATCTGTACTACTGCAAAGAAAGAATTACAAATGTAGGCATGTGAACATTCGACTGGACCGAGCGCACGCGGAAATAAATCGCGTTAATGCGAATTTCCTTCCCCTTAAGCGTCTGGTCGAGCAGTCCTGACACGTGTGCTAAAGCAGTCCTAGTTACCTCTTTTAGCGTTAATGTGTATGTTATGTTAGGATTTCGTCCATCTGTATGTATCTAATATGGACATATAACTTTCTGATTGTCTATGCAACTTTGATCGGCAGCATATATCAGTGAGGAGGGTTTATAGAGTCTAAATATATCAGTCACATATGATCCATATATTTTTCTTCAAACACCCGCGTTGAAGAACAAAATCTTGCACGACTACCTCATGACTTTTTGTAATTCTAAAATTAGTACTGATAAAAGTCTCCCTTATTTGGAAGGCTCCCATCGTATGGTATTTATATTTCTCAATTTGTGAGGTTCGCTAGAGCGTGCTCAAAATTTTTACAAAAATTTTACAGATTATATTCAAAACATATCTAAATTCGGAAATATTAGTTTTCAGCAATTTGTTTCTAGTAGAATTTCTCATCCCAGTTTCCACTGTGATCTGGCTGACAAACTAAAGAGGTAAAAAAACGAAGAAGTACTGAAAAATGACCATTGAGCGTAGTGTTTAAAACAATATTTATGTTTATAAACGTTTAATTGAATGATCTGATCGGTAAATATTAAAATTAATAAACGTATTTGTTTTATAGTCTATTATGAATTTCATTTTAAAAATTAAATATGAAAAACAGAAAAAGAAAAGGAACCTTTCTCCGGCCTTACAAAAATGTTGGTCACCAAGCTAGGTTATTTATTCAGTAATGAAGGATGTATTTATGTATTACAGATAAATTAGATAAGCATTAAATAATAATAAAACCAAGGACTTATAAACAAGATTGTTTATAAATCCTTGATAAAACTTATAAAATAAAGTATCAGAGACATAGACTACTTTCAAAACTTAGTCTATGTCTCGGCAATTCTCCAACTCTCTCCATTGATTATAATAAATCAATGAAAAACAAAACAATAGATAAATTCAAATTCATCAATGTATTACGAACAAGATACTTCCAAATTAGGATACGTATAACGCAATGTCGAGATGTTAATACTATAAATTATACATATACATACATATTTATACATACATACATACATACATAGATACATATATATATATATATATATATATATATATATATATATATATATATATATATATATATATATGTATATGAATATATATATATATATACACATACATATATACACACATATACACACATATATAATCATTTCAGTATCTGCAAACAGATTTTAAATAAATTTTAAATACCCAGTTACAAAATAAACAAAACATTTCAAATTGACATGTAAATAGATTATTGCATCACAGCAAATCACCTAAAAACATATAATCCTTATAATTAGATTAATAGTTCGAACCATTTTAAAACTAAAATTAGTTGTAATCAAAAAAAATCTAAGCATGATAAAACTTTTCATGAAAATTGTATAAAATTTAGCAAAAATTGATATAGACGTGCGTACGACAGAGCGTTTACGTGTCGAATGAACCAACCTGAGAACAACTCGCACGCTTGGCGGGAAAATAATATGATCATATAATAATCTCGAAACTAAGAGAAATCAATTTCATTCTAATTCACTTCGTTTAAACGAATGAAATTATATATATCAATATCACCACCTAGACTATTTCACAAACGAATATTTTTCGTAACTTTTACTCAGATAAATTATCACTAAATTTCAGTGTGCAGATGGATGAGTAATATCATCATCTACCTAACTATTTCCAAATTGAGGCTATCCGTATTTGCAAAACCTGGGTTTGAAAGTTTCGGAAAATCCTTTAAAAATTCGTACATGATCTTTTGGAACATGTCCTGCAGTTCTATGAAAATTGAATACAACTCTACAGAGACGATACTTTACAAGTACCGATATTATCTTGTAAAAATAACTTAGATAAACAGTGGCGGATTTAGGGGAGCGGAGGGGCACTCACCCAGCCCCCCCCCCCGGCAGCAACAAAAACATTTACCATAACCCTGTATTTTGGCCCATTTACTGTTAAAATTGACAAAATTCGCCCTTCACCCCCCCCCCCAAGCAGTTGATCCGCCACTGGATATAGAACGAACATCAATTCACTATGCATTACTTCACTCGTGTATACAATGTTACAGATAACGGGTTTAAACAGCCGACATAAATCCAGTAAGTTTATTGCGTAATACGGACGTCGGTTTCTGGAATGTAGCTCTCACTTTTGACGAGGATACTTGCGCTGAGATATTACTGACCACAGATGACAACCTGCTTTTACACCTGTTACACAATTCATTTTCTGTTAGTACAAGCTGCAACTCGACATGGATCGAAGTAACAATCATGGGAATAATCAGAGACTTGTGTCTCTGAAATAATTTAATTTTAATAAATCAGTACTAAACAGTCAATTATTCATAAAAACTTGCATTATAAGCGATAAGATTGAATCTATCTTGGTTTGCTTTAGGTTTTGTAAAGTAATAGTCTAGTGGGTCACCTCAGAACACTTTTTGAATTTCCCGCGCGGCAAACTTTCGACCAATCAGAGGCCGGGATCCAAAAATCACGTGACTCCGGTCGTGACGTCATAGTCGACCCCGGTCACATGACCTTTGACCCTAACGGTGACCCCTCGACCTCTGGGGTGACCCCTTGACCTTACAATTGGCCTCTTGACCAGTCCATAGACCCTTCATGGGGGTCTATTTTTAAAGTGGAATAACCCTTTAAGGGGATTTCCCTAGAATTCTATGTTTAGAGTAATCTATATTAAGAACTCCGTAAATGATCGACGATGTGGACACCTCGACATCAAATGAATCAACACTTTCTTACGAGGACATTATAGATTCAAATCTATTGTTCGTTATAGATTGATATTTAAATGACGTCACGTTCTCCAGTCTACTTTTAGAAACTTATTGAATCTGAGAGGATGCAAAACATATAAAAGGGCTAAATATTGCATCAACCGTCATAAGGTGAAGAGTCGCCATGTTGTCAACACCATGCCCAGTGTGCTCCAAGAGTTTTTCTCGTTCAGATAACATGAGGATGCATAGGAGGATAGCCCATGGAAGAAGTCAACCATATCCTCATATTACTGAAGCGTATCCTCAAATCACTGATGCATATCCTCCTCCTCCTCAAGATTTCACTTCTTTTCCTCTGGACTTCACTCCTCCTCCTCCTCAGGATTTCACTTCTTTTCCTCTGGACTTCACTCCTCCTCCTCCTCCTCAGGATTTCACTTCTTTTCCTCTGGACTTCACTCCTCCGTTCACCATGATCGTGGTCGGACCGACGATGAGCGGAAAGAGTACGTGGATTAAAGAACTGTTGGCGCTAAATAGAGTCGTAATTGAACCTCTTCCAACAAGGATTATATGGATATACAAGCGATGGCAACCTCTGTATGATGTCATCGGGGCATTAGTACGTCCCCCTGTTGAGTTCATTCAAGGATTGACAGACAAGATTCGAGGTGAAGATTTCATCAATCCAAAAGACAACAATTTACTCGTCATGGACGATATTCAAAGGGATGCGTCTGAAAGTCCAGAGGTCAGTGAACTTTTCACGGAAGGAGCACATCATCGTAATCTTAGTGTAGTGTGCTTGATGCAAAATATATTCAATAAAGGCAAAGAAAATAGGACGATGAATTTGAACAGTCAATACCTCGTTCTATTCAAAAACCCAAGAGACCAACTACAAATCGGTTCCCTTGCCAGACAAATGTATCCGGGAAACACAATGAAATTCATGGATATATATCGACAAGCAATAGAGAAGCCATTTGGTTATTTACTCGTGGATTTAAAACAAATCACTCCGGAATCCAAAAGACTGCAGACGGACGTCTTCCATACCTATAAAAGACCCGACTGGCCAGAAGTGTGTCATTCCTCGTCTGAAGGTGGAGGTGTACAGACGTGTCCTTCCCAAGCGGTAAACATATTACAAGCCGTAGGTGATTCAAAGCCAGACATGTCGGAGAGACGTGCACCATTTTACATGCAAAATCCTCGATTCAATTATGTAAATCCAGAATCAGACAAAACAGCCGTAGGTGAATCAAAGCCAGACATGTCGGAGAGACGTGCACCATTTTACATGCAAAACCCTCGATGGAAATATGAAAAATCCGAATCAGACAAAACACCATCGTGTATTGACTGTGGAATCGTATTTGCTACTGAATACGATCTCCAGAGACATATCAAACACAGTTGTCCGATGGATGAAGAGAGCATGGACGTCGAAGAAGAGGAAGAAGACGACGATGAAGATGACGGTTTTAATTTCATCATCAATGAGGTCTGGGATGAACATAATCCCCAATACGAAATGAAAATCAATCAGTTGATGGCCGTGGATACAAATTTATCGAAACAGGATGCGAAGGAAGAAGCCAGTGAACTCATGTTACCAAAAGACAGATCCCTGTTTATGAAAAAATATCGAACCTTTCTGATGCACATGCATCACTTGAATGATAGTAAACTCCATCGTGAAATCAAACAAGAGATTAAAGACTTGATTGAAGACGAATCCATGGACGTAGAAAAGGCTTGCACCCTTGTAATCAAACAACATAAAATGGATTTCGACCTTTTGTTCGAAGACAACGACGAATTCGAAAGTGACAATGAATGATTGTATAATGTTGTACATGCTTATTTAATACTTTTGTATTTATAATGTTTGAATTATATATTTGTGTATCTATAAGCAGTAATGCTTTTGCTTAATAGACAATACAATACGTTACATGTATTAAATATGTATATATTGGTGATGGTGTAATACATGATTAAAATCTATTTACACTTTTGTTGTCATTTCCCTTAATGTCCTGAATTGGTCACCGTGAAATCAAGTCTTTACAAATATTAACACTCCTGCTTCCATGTCGCGATATAACTGAAATATTGTTGAAAGCGACGTAAAACACCAATCAACCAACCAACAAATATTAACATGAATACCTATTGCCATGTCTGTACTGGTTTATTTAAGTTCACGTCTACCATTCAAAATCATTCACCGGTAACACCAGCGCTGTTATCGACATAAAGATGAATGGCATTTACTGCGGTTTACTGATCATATAACAAACTTACCTGTCGTAAAGTGGAAAAAAGGGAGGTATATGGTTAGATATTCCTGTATAACTAATATATCCAACAGGCCTAGGGGAGCTTATGTAACTTAATTAATTTCATGAAGTAATCAGTAGCATCTAAAATAGATCCGGAAATTCCCTTTTGAGGTCATGGGAGCGGTTACAAGAGGTCAAGGGACAGGACGCAAGGGTCAATGGAGAGGTCAAGGGGTCATCCGAGTGGTCAAGGGGTCACCCCTAGGGTCAAAGGTCATGTGACCCGGGTCGACTATGACGTCACGACCGGAAGTCACGTGATTTTTGAATCCCGGCCTCTGATTGGTCGAAAGTTTGCCGCGCGGGAAATTCAAAAAGTGTTCTGAGGTGACCCACTAGACTACTAGTAATGTTGCTAAGGCAACCCATGGCAAATACTGTGTATTTCAGTCATAATCACCGTCTAGACCGCAAAAACAACTTAAAGCTGAGCTCTATTATTTAAACATGGGTGACGTAGTAAAAATTTTGGGGGAACGGAAATTGCCAGAAATAGATCTGGCAATCTCCGTTCCCAACTAAATATAAAATATGAAGACATGGTGACGAATGTATGATCAATCAGCCGAGCCGAGTGACTCAATATCCATGTACATCGCTGTTATCGGGGATATATAAGGAAATATCGGTGTGCATACACCGTGACAGTTAGATAGTTGACTCGATAGAGTAATCAGCTGAAGATATCAATTCGGTAATGAAAGAAATGTTTGATGAATGAATTGATTAATCATACATAATTCAGATGAAAAGGTTAATAGTGTAAATATATAATAACGAAGAACAGAACGTCAATTCAGCCATTATGTTCCATATTTGCCGAAAACATAAATCTATCGTTTACATTCCTTTCAAATATCGCCATATTCCAAATAAATTTAAATTTCCTAGACATTTTTCATAGTAAATGTATTTCACTAAAACAAAGAAATGAAGGAATTAACGGCTTAATATGAGTAAATTTATTAGTTGCACATTTTGATTTTTGGTCCTGTATGTCAAACAAAACATTACAGTATTATTCCCATGTTCAACTCATTCAATACATGGTTGTTTCATTTCCGGTTGTCAAAAGGAGTGTTCTATAAAACTAAGTAAGATAAACATGTATAACTAAATTTGAATTAAATTAATTCGTTCGCGTGTATGGCAAAATTGTTTATTTCAATATTTTAAAATATTTCCAATAGTATAATATACCATAAATAGAATTTTTGTTCAAATTGATTAAAATCTAAAGGGGATAAAGATTCCCTAGTCTATGAGTGTGCATCAATATAATCTTTTCACTTTTTATTCAAATTTCACTAGAAGCATAATCTTTGTCCAACTCAAACGTATTCAAAAATCCTCTTATAAATTGCCCATCTCTAAAACAGAACTTTTTTTATTATAGAAGTTACAGACATTTATAATTGCATCTTTTAAAATCATCACCAAACCAAATGAATTGTTTCTGAATGATTCAAAAGAAAGATGTCATAAACACTTTTATATATATATATATATATATATATATATATATATATATATATATATATATATTATATATATATATATATATATATATATATATATATATATATATATATATATATATATATATATATATATATATATATATATATATATATATATATATATATATATATATATATATACTCTAGAGGATCTTTATCTTTATACGACATTTGCTACGTCTACTACATCCACATCAATTCTGTCAAAATATAAATGAAGGAATGAATATTGTTTTGCCTCACTTCAGGATTATTTCACGTATATGGTGACGGCATCTACAAATTTAGACAATTGCAACCTACCCACCCGAAGCAGTTGAGGGATCTTTTATGTGCCACGCCTACCGTTACTCGGGATCAAGGTTTTTACTGTCTCATCTGAAAGACAGAACACTGGAGCGGGAGTCGAACCCGGGATATCTCGATCACGAGCCGAGTACCTTATCCGCTAGGTCACACCGGTTTCAATTGAATATATATGTATATATATTTGTATATACATGTATATTTATTCTATTTATAGGTATTATTGATAATATTTCGAAATATAAAAATAAACACGTGAACGAATTAATTATTTACTAATCAGTCAAAATATTCCAACGGGAATGCAATAAATCCTGTTCGTGTTGCTCTGTTTCAATGTTTCGGCCGATGACCATTTTCTGAAAAACATGAACATAAAAATATATCACATCTTGGCTCTATGTAAATTCTATAAAGAATCAAATTCGTATAGACTTTACATAGAACCATGATGTGATATATTTTTAGATTCATGGGTTTTTTTAAGTCATTGGTCGAAACGAATTGCTTAAATTCAGATTTAGTTTTACATGTTTATCTTACTTCGTTTTATCGAACACTCCTTTTGAAAGCCGGAAATGAAAACATCGTGTATTGAATGAGTTGAACATGTGAATAATACTGTAATGTTTTAATTGACATACAGGACAAAAAACAAAATGTGTAAGTAATAAATTTTCTCATATTAACCCGTAAAATCCTTCATTTCTTTGTTTGAGTGAAAGACATTTACTATGAAAAATGTCTAGTAAATCTAAATTTATTTGGAATATGGCAATATTTGATAGGAATGTAAACGATAGATTTATGCTTTCTGCAAATATGGAACATAATGGCTAAATTGATTTTCTGTTCTTCGTTATTATATATTTACAGTGTTAACCTTATTCATTTGAAATATGTATGCCGTGGCGGATCCAGGATTTCCGAAAAGGGGGACCTAATTGGGTAATAGCCAAACTTCTCAACCATTTTTGGTGCAAAATCTGGATTTTTACCAGTAAATATGTGACTAAAAGGGGGCCGCCCCCTTCTAAATCCGCCACTGGTATGAATAATCAGTTCATTCGTCAAACATTTTTTTCATTACCGAATTCATATCTTCAGCTGATTACTCTATCGAGTCAACTATTTTACTGTCACGGTGTATGCACACCGAGATTTCCTTATATACCCCCGACAACAGCGATGTACATGGATATTGGGTCACTCGGCTCGGCTGATTGACCATACATACGTCACCATGTTTCCATAGTTTATATTTAGTTGGGAACGGAGATTGCTAGATCTATTTTGGCAATTTCCGATCCCCAAAACTTTTTACTACGTCACCCATGTTTAAATAATCAGAGCTCAGCTTTAATAAAGAAACAAATGGTGAAAAAAACAGTAGGTAGTATCAGCTGATGCAAGGATTTGTAAACATCTTTAAAAGTCCCTGACTGATGATACAAGACTAGGCTGATGATAGCAATATTCAGTACCTTAATGGTGAAAGTCACGTGATCTGAAGATAGCCGCGTCCATGAAAAGCGCAAATATGGTCTATAATATAAGCCCTTCATTAAAATTGTTCGCTGTAATTTGTCTATGACTTTTGATATATATTAAATGTGATGACTGTAATAGCGGGGAAATGGGACAATTCTCACTTTTTACCATTGTAAACGAATAATTTTAACAGTTTTTGAAAGGTAATTTTAATACTGTATTGTTCAAATTCTGACTTACGTTTGTAAAATGATCTTTACATATGCAGTTTAATAAATCACATGAATTACGTACTCAGCAAAAACAATTTTATTGACACATTTCGGCGAGCGGCCTTTCTCTGCGGACTTTATTTATTTATTTATTTACTTATTAATTTATTATTTATATATCTTTATTTATTTACAATAAGTACATTAAATTTTCCGTACGAAAATAATAGATTAAAATAAATTTAATAAAAAAATATAAAATTTAAACAAAATCGCTCACCGAAGCGTACGGAAAATGCAGTATTTTCATTGTAAACTAATAAAGACATAAATACATAAAAAGAAATAATTATTATTATTAATCCCTATTAATTAGTTTTAATAACACATTGATACTGTGTAGAGACTCCACCGAAATATAACAGCTTTACAAATCTCGCTTTTCGCATGTATTCCATAATATTGCAATCATCAGAGGAAATGCGGCAGAAATCGAATTTAAATAATTGATGTAGTTTGTTTGTGATATAAAAATGAATAAATGATCGTGTGTAAAACAAATTGTTTCATTTTTGAAGTGTGAAAATCAATTTTTGTCCTAAACTTTATAAGTCACTGTTAAAATGATGGTTTAATTTTGTCAGTAACACAAAATTCATATTGAACTGTATTAACTGGATATGTTCTGTCCCCTATTACATACGAAGGTACTGTTAAGTACGATTCAAATATGACAATATGAGAAACATGACAACTATCTCATAGTATTCCAATCTCGATCTATTGACATGTTCAAATATCCAATTTGTGGTGGAAATCGGTCCTATCCTCCACTAACAGCAATATATATATATATATATATATATATATATATATATATATATATATATATATATATATATATATATATATATATATATATATATATATATATATAAAGCACAAATAGAATCAGTGAAACACCTGGGAGTACTATGGACCTTGGATCTCCGAAGAAATACCTGTAGAAAATAAAGACAAATTAGACAAACATATAAAGCACAAAGACACTACAGTTAACAAGGCACCCTATATTTCACTTATATTCGTTCCCCGTCTGGGACTCGAACCCACGACCTATGGTACCGAATCACCTAGCTGTCATGCATCCGACCCTCTAACCGACTGAGCTACCCGAGCTCCACAAAAATGGAGCTTTAATAGCCAATCATTAGCTAATCGCATGCATGACAACACGGCCGCGGAAAGTGAAGGAATTTACCCGACGTAAACGCAGGCGGATCCCCTGAGAGGATACATCACTGAAAGAGAAATAAACATATAAAGCACAGCTAGGTGATTCGGTACCATAGGTCGTGGGTTCGAGTCCCAGACGGGGAACGAATATAAGTGAAATATAGGGTGCCTTGTTAACTGTAGTGTCTTTGTGCTTTATATATATATATATATATATATATATATATATATATATATATATATATATATATATATATATATATATATATATATATATATAATCCCCTATAATAGAAAGAAAAAAGTAACGGGAATTAAGATCCCATAGATAAATACAGAGCAAATTTTTATTTTTATTTTACCTGATTTTTTTCATGAATTTAATTTTAGTGAAACACGATATCTGCTGCTGCTAACAGAAAATTATGGGGCCCTTTCCGTTTTGCAACAGAAAATATTCACAAAAAACAACGCAATTACGATCTTTGGAAGTAGTTTTCCCAGCGACCAGGAGTATACACAGGTATATATAGCAAACAAATACTATTGAAATATCCATGTGTTTCAAAATGCTATCTCCAGCATTTCAATTTGTGTCGTTACTTATTGTAGGTGTGCCGCAATATCAACCGAATAAAAGTATGTATGGAGACGGGAAATACAGTGGTGTTACTCAATCTGGAGAATTTATATGAGAGTTTGTACGATGCACTGAACCAGGTAATGTCTAATAAAACCTACATGTATTATGCAACATGTGTTTTGTTATATTTCGAGGCAGTTTAAGTCTAGTCAAAATTAAAAGAAACTCACTGTAAAACGTGGATCCAAAACTGGTAAAAACACAGTTTATCATATAATTTGACGTGAATGAGAATCAGGTTTATATATATGAGACCTTCTATCGATACATCGAAATCGAAGAGACTATAGTAAATGCTTCAAGATATTAGTATATTGACAGTTTGACTTAATAGATATAAATGGGGAACATGTTCACAAACATGTGTTAGACATGTACATGTGTTTCGTAATAAAAACCATAAAGTTTGAGATATTTTTTTTTAATCTTGAGAAACCAGTGTAGCTCAGTGGATGTGGTGCTTGGCTCGTGATAAGAAGGCCCGGGTTCGATTCCCGCCATGGGTGTACCGGTGTTCCGTCTTTGAGATGAGACATTGAAAACCGAGGTCCCTTGTTGCGGTAGGTGTGACACGTTAGAGATCTTTCCCTACGTCGGGAAGGTCTGATGCAAATTTCTATGCGATGCATCAGTCAGATGCCGTCACCCATACGTGAAATGATTTTGGATTGTGATTGTGACGTAAACAATAATAAATTAGTCTAAATCTTGAGAAATTACATTGTTTTTCTAGACTGGATCTACAGTTTTTATATTAAGATTAAAATCTTGGGGAATAATGACTTTGGCATCGCAACGACTTATGACTATTTGAAAAATTCTATTATTTTCTGAAGAATTTTGTGAACGTTCTATTGAAGTTTGTCGATATTTTCGATTCTTCGCATATCTGTTTTGCGTAACGCTATCTAACAACTTATTGCTCATCGTTGAATTTCAGTATCTATCTAATAACTTTTGCAAACTACCACGTTCGATAATTTTTTTCGAAATAAGCAAAATATCACTTTTCGACACATCCGAGGTAAATTTAATTTTATTAAGGAATAAATCGGTATTGGCATTTGACAGTGATGGTGATATCTACGTTTGACTATATTTGTAATTGAATTAGGGCTTAGTGCGTAGAAGTATTTTATATTTGGTATAGGACATTTTATGACATAAAATTAGTATTAGTAAACAGTATTAATAGATTGAGATTATTCTGCGGTGTCCATAAAATCCATATGTTTGTTTTATTGAAGTTTATACTTCAATATTCTTATCCATGATACAAATCATTGGCAAAGTCAAAGCTATGACTTAAGATCGCTTCTTGTAGGTTAAGTCCTAAATTATCCTAAAACAAACATTGTCTGACTCTTAGATAAACCCTTGACATTTTTATCAATCTGCTTCATACATTTAAAACCTGTCAGAGGTTCCGATTATTTTATCCTGTGAGGCTCCAAAATAGTGAAACGTCTTTGTCATAGAAGATCAACAGAAAGACAATAAGTCCTCTATTGTTCCCTTCTGAAACATTATACAGACTTTTAATTGAACGTTCCATGCTGACTAACAAGACAGTGGGGACCAGATGACGGGCTTTTTTTGAAACTTTTTTTCAGAGGAGAACTCGTCCGTTCTGACTGTTAGTCGGGACTTCTGCAGATCTAGGGCCAGGGCTCGCTTCCAGATCGACAGAGCACTGCTTACTCATGCCATGTCAATTTATATATTTTTGATACATTGGTCTGCCTTTCTATACGTGTTAATAGTTTTTGGCCTCTCAACTTGAGAAACTTGTTTATCCTTGCTCTCTACATAAAGGATATATATTTTTAATTTGTCGTTTGATTATGCTGCTTTAGATCTTGACAAAATTGTAGTCGGAGGAAATTTCACTTTTATTACAACTTGAAAGTAATGTTAACTTTAAAATTATTTCCAGTATTTCAGACATTGTGTTTATTGATTTTAGTATTATGTATACTTTGGTGGAGAGCGATATGTAGACTTAGGACTTGGAACACATAGAGTCAAGTGTCGAGTTCACAAAAAATTCAGACTCATTGTAGTAGCAGAGAAGAAGGTTGTATACGAAAAGTTCCCTATCCCCTTGATAAATCGCTTAGAGAAACATTTCTTGACGATATCCAAGATGCTGACACCTACTCAACTTGATCTCTCAAAGGAGTTAGAAAACTGGGTACATAATTTTGTGAATGTTCCCCAGCAAACAAGGTAGGAAAATGTAGCTAAGGAAAATACCCACACTTTTTGTGTCTACATGTATTTGTTCATTATGTGAAAAGTATATATAAGACTTGAAATAAATTAATGTTATATGGTATCATTGAATCGCTGTAGGATATTTGCAAGGTGCTGTGATATTTTCTTTGCACCTATGCTATTGTGTAGCTCATGATTTTTGGACAAAACAACGACATCCTCACATTCGTTAATCTGTGCTTGGACAAGTTTATCAATTATACGTTGAATCCTAAAATAAATTTAATATAGTTTGTGGTAAACATAAAGTAAATTTGCCATTTTCCAGGATGTTTAGGAAAGTTCGGGTTTATATCCCAACCACATTTTCTTTTACCCATATGTATAGCAATATGTATTTAGTACGTACATATATCTCTAGGAATTTAAAAATGAAAGATATAGTCCCTTTGACAAGGTATGTTTTTGTATAGAGTTTTGATATGTTGTTGTGCCTATGTCATCATATTCTGGGATACAGTTTTGGATAGATAGTAAGATTTAAGGATTATGCAAGTTTAGGTTATGAATCTGTGAATGTAAAATACTTTGGGAAAATTGATGGTTTGTTTGTAATCTATTGATGTTTTCTGTGAAGTGTTTTATTGATGTGTTGGTGTTATTATATTCCCAAACAGATGTTGTGTGCCCTCAGCATATTTTTCTGAATTGTTAACTTTTTCTATAATTGTTGTCCTTGTTCGGCTATTTCAGTAGAAAGGCTTTTCCCCCATTTTTTTCATGCTATATGTGCCTTTCTTCTTACAATGACTACAGGAATAATTGCAATTACGCATTATGTGTAGTAACTACAGGTTTAATTAATTTGTCAAATCTGACAATTTGTTCAATGCTCTGTTTTTAAAGCGGTTCTCGATTGCCTGCTAGTTCCTTCTTGTTTTGTTCTTTTGCCCTAAATGACTATTTACTTTTAACTGTAATATATCAGAACATTATTATCATGCTATTTTACATTATACTTTTATCTTTGAAAGTCTATGTATTTGTTTGTAATATATAATATCCAGACCATTATGAATTTAATGAGAATCACATCTCAGATATTTCCATGTAAAATCTACTTTATCACTGAAACATGAACGATTTTAATTAAGTTTAGATATAATGGGATTAATTTACCCATAATTACATACACTTATTGTTTTGGCAGAAGTCAAAGGAATGCAACGACCTTAACATGTGTCGGGGATGTGTTTATTGGTTACCATGCCGATACGTGTGCCTCCGTTATTCTGGAAACATGTCGGGATCTACATGAAAATCAGGTTAAAGAAAGGATCGAGGAGGTTATTATCCCATATTTCCATCTAATTATGACTCTGTAATTTTATCCTTCACGTTTGATAAAGTCTACAGTTTGGAATATGATTACTAAAGTTAATACGTATGAGAAGTTTCGGCGTTCATATTTCACGTGTGTTTTTGTGGTAAGACTTTTACATCGATATCATATTTAATGACCTTGTTACCTTGTCTGTTAAGGTTCATTGAAACACCAGTAAAAGATAACTCTTCTGAAAGCCAAATAGAGTTATCTTTTCTTTACAGATCATATGAACGTTTCTTTTTCAAACGTAGTATTGACTTAGATTGAAAAGTTGGATATAAACTAATGAACAGATTAAAAATGAGATTGCTAACAAGTCCGTTAAATAGACATAATTATATGAAAAAGACTAATCCAAATAATCAAAAATGTAGCTGTAACTGTAGATCATACATATAATTGCAACCCGTTCCCGATTCCGGATTTTGCCAACGTAAACAATGAAAAGAAAATAGAAAATGTATAGATTTAACAATAAACAGAAAGTACCATTCTCTGACGGCGCGGTGGAATCAATTGTTTGTTATGGATCATATCATATGATCCAGCGAAGACAGTGACTTCAAATACTTTATTGGTGGATGAGTACAATTTTTTTTTCTCTCTAATTTCATCATAGTAAATTCTCTTCACTGTAATAGAATAAGGTAAGTAACAAGAAACATTCAATCAATCAATGCCCACAAGTTTTCAGTCACTTGGTCTTTATCAAATGTAACCAAAAGGAAACAAAATCTCTACATGAAAACTTTATATGTATCTGCTGGTTAAATCAGCCCAATACAGACTTTGTTTATGTACTGTGATGGTGGTGTTTTGGGTTTGTTGGATAGTTGTATCAAAATTTTGGTTTGATCTTGGAGATACATACTAAGTACCTTTTAGTCTAGATATATATTTAGTAGAGTAGAATTAAACCAGCTATATTTTATTATTTTCATTTTCAGCTAGCCAAGTAAATCTTGATGTTAACATTAAATGAAAACTTGAGATATCAGAATCCTTTGAATTGTTATTTTCATAAAAAAATACTCTTTAGATTTATTTCATTTTTTTTTTGTAAAATTGTTTATTAGAACATTATGCAGATAGTATAATCTATAATACCGTGCATCTTTACATTATCTATGTTTTACAAATCTTAATTTGTTGTAATTTCAAGGTTATTATATGAAAATAACATTAGGGTTAGTCAATAATGTTTTGTTATAACATTGTAATCTAGCGGTGCACCTTTTCCTTTTTGATTTGTGATAAAGATAATAATAAGTATTACAAAAGCATATAGAATTCATCAATTTTTCATGTTTCA
Source organism: Pteria penguin (assembly GCA_035048485.1). Taxonomy (NCBI): domain Eukaryota; kingdom Metazoa; phylum Mollusca; class Bivalvia; order Pterioida; family Pteriidae; genus Pteria; species Pteria penguin. The sequence continues at coordinate 75,316,298 of CM068581.1, read as the reverse complement.
AAAATGCACAAAATTTCTTTTTTCATACCCCCAAGTATTATTTTGAATCCCATATTATGCCTCTATCTTTTAATTAATAATGAATTTTGTTTCAAGATGTAGTCTCCTTTTTTCTTTTAAAATGAACCCTCGTATTAATCAATTGATGATTAGGAATGTAAGAGTCAATATAGAGTGGTATGTATTGAAAGCCCCTTCGTTTTCAAAAACGAATCTCATCTTCAAAGAAGATGAGATTCAATTTCTTCTTCATAAATCAACTAACTGAATGTTAAGGAAGCTTATATACATTGGTTGGTTGGTTGATTGGTGTTTTACGTCGCTTTCAACAATATTTCAGTTATATCGCCACATTGAAGCAGGAGGTTACAAACCTCTTAAACATAGTGGCGCAACCCGTGAATCGAACCCGGATCGTCGGCGCCGCAAGCCAAGCGCTTAACCACTACACCACGCCTGCCCCTAGCTTATATACAAAATAATTTACTTCTGATGTTTAGTTAAAATTCAGGTCTGTTTTTATATGGTGTTTCAATGAACCTTAACTTTGACCTTTAGTAAATACGTTCATCATATGTTCATGTTCAAGAATTTTGCTGGTTCCAGGTGCAAAGCGTTTAAAACACATAGAATGCAGTTAGTGAAATTAGATATGCTAAAAATGTTTACAGACATTTTAAAATATTTCAGATTTTGGAAAAAGCGAAAGAAAATCTACTTTGGTGTGCAACAATGGATTCTGTACTTCGACTCAAGCAGTCACGTCTGATGGATGAAGAACAAAAACTTACAGATATTTATCTAAAAAAACAAAAGCATGAAAGCCTTCTGTCTTATATAGATTCTAAATTTCGAAGCACTGAAATTATGACACAGGTAACATTCTTGATTCGCATTTGATTCTACAAAATATTGCTATAGTTAATGGAAGTTTAGTTACATTATGACACCATTTTTGAAGACATTTACGAAGAAACAGACGTATTACTCTAAATATAAGACGCGTTTAGTTTGTTTATTCAGTGAACAAGTGGATTTCAACACTTAGCTGTTTATTTCTAGCGAAACGTGTTTTTAATTTTTAAATCATTATTATTAATATTAATTTCATAAATACGCATGTATGATATAGATCAGTTTCATCATAATCAGAAGCAATCGTAGTTGGTACATGTATTGGATCTAAGTTTTAATTTATTGTAGGGTTTAACATAAAACCATTTAAAATGGGCAATTTTCTTAGCAACATAAACCGGCATAATAAGAGGCGTTCACTTTTTTCGTATTAATCTTTCTCAACAGTTAGTTTTAGGAACCGGTCAAAAACAGTCTCAAAGCATGGGACCGCTGTAAAATGTATTGGCAATTGGCCTTTTCTCCTTGGGTGATACGATTTTGATTTATTTTTTGTCATATTAATTAATTTTTTCAATAAAAAGGTAGATGCGGTAACAAAAAGTTATTCAAATTCCAACACACTTGAAAAAGGTTACATAGAACAATTCACAACCAATATATATGACACGCTCGTAACTGTCTTAAGGTTACAATATTACCAATAAATAGTCACTTCACAATTCCATTGCCTCAAAACAATATACTATGAAGCAGTTTTTATATTACATGAAGTCAAACAGACATATTATAAAGTCAAAACAGTAGGTTATGAAGTCAAATAGTTACGTTACAAAGTCATACAGTATGTTATGAAGTCATTAAATACGTTATGCACTCAAATTAGCATATAATGAGGTCACTAAAGTGCGTTATGAAGTCAAAACATTACGTAGTAATGTCATAAAAACTGAGTTTGAAAACTATATTACTGACCATTATTCACCTAAACTTCAATTAAACAAAGCCAAAACTTCCGATCAGGAAGCACCTTTCTTGGACTTAAAAATGAAAAGGATTTCCTTTATCTAGATGGTGATGTCCCCAGACCCCCATCATATGGTATTTATATTAGTCAATTGGTTCGGTTCGCTTGATCCTGCCCTTACGATTTGGATTTTCACGCAAATTTCGGAAATTTAGCAATATGTATTCAGCGGAATTTCCCATCCCAATTTATACGGTGATCTAGTGTACAAACTAAGGAGGGTCAAAAACTCCGATTATTTAACATCAGCGAGCTCTAGAACTATTAAACACCGTTGACATCGACAGTATGACCCCGAGATTATCACTTAGACCATAGGTCTTGTATTGGATCACCCTACAACCCTGTACAGACTTTTACTTGAGTGTTGCACGCTAACAGGGCGGTGGGGACTCTATGACGGGTCTTGTCCAAACATTTTCAGAGGAGACAAGGTCCTTAGCCGTGTCCCCTCTGACTGTTAGCCGAAACTCCCACAGATCATGGATCTGAGCTAACTTACAAATGGGTAGAGCACGGTTTATTCATGTTGACGTCGCCTTGCATATTTTTGAAGCTAGCATTTTATTCTATCAAAGTTTCGTGTGAAAATGTTTTGACCTCTCCTCTTGAGAAACTTGTTTGTCCTTGTTTTCTATATGAAAAAATATTTATAAATTTTTTAAATGTTTTTCCTTTCATTGTGTTACTATGGCCATGGGTGGAAAGGTGGGCGCCCTTAAACCTGTTAACCACACCAATTGAGTGACGTTTGTTACAATAGTGTTACTATTCCTACTATTCCCTTTTTACTAATGTTGTACAGTGTTTTACCCATTCATGTATATATACAGTGTTGAATTATATTTGTTTCGTCTGTATTTAAGAACATTCACTTCACGGCTTGCGTCCCCAGCCAAACAGGAGACGTTTACTCCTCCCGGGCACCTGGTCTGACCTCTAGATTTCAGGGCTCTGTGAATGTCCACTGTGGTATATTTTCATTGCCATAGTCATGTGACACCAGCTACTTTCGTATTTCACATTAACATCACACTTATTCCCTTTGCCGTGTGGAGCTCGTAAAAATGTTGCCCGAGTTTGACTTAATTGTTATTATACCATTTTTTCTAATGTTGTGTGGCTGTGGCACTTTCTACACAGTGTTTTCCACATTTATGTATATATACAGTGCTGAAATATATTTGTTTTGTCTGTATTTAAGGACATTCACGGCGAATGTGGCTAGCCAAACATGAGACGATCACTGCCACCGGACACTTGGTCTTACCTTTAAATTTAAGGGGTCCGTGAATGTCCATTGTGGTATATTGTTGTCAGTGCCATAGTCATGTGACAAAAGATATTTTACTTTAATTAACCTTCCTAAGTCGGTACCAAAACTACAGTACTATCGAATAATTGTGTTATGTAGTCTGTGTTAATTGTACTATGATCCTTTTTATGTGTATGTCCCTGGTGGTTTTTGTCATACAGGCTGTTCAGACATTTTTTGTCTTCTATTTTGCCATTTTATTCATAGCTATTCCACTCCTTTTTTAAAACTAGTCCTCTCTATTTCCCTTTGTTAACACATAACAAATTTGTCAGAAAGTCTGTGAGATATATTAAAGATTATTACAAATTTCAAATTGTTTTCAATATTTCAACGTAATAGCGTGAAAAATAAGAAACTTATTGAACTTTGTAATTGTTTTCCTAAAACGAACTTTTACTTCAATATAGTTAATATCAGAAAGCGATGTTATCATACCTGTTCAATCAAATGAGGAAGATTCAATCATTGATTATTTTGTACTAGACACATAAGTTGATAATGAACGTGATAGTGAAAACGAATATGACATCAGTAGATCTGAGGTGAAAGAATAATAGCAAACTTGCAAACAAGATCTAGATGTGTCAGACTTTCCAAAAGACACCAAAACTTATGTTTTGAACATTAAAATAATCGACATTAATGGATTAAGTAAATTGTATTGTTGTTGCTGGTCATAGTGCTGAGGTGTTATACCCGTTTCCTGATATGTTGTGGTTGTGACACTTCCCATATAGTGTTTCACTTTGTGTGGTATTTTCAGACATTCATGGCGGATGTGGTTAGCTCCTCCTGGTCTCCTGTTGGCATTTTCACAAAGGATCGCAAATCCTTAAGTCATTCACATACGTGTCCGTAACTTTGTAGAAAAGCTTTAATGTTTACGAAATTCTTCCCCTAGGTATAAAATCGGGCACTTTGTTCTAACTTCCGGGTTAGACGCTTTTAAATAACACGTAGGTCTATTTCCGTTTTTTACAACGATGGATAAGTGTAATAATCATAACAATTCAATTGAAGTCATGACATTTTGTACACAGCCGCACAATGCTCATGATGATATATTTTAATATTTCCAGGTCAAAAAGAAACTTTTTTAATTTAACACACAATTAATTTTGCATAATATTAGGAACGTAATATAATGTAGTTATATATTTACCTGAAAATACAAAATTTGATACTCTATTTTCTACATACGCGGGTTTAGAATAAGCTAATCTGTAGACATGCGCCTATTGAAGAAATTTCCAATGTAAAGATAAATTCAGTCGATTCGATTGTTGTGAGTTTTGCTGAATATATTCAATCATACATGTATGTGTGCTAAAGTGAATTAGACCGTTTCATATCATATCATATATAGTTGGTACATTACTATCATATATGTTAACATGATTGCTTAGTGTATGTCCGAAGATGAGAGTTTTTCATTGAATTTAATTGGTCCATCGCCAAAATAGTTTAGTATGTTATTCGAAGCGGTATGTGTGCTATTGGTCGTTGCATTTGATGTTCACATTTCGCGCCAACGCGGCGTTAACATTGTGATTTTATAAATGTATCTTTCTGTATACAGCAAATTATTTCATTGATTAAAACTTACAATTAAAATGTACGCAGGTGACTACACATTCCAAGCTGTTGTCTACATCGGATATCGGAGACATTGCCAGATGCTTGTTGATCCCGATGAAGGATATATTTCTCCTTAATTTGCAGTCCTTTGATACAGAACAGCAGTTCCGTAGGCAAATTAGGTAGGATATTGCAATATTGAGTTAATGTAACATAACTTTACATATTTACTAAAAATCACACATAATGTTCTTATATATGTACAAAATATATCTTTAAGACATCTGTTCTTTAAAAACTTATGAAAAAATCGATTTTTTCTGAAAATGCCTGCTGCCTGATGGTCTTATGCTATTGCCCTGGCGTCAAAGTACGCTTCCCCATCCGTGTCCGTATAGTTTAGAAGTTTGGGGTAGTTCAGACTGGACAAATTACTAATGTCAGATAATGACAAAAATGCATCAGTGGTTCATCTTAAGATACCGGAATGATTCTGTATACTGCATTTGACCTACTCTTTCAGTTTGAATGTTTACAATATTGGAGTAGCTGAGTTTTGGACCAATCTTGTCCTATCTAGGCAGTGTGTTTACAAACTGCAATTTAACAGACTTTACTATATTTTCGAAGAAATATCTTATGATATAAATGCCACAGGTACATGTAGTTCAAAATAATTTTCCTTAACATTTCACCGGGTGGATAGGATCAAGATGGCGTGTACAGGCTTGACGCTCTAAACCAACGTTCCGCGAAAATTTGTTATTATGGACCAAAAGATCGATTTAATATTCTGTGATATCACAAAGGAAGTATTGTTATGAGTATTTATGCACGAAATATATCGTCAGCTATTTCAGTGTGTGCAAAAATTTGCTTGTTTATGTTTAACAGTATAGGCAGTGATTAGTTTTAACGGTAGGATCACGTTCAAAACATGTCAACAGGGTCATGCGAAGCGACCAAGTCAAAGTATTGGAGTAATAAGAAGAGCATCGATGCATTACAATCGGCAGATAGACCACATACTAGATCAAGCAGTGAGCCTAGAACCAGCGGCGACTCTAACTCTGAAACAGCAGACACTATTATAGAGAGGCAAAGGGGTGACCTTAGTGCCGTTATGAGAGAACTGGAGGAGATCAAAACTGAAGTTCAAAACACCGTTAAAACCGAAGAATTAAAGACTGTTGTTAAAGCTATGGTAACTTAAATTATGAAAAAAACAAAAACGAGAGTTTGAAACTACGCTGAAGGAAGTATTAGAAAAAATAGGGTCTACAAAATCAAGCTCAGAAACGAAATCGATAAAGTCAATTTAGAGAACATACGCTTGCAAGAATTAAATGCAATAAATGGACTCGAATTTACTGCAGTTAAAAACAATGCAAACATGGAATGACACAAGAGGCTCGAAGTTGGGCCAACTACAATGAACAATACTCTCGTAAGTACAATGTAAAGTTCTACGGTGTGACTGAAGTCAAGGACAAAAACACTGAAAAAGAGCTCATCAATGAGTTTGGGATGAAATCGTTGCCGTACATCATATACCTGGGTCAAAACCAGACCAACCTCGACCGATCTTTCTCAAACTTAAAAAAATAGGTGAAAAGCAAAGTTATCCGAGAAAGGTCTACATTCAAGGAAGCCAAAATTCGCCTGGCAGATAATGTGACTCGGGAAAACACCAAGCTTCAGGACAAACTGAAGAAATATATAATGATCGAATCAGCTCTGTACTTTAATGGCAGGGATGAGGGCAGAGAAAACTAGAAAAGCCAACAGTGAAGGACCTTTGTTTTTCAGCTGTTCATGTAACTATGAAAATAACTGCATTTTTGAGAAATTTAGCATTTGGCTTATGGGCCCAAGCATAATAATTCCATTGCCAATAGTGTCCCATGTTAAATTACCAAACTTCCAGCAAGGTTTACTCAACTTTCTACATCTTATCCTTATAGAACTCATTTATCAAAATGTTTATCACACCATCCTCTATCATAATTTTAACAGTTTACCATAGGTAACCATAATTTCGAGAAAATCCTGCTGGAAATGGGTCACCCAAAATTCAAATGTAAAGAACAACTTCTTTTCAGGTCATAAATTCTTTATCTTAACGAAATGAGATAAAAATTCATGATTTTACAGCAGAATAAATCTTTACTTATAGATTGATCAAATAATTTTATCCAACCAGAGCCCCTGCGATATTTAAATAATTGTCCCTCTCTCTCTACATCAGATCAGTCAATGATGACTCTCGTTAATTACTCTACTTGGACCTGCTGGTAACTATAGACTACAAGCTTTTTTCCCGTTGTTTCCTTTGTAAATTAAAAATCATTGCAAAAATCCCACCGCTTATTTTTATTCTGAGATTTATTCATGTATGTTGTTATAAGAGCTATCATTTCTTCAGCAGAAAAGTTGCATACACCAAACTCAAAATATTTATCAATACATATCTTGACCCCTTATATCCTCTCAGGTCTTGCAGTAGTGTATTCATGCGACAAATATTTAAGCCTCATGACACACTCAGACATGCACCAGAAAGCTTTAATATAATGTCTATAATTTTTTTTCAAACACTTTTTTTACCAAAGGGTATGTTTAAATCACTATAAATAGCATCACAACACTGGTAAATAAATTGAGGAAGATGTAAACATTAATTTTATGGGGAATACGTGCATGGTACATGAAACAGTGGAGAAAAATGTAGTCTCTGGTCAGATGCATTCGACAGAATCGGTACAAAACAAAAAATGCATACATTCGATGATTATTCAATCATTTGTAATTACTGCAGATTCTGGGTACAATATATTTATACTTGTTCTCTATATTGAGGATTATTTATAAATTTTTAAATGGGTGTCCTTTGATTGTACTACTTTTGCGATGAGTGGGAAAGTGGGCGCCCGTAAACCGGTTAACCACACCAATTGAATACCGTTTGTTACTTTTATTGACCGTCCTAAGTCGGTATGGTAACCGCAGCACAATCGAATATTTTTGTAATGTCGTGTATATTCTACTATTATCATTTTTTGTGTGTAGGTCCTTGGTGATTTGTGTCATACAGCTTTGTCAGATGTCTTCTGTTTTCTTTTTTACTCTGATTGCATATTCAGTGAATACATTGATATTGCGCTGAGGTGCACTTAATTTTGAAATCCTTTGTCGCGTTTTCCTCTGATAATCACATTCGTCTGTCGTCTTTACGTGTAGACGGTATTGTCAGTGTCACTGAGTATAAAATATTCATTTGCTGAGGTAGGAAATATTTAGCAAACACATTGACATTGCACTCAAATATGCCTTGTTTGATGTGAACGGTTTTGTAATTATTAATGGCATTGGCAATGTTGTATTACAATACGAAGTATTGTGTGTTATTAGATTTACAACAAAGCTATTTTTCTCTCTGGTCTTTGCCTTTGAACCAAATTTTCTAATAGATTGTATAAACGTTCATTCTACCTTCATTGTACTTTTGTTTTCTGTGAATCATAATATCTGTTTTATTTGTTAGTATGTACGTTAGTGTGTATGAGCTAATTCTGTTATGTTTCGTAAACAAGCAGTTAACCCTAAAGCCTAAACACCGGTCACTCTGTCTGCAACCTACACCTATAACCTATTAAATTCATCTTTAAACTGTAGAGGCTTAAGAGAAACAAGGAGAAGAAAAGATGGATATACTTATTTGATTAAGTATCTAAATAAAGTTCTTCAGTTCTTTAACTTTGGACAAAATATAATTAGATCGATAACTATCTTTTGTAATAACTTTCAATTATGTTTCTCAAAAACGGCTTTCACTCTTCGAAGGGCGCGGCTGCAGGCATGGGGATCCAGTTTCTTCTTATTTTTATTGGTGTAGAGAAATGCAGAAATTAAATATTTCTACAGAAAGTGGGGTCATGTATTCGAATAAGACATTATACGTGTATGAATGGAGATAGAATGTAGAATTTTGCATGTGTTTGTTGTAATTGTTGGGGTTTTTTTCAGTGTTGCATACTGTATCCTGTAATGTCCTTATTTATGATTATATGTAAATTGAAATATTGGTTTAATATATGTGAATGTGTAGGGATAGATTGTAGAATTGTAGAATTGTGTATGTGTTTATTGTATGTCATCATTTATGATTATGTGTAAATTGAAGTATTACCTTAATATATTTGTATCAATGGAGATGGAATGAAGAATTGTGTATGTGTTTATTGTATATGTCATAATTTATATAATGCCCTTATTTATGATTATATGTAAACTAAAATACAGTCAAACCTTGTTGTCTCGAAGTCAGAGGGACCGTGGAAAATACTTCGAGATATCCGTAGTTCGAGATATCCAAATTTCATTTTTCACAAATCTTGCAGTTGTTAATGTACGCCGATTCATTTGACATTTGTGATTATTATAGTAGATGTATGAGATATACATGTATTTATCAATAAATACGCATGAAGATGTGCATATTGTATTGTTCCTAAATAATAAATCTAAATCTCATCATACCTTTTATATTTTATGAATATATAGAGAATATACTCCAAAACTAAAAACGTCATGTTTCCTTTTCAGTAACATCGTAATTTAAATCCAATACTGGATTAACTGTCTTCTACTATACCTAAAACCGAGGACGGGCTAACACATAAGACAAGATAAAGACACACGTCATAATTTGATTTAATTACTATTACTTTGCATAAAAATACATAGACATATACACACGGATCGGAAATAGTAATAATTAATTAACAGTGTAAAGAAATTTCTTTAAACGCAGGTATGAAAAAGCATTAATTACAGTTAATGTTAATAATCTAATTTTGTGTCGAGTTTAATAAGCTATCATCATTTATTGATATTTGGTATAAATAACAGGGTACGCACGGACGCGATCGATTATGTAATTACTGCGGCTTTGTACACCGACACGGTCAATTGATCACACCACGCGAGCGACCTGTCATTTAGGGTAAACGCCGCGGGGAATATTATCAATAAGAAGCCAACTTCAAGATAAACCGGGTAAATAAGAACTTCGGGACTTGAAAATGTATTCGGGATAAGCATGGTATTCGACATATCAGTGTTCGACACATCCGGGGTGAATTTAATCATAATATGAAGGATTTTTTCGGGACCGATGTTCGACTTCGAGATATCGTATGTTATAATGTCCTCATTTACGTTTATATGTATATTGAAATTATATAAATAAAAATTCACCGGGCGTTAAACAGATGAAGGTTGGCAATGTCATGATATGCTAGATAAGGCAAAAGCTGAGCTATAGACGTATTGAATGATTAAGGGGAAAGTGGAAATTGTGCGAGCGAAAACCTTCAAGATCTGAATTAATATGATCGTTGCTAACCTCCCTTTTAATACGCAGTAACATGAATAAGGGATATCTCAAAGTAAACAACTGATAAAACCTGTTTGTCTACAGATTCACGTTTTCTGATGGAACAGAGATATCAGATTTATTTAAGTAACTCAAGTTATATGCTTTTTGTTTGTTTGTTGATTTTATAAGATTTTCAGTGTAAACATAATTGTTTCAGAACGAAATAAGTTTTTACATAAAATAAACACGTATTTGATTAAAATTATATTAGTTTTAATAACAATATATGTTTTGATTCATTGAACAATGCTTCTACATATATGGGCCCTCCATATTGATGGTCAGGTGCAACATCTTTATATGTGTTTTAGTTGATGCAGTATTTACATAAAGTTTAGTTTTTCTTGCTGTTGAATACTCGTCTTCATTATATAAAATAGTTAGTAACAATCGGATACTTTAAGCCTTAAGAGGTCATTTAGAGGGATTTACGTAATTTTTGCATCTTTTTAAGAGAACATTTAGAATTTGTGACCAGAAATGAATTAACTTATATTCCGCATTGCTTGTCTGGACAACAATATAAATTGTTTCTTTCAATCAAAATCTGCAATAATGATCCGATTTCCAAAACTCGAAGTCCAAAGAAAATGTATATGAATATAAACACAAGCAAGCAATTACGGACCTCTGTTAAACAGAGGTAGGATCGGGGCCATGAAGGAGTAATATGCTGAAACGTCTGGAGGATTTTAAAAATTTTAAAGAATTGAAATAATACATTATAATACTTCAGATATGACAATCAGATATGAATGAAAATGATGTTTTAATATTTTTACAGAAATTGTTTGGATGTGTTAGCTAAGGAGACCATTCTCATTGTACAGTGTCTCTGTGGTGACCAAAATACGAATCTTCTAGCATGTGCTCGTTACTGTGCACAAGATGAACTGCGCCTTTTTAGAGACAGAATGAACGGTAAACTGCATGTAGTGTTCATTGTTCAGCTGCCAAGGGGAGGAAATTTCACAGGATTTCAGGTTAAAAGCAGATCTGTTTCAGATACATATCTTAAAGTTAATATTTTATGATACGATTTATTATGTAAATGAACCATTTTTGTTAATCAGCATTGTTCAGTTAATGATAATTCTAAAGTCCGCCATCCCTATGAAACTGAGATCAAAAATACAGCTGCTATCCTCTCTTCTCCTTCCTACTTCATACACTTCTGTCCTGTCAATCAATGATAACGGTTCTTTATACAATATATATATATATATTCTTTATGTCTTCTGTTTTCTCTTTTATACAACTCACTTTATTAAAAACGTGACGATTTTATTTTTAAACAAAAATTTAATAAAGAAGCACATCACACAGGGATGAGTTAGAGAAGTCTGATATCGTCACTGAGGAAATTCTTTGGTCAACTATGGATCTCGTGGAGTCCTGTTTCCAAAGTGCTTTTGACATTTTAGAACATGATCATCGCTGAAAAGTATCACTGAAGAGATATGAGTAGTTTGACATGAGCAACTAGTGCACAGAATTATTACCTATATATGTTCTAATATTTATTGTAACCACTAGGCAGGTATCACTGCTGGTCGATTCATAGTTCCCGAGGGCATCATAAGTCCAGTTTCCGGTGCTTTTTGTACTGACGTGAAATATATACTTATAATTTTCAATCATGAAATTTTGTAAATCACTCAAAAAATAAGTAGTGTTTCCCTCAAGCATTGGTTAAAGTAAATCTTATAAGCCTTTGTCATTACGTCGGATGTGTTCTATGCTTACTGTCAAGGTCAATGGTGGCTCTTTCGTTCAATTTTACTTACAAATATACAGATGTCTTGCTTTCAATTAATAATTCTTCATTCGCGGATTACCTTAGCATCATCTATCCAAGTGAACTGGAGGTCAAGGAAACCACAGAAAGTAGTAATTCCGCTTCGTATTTAGATATTATGTTGTCTTTCGACAATGATGGTCAAATGAACACCTCACTCTATGACAAACGTGACAATTTCAATTTCGCTATCACAAACTTTCCTTTCATAAATATCAACATTCCATCATAGCCCGCATACGGCGTATTCGTATCGCAGTAAATACGTTATTCCAAAAATGTTCAAATTATAATGGCTTTGTTCTGAGGGCTAGGCGACTTTCAGATAAGCTACTCAACCAGGGTTATATATGCACTAGACTAACAATGTCACTGAGGAAGTTCTATGGTCGTTACGAGACTCTTATTACACAATATGATATTTCGTTATCCAGACTTTCAAATGATATTCTGGACTGAACCGATTTCGATCATTTTACACAGCTTTGAACCCTTCTATATCTCACTTCATCACACATGTTCTTCAAGTAGACATTTTTCGTTGTTCACTATTTGGTTTTCATTTTCATTGATTTTGTATGTTCTTTGGTTTCATGATTTTAGGACGTATGGTTTGGAGTTATCCATTATCTTTACATCGTATCACTTAAGTGCACGTTAGGGTTTTAGGGTGGATATCTCTCTCTCTCTCTTTCTCTCTCTCTCTCTCTCTCTCTCTCTCTCTCTCTCTCTTTGTTTTTGTTTGTTTTGATTTGGTTTTTCTTTACTTTGAATATGGGGAATTCGCAGAGTTACAGATCAATGTTCACCTGCATTGAATTTATAGCTCCTTTCGTGCTGAGCACTTTACTGTCTCTGTGTGACATCATTTGACTATCAATTGTTACTCATACATGTAAAATAAAAAACTGGAACATTTGTTGTTGAAATAAAATTCTCTATTTCCAGTGCGGTTTTTGGCATTCAGTGCATATAGATGAGCTGAGACACTTGAGCGACCTAATGCCAAAAATTGAAGATATGAGGGGTAAAAGTGTCGCAACTTTACTTGCTGCAGGCGGTGTGAATGTAATTGATGAATATCAAAGCGAAGAATTAATAAACGAAACAAGATTTACAAACATAGGCTTAAACATTGAAGACATTGTCTCAGAGAAAGAAAATAGCAATTCAATACAAGCTTCCTTTAGTAAAGAGTTTGACGTCAAGGCATTGATCATTGCTTGTCTAACTTCTGCTTTATCAAAAGTGAGAGATGTTGATGACAAATCAACTCGTAAGATTGATAGGATACAAATCATATTAACTTTTTTGAATGAAGATTGTTGTCAATCTCAAACCCTTCTGTCTGGCTTGGCTATGCATCTAGCAGTACTGAGAAAGGAAAATGAAAAACGAATGGATTCGCAATCTTGTGATCAATGGTTGAATGTTGTAGCTAGCAGAATGGATGATATAAGCAAAGCAGGAACTTTCAGGTAATAATTATGGCTTACAGGATGATAGATTGTAAAAGTAATTAGACTTCAAAAGTATACTGCACATTAAATAAAAGGTGCAATATACAAAAAAAGGAACTTAAGAGCAAGAAAACTCTTATAATGATCCTAAGGACAAATTAGAAATTGAAATATGGTAAAGCATTTGCTAACAAACGATGATTTTCTTAATATGATAGCTATTTGATAAGTCTGACCTTTTACAAGAAATTCGCTTTTCCCATGTTTGATTAATTACCACATGGTTATAGACAGTTCACAGATTATGAGACATGTATGTATAATTTTTTATTTTTATATTATTTTATCTTTTAGGAAAGCTTCATTCCAGCATCTTGCAGATAAAGTCACCCCTATCTTAGCCGGAATTATTGCATGCTTGGACACAAACCAAAATTTAGATATTTTGAAAGATAATCCACCAAGTACTTGGCAATGCCACATCTGGCTGAGTGTTGTGAATCAACCAGCAGCCACCAAAATAAAGTACCAAATGATGACTTCACCTACCAAGAATCAAATTTTAGATGAAGCACTGATCAAGGGAACAAGAAATGATGGGAAATCATTTCCAGCTCGGATGCCATTCTCGTGGCTTCTATATCACTTGATTGAAAACACCATCAACACCTCCAAAACACTTGATAGTTGTGCTGGTAAGATACAAAAGTAACAAATAATTTAAAACCATTGTGAGAACATGACTCGTAGTCTTTTCGAAAAAGAGGCATTTAGAGGATGCAAAATGGACTTCATATGGAATACATCACTTGTTTTACATATGGTTGGTTAATTGATTGATTGATTATTGTTTTACGTCACTCCTCGATTATTTCGAGTATATGGTGACGGCATCTATCTGATGCATTACATATTTACAACGGACCAACCCGCAGCAGTGAGGGATCTTTTACCTGCCACGCCTACCGTGACAAAGGGATCTCGGTTTTTTACTGTCTTATCCGAAAGACAGAACGCCGGTTTGCCCAGGGCGGGAGTCGAACCCGGGACATCTCGATTACGAGCCGAGCACGTTATCTACTAGGCCACACCCGCTTCTTTTAAATATGGAAAATTTACATTTTTTCATTACATTCAAAGGACCTTTAAAAATCTGTTGATACATGTATATATATATATATATATATATATATATATATATATATATATCTATATATATATATATATATATATATATATATATATATATATATATATATATATATATATTATATATTATATATATATATATATATATATATATATATATATATATATATATATATATATGTATATATATATATGTATGTATGTATGTATGTATGTATGTATGTATGACCTTGTATTTGAAGAACAAATGATAATAAAATGAGATGTAAAAAGATAATTTCATTGAAGAGTATTGGAACAAACTTAGGGATGGCAGATGTGTTGTTCCCAGCAGCGAACGACAACATATTTTTTATTAGACAGCAAACTAATTCATCATTATATGTCAGTTTAATTGTACGTTTTTAATTACGTATTACACATACATGTCCTTTTATTCACCCATTTACGTATTACACATACATGTCCTTTGTCCAACCAATTACTTACTACACATACAATGTAGGCATGTGAACGCGCGACTGAATCGAGCGCACGCGGGAATGAATCGCGTTAACGTGAATTTCCTCCCGCGTTAACGCAAGGAGCACACGCGCGTCCGGTCGAGCAGTCCTAGCACGTGTGCTAAAGCAGTCCTCGTGACCGCTTTTTGCGTTAACGTGCATGTTATGTTAGGACTGCACCCATCTGTAATCATCCATATAGGGACAAGTAACAAGTAAACTTTAAAATTTTTTTCGTGTGATAAACTAATCTCCAGATATCCCTTCCTGTCATAGTAGTGAAATTATACAAATGGGAAAAATGTTTCTTCTAAAATAATTCTACGCTTATACATTATATCGATCATCTGCGCATAATGACGTAATGAGACGTAAAATGTACATATCAACATTAAAAACAACTACAAAAGTCAAGTCGTTGTCCAAATCGTAAGTGATACATTCAAGTAAGACAACCAATCAGATTTGTATTATTTTGTTTGTTGCAGTTTGATTGGTTCTCTTACTTGACTGTATCACTTTCGATTTGGACAACGATTTGATATTTGTATTAGGGAAAAACGATGTAAATTACATTTTGTGGTGTTAACATGACTTGAAGTAGGTAGATATGTATGAAATACAGTTGTGTAATTTGAATTATTATAAAAATTGATGAAAATCGACTATAAATTCATCGCGTTCAAATTGACTGCTATCGACACGGAATGAGCCTAAACGGAATCCGACTCTGTTTCAGATACAAACAGGAGCAAACAGAGACCAGTCTATAAAATACGGGATGGAACACACATATATGCACACATATCTACATACATATATACACACGTACATACACATGCATATATACATATCATCAAATACGCGAATCCAACAGCTAATACGTATTGAGGAATACAAGGATGGAATGGTGCACAAGAAAACACGTACATGATTTAAATATATGGAAATAATATTTCAATTAAACCAGTTTGATTTAGACTTGTAATGTATTGTTGATGATAAGAAAATTTTTTACAGTTTCGTATCTTTTGACTTCTGCCATTTACAATGAATGGCCAATTACACACTGCACAGAAGTTTTAATATGTCTCCTTTGATTGTGCTACTTTTGCGGTGAGTGGGAAGGTGGGCACCCGTAAACCGGTTAACCACACCAGTTGAGCGACGTTTGTTACTTTAATTCACCGTCCTCAGTCGGTATCGTAACCGCAGCACAATGGAATATATTTATAATGTCGTTTTCCGTGTATATTTAACTATTATCATGTTTTGTGTGCATGTCCTTGGCCATTTGTGTCATACAGCTTTATCAGATCTCTTCCGTTTTCTCTTTTATTACATACATCAATCTTGGGTCAAATCAAGGTTGGTGAAGTGGAAAAAGTCTGTTGTTGTATACGCTGAACGTTAATGATTTACTATTCATTCTTATTGACATAATACATACACATTGTCTGACTGACATGTATGCTCAGGTTAACTAATTCTGGTACTATATTAAATAACAACAAGCGAAGTCATACATTTTCACTGAGAATACATCCATAAAACACATTCTTAGCGTTATGTTAGCGTGGCATAGGAGTATAGTACTCGGCAATAATGAGTTTTATAATACTGTAATTACGCATGGTCTGTTTTCAATTTACAGTGGACGACAACAATAAAATTGGGATACTTACAGAGATTATCAAGGGTCAGCCACTGGGTCAAATTATCGCCAATGTACATGGACATATGCAGGACATGATCCAGGCCTATCTCAATGATTTTGTCTATATGAGCTACTCTGCGAGTAGTCAGCAAGAACATCAGGTATGATTATACATGTATTATAGTGTGTAACTTATTACTTTGGAATCGTAAATATAGACATACATAAATGAAGAAATATATTACAAACATCCACATTTTCAATTATTGCTGATGGGGCAGGCTTGGTGTAGTGGTTAAGCGCTTGGCTTGCGGCGCCGACGATCCGGGTTCGATTCCCGGATTGCGTCACTATGTTAAAGAGGTTGGTTTCCTCCAGCTTCCATTTCGCGATATAACTGAAAAATTGTTGAAAGCGACGTAAAACACCCATCAACCAACCATTACGGCTGATTAAAAAGCTGGATTAGCTAGGGATAACATCCCTCTGTTTTAAAATTTCTGGCTTTTAACTGGTCAGTTTCGGTACAACGCATTAGCGGAAATTTTAAAATTATAAGTATTACAGTTACCTTAGCATCATCTATCCAAGTGAACTGGAGGTCAAAGAAACCACAGAAAATAGTAATTCTACTTCGTATTTAGATATTATGTTGTCTTTCGACATTAATGGTCAATTGAACACCTCACTCTATGACAAACGTTACGATTTCAATTTCGCTATCACATACTTTCCTTTCATAAGTAGCAACGTTCCATCATCGCCCGCATACGGCGTATTCATATCTCAGTTAATACGTTATTCCAGAGCATGTTCAAATTACAATGACTTTGTTCTGAGGGCTAGGCGACTTTCAGTTAAGCTGCTCAACCAGGGTTATATATGTGCTAGACTAGCAACGTCACTGAGGAAGTTCTAGGGTCGTTACGAGACTCTTATTACTCCATATGATATCTCTTTATCCAGACTTTAAATGATATTCTGGACTGAGACCGATTCCGATCATTTTACACCGATTTGACACCTTCTATACTAGAAGGTTACCTACTTTGACTTCTCCATATATAAATACATATGGAATTTACACGATTTGACTCTTTCTACTGGGTATATGTGACGGGTGTTGCTAGAAACTCTCTCCCCGAGCACCTGATCTCACTCCATCACAGGGGTTAACATATGCTCTTCACTTAGACATATTTTGTTATTTTCCACTTGTTTTTCATTTTCACTGATTTTGTATGATTTTTAGACTTATGGTTTGGATTTATCCAACATCTTTACATTAAATTTCTATTTCAAAGTGTCTTAGTTGCATTTTTGAAATCTACAGATGGTCCTGCCATACATCTGCTTGTGCCTTGCATTTTGTTTTGAATGTCTTACAAAATTAACAAAACGTACATGTATAGTTGGATAGAAAAAATAATCAATTTTGACGACAATGGTCATCGATATTCTCCACTTCTGGGCATTCTTGTTATCTGTACGTCTACTGCTTATTAAAGTCTTCAATGAAAGTATCTGTTTGTGATTAAAACTCATCGTTTCACTCAGAGTGTATGTTGGAACTTTTATCCAACATGTCTTGTATATTAATATCCATCTCCACATTTGGGGAAGAAAAACTAGATAAAGCTGGATCCAGTAGAGCTCCACCCGTTCGCTTTATCCAACATTGTGTTCATCAACAGACATCGTATCGCACATTTTATCAAGTACTTTGAACATCTCATTTCCTCTTATCAACCAATCATATATGTTTACAGTACAATGTTTCTGAAACCCTATCCGTCCATTGGTCATATTGTGAATTTCAGTTTTACAGAGATACCCTGTCATTATATTCTGAAAATACATAGGTTATGAATAATGGAGTCAATAATTTTAAACCCTGATATGTGATTTCCTTTTCATACACCCGTCTTCAGACGGTGCGTATCATTATGGCGTTGTCCGTCCTTCTCCCGGTCGGTATAGTTTGGTTTGCGTAGACCATCTTAACCCTTGCGTATATTTGAATGATATTTTACAGAATAATTGTCCAGGACCCAAGAGTGTTTCATGGCCTTAAATAATTCAATATCTGCAAAGTCAAGGTCACAATGCATATGATAGGTAAACCGTTGTCGGGACCATACTTTTTCCACTTTGCATGTATTTAACTAATATTCCTCAGAATTGTTGCCCAGGACCAAAGGGTATGCGCTAACTTAAACCAATATAATACCTGCAAGGCCAAGGTCACAATACACATGATGGAAAAATCATTGCTGAGTTTATATATTTATGTATTTTACAAAATTGTTGTCCAGGACCCAAGGTTATGTCATAACTTTAAACCAAGCTCATATCTGCAACATCAAACTCACAGTGCATATCATAGGTAATTATGTGTCCCGACATAACTTACTTTGTCGGGGTTATAACTTTTACCCCCTCGCTGGGATTTTCCGAATGCTTACCAGGACACGAGAGTGAACAAAAACCTAGGTCATCTGCAATCTCAAGGTCACAGTGTATATGACAGTAAATATTTGTCCGGGCCATATTTTTTACCTCATACATGGATATGAACAGTATTTCACAGAATGTTTGCCTAAGATTTGAGGTTTGGTCAGGGGCAAGGTCTCAATGCATATCGTGAGTAATTTTTTGTTTATGGTGTACCATATCCGGATCAGGTTATTTCGACATATTTCGCTCTCAGTTGTGTCCTTATTTTCTCTACACAAAATCGGGTTGTCCGATTTCATACCACACCTCTCTAAAACACTGATTGTTCCTCATTTTCATGCGTAAACACACTGCTAAAGAAGTCTGCCAACACACTAGCCTTATTCTCATCTGAAACCGTCACATATTTTACTTTAAGGTGTGAGGTTCTGCTGTTCATGACTTCCTTTCCTATTCATTTACATATTTCCAGAAATTCTTGTAATTTGTTTTTGCAGACAATGCTATTTCTTATGCTTTTGTTTATTCCTGGTAATTAAATGAAGTCTATCGCTCTCTGTTGTACTATTTTCCATGTATCACTCACATAATCGGTTTCCTTCTGATATGTGCTACTGTTGCTTTGTTACATATATATTGGTGTAAATATACATCTCGAGTACTCTTTACTCTTGTCATCTTTCGAGAAACAAGGGTCCAAATCTAATGAAAATCTCCTATAACGAATATATGGTTATATTCGTTCAAGCTTTTCATTGTTCTCATAATTTGATTCAGCGCTATATTATTTTCTTGTACTGAAGGACTTTTTAAAATACATCCGACTAACACATTATCTCCTCCATTTAAATCTATCTTCACCTATACACTTTCGTTAACATTGGAGTCTATATTTACATTTAACTCCATGAATGGAATCCTCTATATATTACAGAACTCCTCTTCTTGCTTAGTGTTTATTGTTCCTAGGTACATGTCGTAAGATTTTAATTGAAATTGTGCCTTGCTGACGTGATAGCTGCAAATTGGGGAAAAGTTTTAGCCAATGCTATAATCTTGGGTTTCTCATTTTCACCAAGACATCTGGTCTTAAAGTCATATATCGTTTCAGAAGCTGTCCATATTTGTATATATACAGTTAAAATCCTTGATCACCTCAGTTTACATATGTAAATGAGATTGTTATTTACATTTGTAGTGTTTCTTTTCACTGAGTTATTTGTATGCGAACTACTCGTCAGACCTATGGAGGCCCTTGGAACCTGTGCTTTTCTCCTCATCTTCTTGAACTCTCGCCATATTTAGACCTCACTTGGCCTTCAACATGTCATGAGTTACTTTTACATTTTATTTTAAAGCTTCCTCCACCTTTTTTTTCAGTTTTGCCAAGTTTCTCATCGCTTTTCTTTTACTCTCTTTCGTCATTTTTTTCTGGTCGTATTTTCTTGTTTGTAATGGATGAATCGGACCTTGTAAATCAGAATAAGAATAAATTTGCATTGTTGTCCATTAATTTCACATTGAGGTATTGATAATGTACTGTGTTATAAGTACTTCCACTGAGCTCTATCGAAAGTTGCACCATTATTATTATCCTTTGATGATATTATTGCATGAGTGTATCAGTGAATGAAAAACTCTAACGACACTGAAAAACTCTGCAAAAACACTAAAAAAAACTCTGAAAAAAAAAACGACTACCATGAAAAACTCTGATAACACTGACGCTACACCCTCCGGCCTTACGGTCGTGGTCTGGTGCGATCTCTTCTTTAACCCTTAAAATGATTAGCTGCGATCTATTTATAAGCTTTAATGTATATCCAATGCGATGAGTTAATTATCAGCGAATTGGAAAAAATCTTTTTTGTGATTTTTAAATTGTAATATATATATATGTTTAAAATTTTTTAGAATTCAATTCTACTGATATATTGTTCCTATTCTGACTTACGTTTTTAACATTATCTTTACATATGCAGTGTATTAATCTCTTTACGAAAACATGAATCACTTAGCAAAAGCAAATACAGAGGGCTTTGGAGTGCGATGTCAGTTATTTAATTAATCGGCTTAAAGAACAAAGAAACAAACAAATGAACAAACAAATAACTAACCAAATATGTTCCTTAATATCGGGGAAATATATATACAACAACACATTTTAAAAGGATTATATATATATATATATATATATATATATATATATATATATATATATATATATATATATATATATATATATATATATATATATATATATATATATATGAATGAACAATACATTAATAGATAGATAAATAGATAAAACATAAGTATATATGAAAATATGTGAATGATTTTTTTTTTAAATTCATAAACTTATTTATTTTTATCATCTTTATAGTTAAATACATACATGTATACGCAAATAAAAAGCTATACGAGAAATTACTGAAATAAAAAAATAAAAATACAAAACTGATAAATTAATAAATGAATGAATGAATAAATAAACAAATAAATGCAAAAAAATTAGGAGTTTGTGTAAATGAATATATATTTATGTGTGATATATAACTCTTGTTCAGAAAAAGAAAGTTTTAATCGCTACTGGTTAGCCAGTTAATGACAACAATATCCCTTACACCGATAAAACGCTCTGAAGTTACGTTAATTTGAATCCCTTTTGTTTAACATTGTCCAACAATAAAAGAACATTATACATCGGATTATGAAAACGGACATGGCTTTGAGTGTGTTTATTCCCCTCTCGTTACAGGCTGTAGTGCATCTACTTACTTAATTTATATGTAAATTAACAGAATGGTACCTTATTTAACAGTTCTAAAATTCTGTTTTCCGATGTATTCAAATATATTGCTATCAACAGACGAAATGCAGCAGAAATAGAACTTAAATAAACGGTGTAGTTTAGTTTGAACTGTATCAGCTGGATATGTTTCAACCTGTCACTAAGTATAATCTCATACATACAAAGGAACTATTAATTACGATTCTCAGTTTATATCTTGGTAGGTAAAATATTTTGAAATTACAGGTGATATTTACCGGGTAAAACAACCGGATGTTAATTACGTAATAGAGAACTGGTGACTTGTAAAAGACCAAAGAAAAACAAAGACATGTCGCTGTAAAATAAAGGAATTTCACAGAGTCCAAATGTGTGTCATTACTTTCAAACTGCACCCCACTTGTTGCGAACATTTTCATACATTCATACGAAGCGGAGTTTATTCAGACCTTGCTATCAACAGGAAGAAAGCACTTTGTATCTCAGCTTAATTTTACTTACAGTTGCATATATGATGCGTTGTCAATAATCATAACTTTAAAAGATTACCTACACGAAATCAATCCCCGCGAACTGGAGATCAAAGAGACAAGCGAGGGTGATAGATCTGCTTCGTACTTGGATATACTTTTATCTTTCGATGTTAACGGTCACTTGAACATCTCCCTGTACAACAAACGTGATGATTTCAACTTCTACACAACGAACTTTCCTTTCCTGAATAGCAACATTCCTTCCTCTCCTGCCTACGGCGTTTTTGTATCTCAAGTTATAAAATACGCTACGTCATGTTCGAAATACAACGATTTTGTCACAAGGGCTAAACAACTGACCAATAAGCTACTTGTTAAGTGTTATGTTACAAAACGCCTGAAATCGTCACTCAGGAAGTTCTACGGTCGCTACGGTGATCTTATAAGAGAATATGAGGTCCCACTTTGCAGAATGATTCATGACTGTTCGACAAATCCTGTTATGGGATCACCTTCATCATTTATGTACATTGCTGTGTGAACTGGGAAATTCACTGAATTTAACGTTTCCATAAATGTTGCGACGGGTGTTGCATGCAAACATGAGACGCTTACTCTCCCCGGGCACCTTGTCTTACCCCGGAGTGTTGTATTTTCTGGGGTTTGCAACGGTTTGTATAGGAAAATTTAATAATATAGCCTTCCCTTGTAGACTTCGACACTGGATAAGTGATAGGTACATCTTCATTGCCTATTTCTTATGAAGACACTTTGGTATGAGATAAAAGAGACAGAGAAAAATATAGTTCAGACATCCAACGTGACCATTAACAATTTAAATCCACTGTTTGGGGCAAACCAGGGGTCTCCACTAAATATGACACTGTCTACCTGAATATATAGATCAATGCAAGTCATTTTGAAAATAAAGGTCAAATACAAATTTCCTTGTTTTGACAGGACAGGGATTTTTATGTTAAATTTTTATTCCACAGTCAACAGGGCATGCGGCTGTAAATCGCCACTGCTATATATGAGCCTAACTCGATACGTTGTTACAACACGTAAGGGTAGAGAGATACATGTAGATATATTTGCTGTGTTATTATCAATTTACTGTAAAAACTCTTTTAACTTTGTAAAGTTACATATGAATTAAGTAAGTAGCGATATAACAAAAGGCAGCTACGTTGTAACGCTGATATAAGTAGTTATTCGTTCCTATTCCAAGCAATATTCTTGAACGTGTGTGTATATATATTTACTAAATTATTTGATGGGACAAAATGTACGTATATCATTCGAATAAAAAAGCAAACAATACACATAAAATTGTAAGTTTAAGAAAAATATTGCCCTATGAATAGTGCTATATTATACTGGTTGATTTTAATACTAAAGAGAAAACTGAATACATCTGACAAAACTCCCCAAGTACATGCACACAAAAAGTGTCAAATTAGTATATTTAAATTTTGTAGGTAAATTATTATTAGGGGTGGTTAAGCCTAAAGGTCGTCACGTGACAATATATGGGTGCAGTATCTATAATGGTTGCAATAGGTATGAATTGATTAAAATGATTGACAAGCGATTTCCTTTATCGTCGATTGGTATACCAGTACTGGTGTATAAACTCCGTTTTCTGTATAAGAATTATAGGGACTGATCATTTTCAAATATATATCCATTCTTTGTTTGTTTATATATTTAGTTATTCATTCATTATTCAGTAATTTATTACATATTTATTTATAATTCTAGAGAGTATATTTTTACATTTCACAGATGTCTTGTTGCATAGCGTTTTTTACTTTTCGTTCACTGATTTAATAAATATACACTTATGAAACAGCGATATTTATAAGGGAGATACAGTGAGGTGCAGTCCTAAGATAACATTATGTTAACGTGGCGTTAACGTGAAGTTTGCTTTCCTCGTGCGCTCAGGACTGCTGAGCACACGCGATTGCGTTAACGCAGATTTCCACGTGAACTTAATTTCGAGACGGCGTGAACGCGCTTGACTGCCGCGTTAACGTGTTTGACAGCCACGTTCGCTTGCGTACAACTTAAAACTTAGATTAACATGTTCATATAGAAGGTTTTCAAGGAGAATCGATATATGCTTTGTATATTCAAATATAAAAAACATATTAATGTGTAAGTTAAATATTAAGAATTAAATAAAACCCTTCCAAGTTAAGGAAAGGATTTTGAAAATATTAAACGCAATTTCCGAACATTGACTTGAATGAAATTTATTCTTCTTTTAGGATAATAATAATATAATATATAATATAATATATATAATATAATAATAATAATAATAATAATAATAATAATAATAATGAAATAAAAATTAATAAATATAATAATAATGATGATAATTATTATTTCCATATATTATAGGAAATAGCTTAATATAAAATAATAATAATGAAAACCTAAATAAGAAATACATTTAAATACATAAATAAATTAGTTATAAATGAATAACCAAATGAGAAATAAAACATAAATAAACTAATTAAAAATAAGTAAATAATGAAATTAGAATCTAATCATGCTAGTATAAACTGACGAAGCTTTTTTCATAAATACCTTATTGCATGTCTACGCGATAATTTCCTTTGTTGTATTACATATAAAATCGTTAATGTAGGGTTACATTTTAACATTACATTTAATACACGTTTTTACGGCGACATTCGCGGTAATTTAATTAGATCCATTTAATTTTCTCCATCCGTATTACATAGAGAATTACAAATATACATGTAGACATATGAACGTGCGACTGGACCGAGCGCACGCGGAAATCAATCGCGTTAACGCGATTTCCCTCCCGCGTTAACGCGAGGAGCGCACGCGCGTCCGGTCGAGCAGTCCTAGCACGTGTGCTAAAGCAGTCCTCGTGACCGCTTTTTGCGTTAACGTGCATGTTATGTTAGGACTGCACCCATCTGTATATGGATTCTAAGATGGAAAAAACTCCACATATGAATGCATATATAAATCATGTTCTCGGTAAGACAATCCTCCGTAGCAAAGTGTGCTCCTTCTGGGTTCTTTTGTTTGGGTTAATGTTGTTCTTCAGAGTTTTTCAGTACAGACTTCAGAGTTTTTTAGTACAGACTTCAGAGTTTACAGTGTTTATCAGAAAAGTCAGGGGTTTTCAGTGAATTTCAAGGTAAACTTCAGTGTTTATCATAAGAAAGCGGGATTGTTAGAGATTTAATTCTCATTAGTGTTGACTGCCGCTCAGTATCGTACCACTTAACATAATTATACAATGCTTTAATATGCTAATGTAAAAGAATTGCAAAAGACATAATGAGCAATGAATTTATCTTTTTATAGCTTGTCTGTGAGAATATACTTAATGCTACTAGAAATACACTGACACGGATACAATCAACAGGAGAAGTCTCTGGCGTCTTGTCGTTTTTTGTCGGCATACATGTGACTTTTCACAATGTGGCACTTCGTCTAACCAATTTCTCAATCATCCACAGCGTCTGGCCAATATGTAGCAATGCTATTTTGCAACAACAGGAAAATTATCTACATTTTTTCATGTTTTCTGACGAGGAATGGGTAAGATTAGTCAATCTATTTAAAGGAGAAAAGGCAAACATTTTCAGTTCATTTAGATATTTAACTTTGTACAAAAGGTTAGTTGAAGGAAGGGTACAAAATTATTTCAATGACACCGGGAAACTCTAAGTTCTGTCTCCGTCTGTGTGTCTGTCAATTTTGTTTTCCTGAATTATGTATGGTTAACTTTTGAGTTACATGATTGAAAGTAGGTACACTGTTCTATATTTCAGAGTTACAGATCAAGTTTGCGTTCTGTGAAATTTCATTAACATACATTTTGATTAGTTATGGCATTTTATTGACTGAATATCAATGCAAATTCCGTTTTTCGGAATTAATTTAGGTTAAACTCTGAGGTTTTTTATTTACAGTTGTACACTGTTCTATATAACGGAGTGATTTTTTACTGAATTATAGACATTTATCATTAGATTATTTTAAGTTAAACTTTGATTTGAAAATTGATATACTGTTCTATATTGCAGTGGGATTTCATTATTTTTCACTCAATTATGACTGTTTATTTAATGAAAATCAATAAAAAAAATCTCTTTTCCGGATTTGTTTAGTGTTTAGGGAAATCATTAAGATATTTGATTAACAGTTAGTATAATGTTCTATATACAGGTAGAATTTGAGCTTCGTGAGATTCCTGATTGAGTTATGGCCCTTTATGACTGCAAATCAATGACGATTCTGTTGAATATTTTTCTAAAGATTCCTGCTAGGTCATACTTTGAGATATTTAATTGACATTTAGAACACCCATCTCTCAGTTACGGTCCTTTATTAAAGACTTGTAGTCAATAAAACAGAAGTCAGAAGAAATCTGACCACGCTGTATGACACAAATCGCAAAGGACATGCACATAAAACATAGGCAAACAGTAATGGACATTCCAGAACTGCTCAATTGTATTGCAGTAAGGATATCAAATTACGACGGGCAATAAAAAAAACACGTAAGTCAATTCGTGTAGTTAACCGGTTAAATGAATATTGTGTTTCCCAGCATTCGGATTGACATTTAATAAAGTGTTGTATATATAATGCAGTTAAGGTTATTTAAAGCCTTCTTGATTTATTTCTTCGGAATTTAATGTCGTTCCTTGTATATTCTACTATTATCATTTTTGTGAGCAGGTCCTTGGTGAAAATCTGATAACTTTTTAATTTTCAGACTTTGGAACTTTTAGGCTTACATCTTATGTCACAGACCCTGATTCCTTTGGAAAATACCCTCACTGATTCTCAGGGGAGGTCAGATTGGTTACAAAGCGTTAATAAATGCCATCCAATTATGTCAAGAATTCTAGGATACTTTAGGGAAAAGAACGATATTAACCACGTTGGTCGCAGATGCATGGAAGCAGTTGCACAACTGAGGTTACTTATTACATATGATTATATATTATATCTATCTATCTAATTTCTTTGATAATCAAATGTCATATTTGAAAGTTCTTTAGACCATTTCCATTTTGACGGAAATCAGTTTCATGCAGAGATGATGCGAGATTAGTATGTTGTAAAAAGGAAAACTGGTATGTTTAAAACTAAAATAAAAAGAGATTTGTTGCGTTGTCAATTTGCGATTCCTAATTAAAATTTTAGCATTTCATTTTAATCTGTCTTACAACGTTAACTCACTACAATTTTCGGAAAGTCTT
This sequence comes from Pteria penguin, assembly GCA_035048485.1. Classification (NCBI taxonomy): domain Eukaryota; kingdom Metazoa; phylum Mollusca; class Bivalvia; order Pterioida; family Pteriidae; genus Pteria; species Pteria penguin. The sequence goes on along the minus strand of CM068581.1, from coordinate 75,288,516 downwards.
AAATGTGCAAATGAATATTCTTATTTCAATGTTTGTCACTGCTTTTGGTCAGTCATTTGAATGTTAGACTACATATGAATCACATAACCGATATACCGGTAGGTTTTTTAATCATCTTAGCAGGTTATGGGTGTGTTGTACATAAATTTTCAAAACATGACCAATATTGATAATTGAATAGGACAATTTCGTTCTCCTATATTTTGTCATGTGATTTTTTAATAATAAATGTATTTTGTATATTTGGTCTCATTTATTTAAGTAAAAAAGATTGTGAATCGGACTTCGAGTAAAATTTAAAGAGGAACTGGTGCACCTTTATCCTAGTCATTATATTAAGTAGGTCGGGGATTATTCTGCCCCTACATATAAACAAACACCACTTAGAATATACTTGTCTAACATAAAGTTATCCAACATTTTGGGGCGTTGTCTATGGCGAAGCGAAAGGCTTTGGCTGGTCGTAGCATCTACAAAAGTTTCCTCACGCGGATCGAAGATACCTGCGGGGAAAGTCTCAAACGGTTTAGAGATTGCCATGGGGATATCAGGTGGATGTGGAAGTTAAGGAATGTCCTCCTCGAGGACACTGTAGATTTTACTAGTGGGTACATTCTCGTCGCCAGACGAAATGTCTCCTGTCAACGGAGTTGCTGTGTTGCGAGTAGTCGTGGATTGTACGAGATTTGCGCACACGATATTATATTTTTCTAAGTTGCGATCCCACGAATTTCCTGATATTACACTACTCACCTTCCAACGATACGTGATATCTGTTACGCGCAGCTGACTTTTTACTGTTGTCATATAAGTATACTAAGTCACCGACTGATAAATCTGGAGCACATGACGCTATTTCCTTGGGTGCCTAAGCAAATTCGTTTTACATGTGATTAGAAATGCGATCCTCGTGTTGTTTAAGTATAAGAATCCTGTCGTCTATAGGTGTTTGATCATTGGTGAACTGGTTTCTCTGCTGCCACATTTCAGCATTGAGAAGCCTCTGTCCCTTATCCAACAGTTAAGGGTGGCAGTAACGATAGCGAAAGATAATGGTGTAACATAGTGACATCCTGATTCTCTTCGCAATATCTCTTCCTCATTTTTTGTACTGCTCTCTCGCTGACTAGATTCTTATCAACGTTCTTTGTGACCGACCTCTACGGTAATACAAGCTGTGAAGGTAAGGATTATTGCGCAGAGCGGCAAATCCAGGAGCGGGATACTTTCGAACCCGAGCAAACGGTCCGTCCAATAGTAAGAGTCCTACGTACAAAGAAATCAAAGTATTCCGGAGTGTTTCCTTGTCCTCAATCAACGAATTAACGATGAAAGGAGTAATGCATTCACGTAAATAAACTGGCTTTCTCGACGAATAACGTCTGCGGCAAACGACACTGCGGTTCTTTGTGGATAAAATAAATTGGATAATTTTTACAGAGAGGTACAAACGTGGCAACCTTGAGTGGTGTCATCAATAGCACTATCCATGTCAAAAACGTAAAAACATCTAATGCACACTAAATTCAACTGATGTGTTGACGGGTGCTCCAACTTGATGTGAAGTGAGTGAAATCAGTAGACCAGGAACAACTTCTCACGGAACGACGATTCGGTCGCGAGTTGCAGTGAATGTTTCTTTGTGCTTTACAACTAACAAGCCATATGTAGTTACTGTACTTTGGCATTGGTAACTTTACGAGAAGATCTGGTACCTTGCACATGATGAGCGTGTACTCTTCTTAAGTCTTTGCATTCGGTCTGAATTTGTAACCAAGCTGAACGGCTTGTATAACGAAAATTCTTGGAACTGCTGTTGTGCGAACGACAGATGATTCGCATTGTCTAACAAAAGAACACACTAACAGGATGGCTCGACACAATCAATAGCATTGTTACTGTAATGATCAGACGGTAGTATGAACGAACCACTCACATGACGAAGTGCTTGATGATAACGTGTGCGTACCAGCTCCGTGCCATACCTTTACTTTACCAGTTTTGGTAGGTCTGGAGGTATAAGACGCAGTCATGTTAAAACGATGAAATTCACTAAGGTAGGTTTCAATTGAAAACCATAATGCTGGCATATCATTATCCGAACAACTGTCTACTAATGTGGAAGTTTTAATAATGGTGCCTCTAGCTATAACAGGGCAGTAATTAGCGATTTGGCCAAACAGAAGTTCTAACATAGTAACCTTTTGTTTTCTCGTCTGTCTAACTGCCGCATCGACCTCTTCAGTCTGCCGTCTTTTTAAGCCATTGTGCACGTGAGTCTTCTACCAAATATGGAGCAAAGTTTTTGTCCAGAGACAAGGTGTATGTCAAACTATGCATCCAATTTTCAAAAGAATTGATTGTTTCGACCTTTGTAAGACACCCCTGTTTCGGTGCTTCTAATAACAATCAGACAACTCCAACACAGACAACTCAGCACATGTATACATAATACAATGATAGAGCGTTGAAATTTGTGAAAGCTATAACGTTCCTAAGTTTTACTACAACATTGTTGATTTTTACTAAATCTGCTCAAGGTTATATCCAATGTCTAGCGAAATAGCTTCGAGAATGTAACAAGTTTTGCGAGTAGAAGCTTCAGATATGCTGCATAGAAATCTGAACGAAAGAAGGCTATGACATTGCTTTTAGACACATTACGAAGTATCGGAGTAGTATCAAAATTAAAATACATTAGTTCATAACGTCATATATGTAAAAACTGTCACTTCTCTGAACGTCATGTTTTATTCAAAGAAATGTCGGAGGGTAAAATGGAATGCGGTCACTTTCTTTTTCCTTAAAGTTCATTTCTGATGAATATGTTCTTTTATTCACTAATCACTTCAAAACCATCAGCATATCGACTTACAGATATAAATAATTTTTGTAATAAACTATGCTCTGTTTTATAGGCATTTATGGACAAAGATAACAGTAATGAAGATGTTTATAGAGCATGTTTACACAACTGAGGTGAAATGGCAGAAGAAAGATAGATGTTTGATTTTATGGAAGGTATTCCAAAATCATTAGAAATGTTCAATGAAAATATCATGAAATAACATTAACGCGGATGGGGAGAAATGGACACTATCCTTCGACATTCGACAAACTTGGGCTTTCGGTTTAAAACTGGCTTTGCAGATAGCAAAAGAGATCCAGGAGAAAAACTTTAATTTTTGCTTCCAATGAAAAATCGAATGTTTGACGCTTTTAAACTTACCTGAGCTACAGTCAAAGTGCGCCGTCCGTAGTCCATAAATTTTCATACTTTTGACTTCTACAGAACTGCACTGGTGCCCCGTCTTTTGGATGAGACCTTGAAATCTGTGGTCCCGTTTAACGATAGGCGCGGCACGCAATAGATTCCCCAATGTTTCGAGTGGGTCCGTTGCAAAGGTACAAATTTCTATGCCACGCATGAGGGACATGCTGTCGCCATGTAAGTGAAACTAGAACTGTCCTAACGGGACAAATACCCCCCGTGGCACCAAAATTCGAAATATGGCATAGTGACCTTGACCTTCGACCCACGACCTTGGTTCAGGGTCATAACACACCGACATCTCCAAAGAAACAAATGTACCAAGTATGATCATCATATGATAAAGAATAAAGGGTTATGCCCTGGACAAAGATTGATGGACAGACAGACAGACGGACAGAATGATCCCTAAAACTGAGCCAGTAACTCCTCTTTTTTCTTTCATATCTACACTTATTCTCAGATGCAGTGTGGAGCCTGTAAAAAGGTTCCCCGTGCCTGGGTGTTTCAAGTGTTATTATTCACTCAATAGTTACTGACTTTGTTGTGTGGGAGCTTTCCCCTGGGTTTGTACATCCTTATCCTCCTCTTTTCATTAAAATGGCTTCAAATATAATAAAATTAAAATACAAATCTCCCAAAGTTATAATCACACCACTTAGATTGCCCTCTGTGTCCACTCTTCATATACCTGGTATTTCTTGTAGAAAATTATTCGGCACCACTAAAGTTCATATTTCTCAACTTAAAAGTAGTTTCCCCATTAAACGTTCTATATCATTTTCAAAAACATTCACACCTATAAATTCTTACAGAGCTGTCAATTCTATACGTAGAGGGTATTCTAAGATTAATAAGTGCAACGCCAAGAAATGTCTTACTTGCCATCATTTAAGCTGCAAGTCCAATATTGAATCTTCGGTTAATGGAAATACATTTAACACCAAATTAGACAAAGACATAGATTGAAATACTGCCAATGTTAAATATGTCATCACTTGATAAGCTAGAGGATGTGGGGCTCAATATGTCGGGGAAACTTCTCAAACTTTGAAACAACGTTTTCGGAATCATTGGTATAAAATTCGTAATAATTCATGACGTAAATACCAGAATTTTCTTTATAACCACTTTAATAAATACCAACATAATATTAACAATGTGAAAATAACTCCAGTAGAAAATATCTCTAAATTACCAGGTGATACGAAATCAGATGTTAAAAAACCAATTTTGGAAACCGAGCTTTACTGGATTAAACAACTACAAACCCCATACCCTCTCGGTCTAAACGACCAAATATATCGACAAGGTAATATTTCTTCTCGTCAGAATAAGATCGATATTTTTTAAATTAAGACATCAAACTATTAGAAAACGTAATGTCACATGGTCGTCGCCGTAATCGTAACATCAGAAAACGTAATCGTTTAAATAGGTAATTAAACGATCTTCTATTTATCGCAAAAATAATGGCCGTCATGAACTTTTGCATGCACTATCCTCTATTCCGGTAAATAAATTGAAACCTATCCTGGACGAAGCTGATCTTCGAAGTTTACGCAATTCTGATTGATATAAATTCAATTTGATTATTTTATTTACATATAATAAACTCTTTCCTCGTATTCCGTCTCTTCCACCCAAGCAGCAATTTCTCAAAATTAAATTTATTAATAAAGGCTTTGATCTACTTAACATTTCATTTTAAAATTCCACCCAAGCAGCAATTTCTCAAAATTAAATTTATTAATAAAGGCTTCGATCTACTTAACATTTCTAAAATCCCCAAATATTTTGAGAATTTAGAACCTCCACTTATTTGTTACCAGTACAAAAAGCCTATAAGAAATCTTATTTTAAATTATAATAAAGTTACATCTAACCCTGATGTTTCAGACTCTATTCCTTCGTCGAGTTCTTGTGGAAATTCTAAATATGTTTATAAACCGGCAGGTCATGTTATTACTGGTGACCTAAACTGTATTTCGGACAAGAAATTGAGCACCCTTTTTGGAAAAGGACCTAAATCTAGGTTACCGTTCAGGATAGATTTCAATAAATGCCGTGACGTTATAGAAGATGCTTTAACTACATATTGTAAACGTTGGTGTAAAAAAGAACAGGTAAAGGTTCATGCTCTTAATGATTGGAAATACGAGATTTTAAGAATTGTCGATATCCGTATTAAGAACTTTACGGAAAATCCGCATTTATTTCAACAGCCTAATTAATACACTGACGGCAAATTCTATTAAAAAGAAGATAGCTGACTTACATGCTAAATATGTCTTTGTTCCTGCTGATAAAGCAGGTAATAACATAATAGTTGTTTGAAAACTATATTATATTGAAATACTTAAAAACGAATTAAACTCCACTCATACATATGTGGAAAGTCCTACCTCAAAATACAGCACCTTTCACGATCACCTCCTGACCATGTCCGACTTCAAAATTAAAACTGATAAATCTGATTTACCAACCATATATTGGCTCCCAGAACTACATAAAAATCCATATAAATCACGTTTCATATCTAATTCTAGCCACTGCTCTACTACAGTACTATCGAAGCATATTACGTCTGCTCTAACTGCTATAAAAGATCATATTATCAAATATTGTGATGTTGCATTTCATAATAGTGACATCAATTACTTTTGGTCGATTAAAAATTCTCATGAAGTTATAGACAAACTTCTTTCGCTAAATTTCAAAGCGACTCAAATTTCTGCATTTGATTTTTCTACACATTATACATCTCTGCATCATGATTTGATTAAAAGCAAGTTGCTGTCTCTTATACAATGGTGTTTTCACAGAGAATCTAAAACGTACAAATGTACTTCCAATAACTCTGGATTCTTTTCCAACAAACAATATACTTCATATAAATACTGGACTTGCAAGGAATTATGTAAAGCACTAGATTTTCTCATGAATAATATTTTTGTGCAGTTTGATGGCAAGATATATCAACAAATACTTGGGATTCCTATGGGTACTAACTGCGCTCCTCTGATAGCAGATTTATTTCTTTATTGTTATGAGAGGGGTTTTATGATTTCTATTCAAAAATCAAAACGTTTTGACCTCATTGACAAATTTAATAATACTTACAGATATCTGGATGACATTTTGGCTATCGACAACCCTGAATTCGAACAATTTATATCAGAAATATATCCACCAGAGCTCACATTGAATAAAGCTAATACTTGAGATAAATCTACACCTTTCTTAGATTTAAACATCAAAATTATCAACCACCTAATATGTACTAATATTTATGATAAACGTGAGGATTTTGGATTTCCTATTGTAAATTTCCCTTACTTGGATGGCGATGTCCCTCGACTCCCATCATATGGTATCTATATATCTCAATTAGTTCGATTTGTCAGAGGCTGCACCGATGTTTTGGATTTTCATAAACGAAATTTACAAATTACTACTAAACTTTTAACTCAGGGTTACAGATATCACAAGCTAAGAAAAACATTCGGCAAATTCTTCAGATCTTATTCAGAACTTCTATCTAAATTTGGAAATATTTCTTTAAACAGTATGTATCCAATGGAATTTCCCATCCTTATTTTTTACGGTGATCTCGTATATAAACTAAGGAAAGTAAAAGGCTCCGATAACGTTATTTTATCATGTAATAAAATAGTCAAACGTCTTCTAAATAGACAATATGATATTGAGATCATCAAAAAGACTATAGGTCTTGTATTTGGCCCCTCTACAGCCTTATGCAGACTTTTACTTGACTAACAGGGCGGTGGGGACTATATGACGGGCCTTGTCCAAACCTCTTTCAGAGGAGACATGGTCCTGAACCTCGTCCCCTCTGACTGTTAGTCAGGACTCCTACAGATCTAGGGTCTTAGCTCGCTTCCAGACTGGCAGAGCACGTTTTACCATGTTGATGTCGCATATATTTTTATACCATTATGTGTTTTACAATACCATACGTGTTTATATTTTTATGACCTCTCAATATGCGATACCTGTTGACCCTTGTTCTTTATATGGAAGATCATTTATAAATTTTTAAATGTACGTCCTTTGATTGTTCTACTGTTACGGTGAATGGGAAGGTGGGCCCTTAAACCGGTTAACCACACCATTTGTTTGGCTTTTGTCAAATTAAATGACCGTCCTAGGTCGGTATAGTAATAGCACTACAATCAAATATTTTTGTAAAGTGTTATATGTTCTAGTATATTATTTAAATTCATGTATTGTGTAGCTCCATGGTGACTTCTGCCACATAACTGAGCCAGTAACTCCTCTTTTTTCTTCTATATACCTCCCCCCCCCCAAACTTTGTTTGCGGGGGTATAATAATCATGAAGTTAAGTAAAACAATAATCAGTCAATCATTCTACAGAATTGCTGGCAACTATAGGTTGCTTATAATGTCCCAGATGTTACCCTTATTTGATGCACTGCTTCTCATATTTTGATAAACTTCTTCAGACTGGTTTCATATATCATCAAGCCGAGTGCATCAGAGTGATCTGAAAGGATGGTGTAAGAAATGTTGTTGTTTTGGTTCTATTCATAAATCATATTATAACGCTTCTACTCCTTAACCAAATCAAATACTAATGTTTTCGTTGTTACAAATAAAATGTCATACATATAAACATATTATGTTGGGTTATTCAGACACATAATGTATTAAAAAGGCAGCGGTTCGAAGTTAAAGTACACTGAAGATGAAATAGAGAACATGCTGAGCTTTTTGATTGGCGATATCATATAGTGTACTCGGTGGCAATGTATGCCAACGAACTATGTATATTCTTATGAACTTTAACCTTTACTAGCCGATATGTTCCTCTAGTCGTTCGAAGCTGAATTTATACAAAATCGTCTTTGTCAACATAAAAGAAAAAAGAGGAGTTACCGGCTCAGTTATGTGGCAAAAGTCACCATGGAGCTATACAATACATGAATATAAATAATATAATAGAACATTTAACACATTACAAAAATATTTGATTGTAGTGCAATTACGATACCGACTAAGGACGGTCATTTAATTTGACAAAAGCCAAACAAATGGTGTGGTTAACCGGTTTACGGGCCCACCTTCCCACTCATCGTAACAGCAGAACAATCAAAAGACGTACATTTAAAACTTTATCAATAATCCTCCATGTAAAGAACAAGGGTCAACAGGTATCGCATATTGAGAGGTCATAAAAATATAAACACGTAAGGTATTGTAAAAAACATAATGGTATAAAAATATATGCGACATCAACATGATAAACCGTGCTCTGCCAGTCTGAAAGCGAGCTAAGACCCTAGATCTGTAGGAGTCCCGACTAACAGTCAGAGGGGACGAGGTTCAGGACCATGTCTCCTCTGAAAGAGGTTTGGACAAGGCCCGTCATATAGTCCCCACCGCCCTGTTAGTCAGCGTGCAACGTTCAAGTAAAAGTCTGCATAAGGCTGTAGAGGGGCCAAATACAAGACCTATAGTCTTTTTGATGATCTCAATATCATATTGTCTATTTAGGAGACGTTTGACTAGTTTATTACATGATAAAATAACGTTATCGGAGCCTTTTACTTTCCTTAGTTTATATACGAGATCACCGTAAAAATTAGGATGGGAAATTCCATTGGATACATACTGTTGAAAAAAAATATTTCCAAATTTAGATAGAAGTTCTGAATAAGATAAACATCGGTGCAGCCTCTGACAAATCGAACTAATTGAGATATATAGATACCATATGATGGGAGTCGAGGGACATCGCCATCCAAGTAAGGGAAATTTACAATAGGAAATCCAAAATCCTCACGTTTATCATAAATATTAGTACATATTAGGTGGTTGATAATTTTGATGTTTAAATCTAAGAAAGGTGTAAATTTATCTCAAGTATTAGCTTTATTCAATGTGAGCTCTGGTGGATATATTTCTGATATAAATTGTTCGAATTCAGGTTTGTCGATAACCAAAATGTCATCCAGATATCTGCAAGTATTATTAAATTTGTCAATGAGGTCAAAACGTTTAGATTTTTGAATAGAAACCATAAAATCCCTCTCATAACAATAAAGAAATAAATCTGCTATCAGAGGCGCGCAGTTAGTACCCATAGGAATCCCAACTATTTGTTGATATATCTTGTCATCAAATTGCACAAAAATATTATTCATGAGAAAATCTAGTGCTTTACATAATTCCTTGCAAGTCCAGTATTTATATGAAGTATATTGTTTGTTGGAAAAGAATCCAGAGTTATTGGAGGTACATATATACGTTTTAGATTCTCTGTGAAAACACCATTGTATAAGAGACAGCAACTTGCTTTTAATCAAATCATGAGGCAGAGATGTATAAAGTGTAGAAAAATCAAATGTAGAAATTTGAGTCGCTTTGAAATTTAGCGAAAGAAGTTTGTCTATAACTTCATGAGAATTTTTAATCGACCAAAAGTAATTGATGTTACTATTATGAAATGCAACATCACAATATTTGATAATATGATCTTTTATAGCAGTTAGAGCAGACGTAATATGCTTCGATAGTACCGTAGTAGAGCAGTGGCTAGAATTAGATATGAAACGTGATTTATATGGATTTTTATGTAGTTTTGGGAGCCAATACATGGTTGGTAGATCAGATTTATCAGTTTTAATTTTGAGGTCGGACATGGTCATGAGGTGATCGTGCAAGGTGCTCTCTTTTAAGGTAGGGCTTTCCACATATGTATGAGTGGAGTTTAATTCGTTTTTAAGTACTTCAATATAATATAGTTTTCAAACAACTATTATGTTATTACCTGCTTTATTAGCGGGAACAAAGACATATTTAGCATGTAAGTCAGCTATCTTCTTTTTAATAGAATTTGTCGTCAATGTATTAGGCTGTTGAAATAAATGCGGATTTTCCGTAAAGTTCTTAATACGGATATCGACAATTCTTAAAATCTCGAATTTCCAATCATTAAGAGCATGGACCTTTACCTGTTCTTTTTTACACCAACGTTTACAATATGTAGTTAAAGCATCTTCTATAACGTCACGGCATTTATTGAAATCTATCCTGAACGGTAACCTATATTTAGGTCCTTTTCCAAAAAGGGTGCGCAATTTCTTGTCCGAAATACATTTTAGGTCACCAGTAATAACATGACCTGCCGGTTTATAAACATATTTAGAATTTTTACAAGAACACGACGAAGGAATAGAGTCTGAAACATCAGGGTTAGATGTAACTTTATTATAATTTAAAATAAGATTTCTTATAGGTTTTTTGTACTGGTAACAAATAAGTGGAGGTTCTAAATTCTCAAAATATTGGGGGATTTTAGATGTGACTCTATGATCACGGAAAATATTAGAAATGTTAAGTAGATCGAAGCCTTTATTAATAAATTTAATTTTGAGAAATTGCTGCTTGGGTGGAAGAGACGGAATACGAGGAAAGAGTTTATTAAATGAAAATAAAATAATCAAATTGAGTTTATATCAATCAGAATTGCGTAAACTTCGAAGATCAGCTTCGTCCAGGATAGGTTTCAATTTATTTACCGGAGTAGAGGATAGTGCATGCAAAAGTTCATGACGGCCATTATTTTTTTGCGATAAATAAGAAAAGAAAACAACGTGAAAAACATTCAGATATATTTTAAACTTTGATACATATGTACTTGCGATACATCTCAACGAACATGAATTAAGAAATACAACAGAATCCATGTCCCTTTTTTGTACTTAAATCATCTAACTTCATATTAACCAAGATGATAACCTTACTCCTTCATTGTATGATAAACGTGACGATTTTATTTTTCCAATTGTTTACTTTCAATATACATGTAGTAATATTCATTTATTGCATGCGTATTGTGTCTATATTTCTTAAATGCTAAAGCTCTTTCAGACTATGATTCTTTTTCTTTACCAAAACAAGCTACCGTCTAATATACTAACTTCTTTATTGTACTGTGATAATACAATATCACACATCTTTACTTATCGTGATATTTTACTGATTCTAACTACAGTAATACAGTTACCACCTCATATGGCTACGAGTTTTATTAGATCAAATAATCTTATGGCATCACGGCGGGAGTGACTGGTCAGCAGGTGATGATATTCAATGGTCTTGATCCAGCCTTTCGTTCGTCTAAGGGTTCCTGATAGATTATATCTCTATTTTCTATTGTACAATGGATGTTCCTTCTTGACTACCGTTCGGTATCTTAGCACTTCACTCGAAAATTCTGTTACGAGAGATGTCTCATGTGAAATTTGGTATTCTAGATGTATACTGATTTCTTGTCTATTTCTGATATATACCAATTCAATCATGCTAAACGTTTGCGGTTCAGGCCGCGCTTCAGACAAGAAACATTATTTATTTCCTTTTACACCAAACGTTGTAAGTTTTTGCAACTCTCAATAAACAATATTTTGTAAAAACAAAATACTAACCCAGTCCTATTTTCACATATTCCTGTGTCATTTTCTTTAGTTATTAAATTAACATAGAGAAGCTATAAATTATTTATTTGCATACTTAATGAAAGAAAATATCTATTTGAGTGGTTATTTGAAAGTTTTGTTGATTTTGAGGGGGGGGGGGGGGTTCTAATTATGGAACCGGCCAGTTCTGGCATGCTAAAGGGAAGCGGTTCAACCCCCACTATAACTATTAATATTTTTATTGTAATTATTATAGTCGTCTTTTCGAACATCATTAAGCATGTTTAAAAACTGCTTTTCAACACGTCAATGCAAATTGCGAAATTAATTGGTGTCAAGTGACTATGGCACCAACAACAATATACCACAGCGGACATTCACGGACCTCTGAAATTCAGAAGCGAGACCAGGTGCCCGGGAGGAATAAAGGTCTCCTGAATGGCTAGCCACAGCTGCCATAATGCCCTTACATACAAACGAAACAAATATAATTTAACACTGTATATATAAATGAATGTAAACCCTGTAGATAGTGTTGCCACACAACAGGAAAAATTATAATTAGTCAAACCTAGCAGTGTAAACCCACGTGGCCACGTCGTGCTTAAAATTAATGTATTATGAATGATGAAATGAAATTTTAGATAAATAAAACTTTGCAAACAAAGCTGCGGGGTAATTTTTCACAAATAAGATAACCATAATTACTTCTATAGACATCATTTTGGTCATGAGTTGTGTATTAGAGAACTTTATAATACACGATTGTTTACTATGTATGTCGATGTAATCAATGACTCGTTAAAACAATATGGCAGGCTGGTTGTTATGGCAGAGAGGATGACGCTATCTTTATTTTTGAATGGACTGTAGTTATTTCTATGTATATTATTATGGAAATGGTATTAATTAAATCGAGAGAAACATACTTATCGCATAGTATGCGCTGGTAGAGATAACTTAAAATAGTAGATTTTAAAAACGTATGTGTGCCGGTGTCGCCCTTTGTTTTCGCTTCGGTGATCAGCTGTTTACAGGTAATAGACGTATTTACCTCACTCCATTCGATTAGATGCAAACGTGACCTCGGTCAACGCCAGTGAACGTATGGCTTTTATCCTCATTAATTCTAAGCGCGCCGTCGATTACAAGGTAAAATAAACATCTCGCTGTACCGCCGCGTTATCGTTAAATATTTTAATGATTTTAGCTATTTTCAAATTGTCGTAATTTCTTTATTTCTACTCCAAATGAGATGAAATTCAAGAAGTGAGAAGAAAACAAAATGAATATTCTAATAAGATTTTGATTTACATGTTAAAAATATTTCTTGATAAATTATTAATGTGAAAATGTCAAAAACGCATTTTGATCAATTTGACCTTAGCCAATTGCGATGTGCCTCACTAACACTGTGTCTTATCACGGATCAACGGGTGACCGTTTCCAATTTAATTTTTACCTTGGATTGGGTTATCAAGGTGTTTTCAAGCAAAAACGAAGAAGAGAAATAAAAAGAGTTTAATAATTAAATGCTAGCATAACAATGTAAAGCTCGAGTTTGCTACATAGCGGCTAGGCGAGCAGAGCGTTCAGTTACCGAACAGAGCTAGGAACGTAGCCGGTACGATTCTGAACGCACCCTTGTTCAACTTGTACAACTTTTAACGTCATTTTACTGTGATGTCAGAATTCGAATAATAATGTCATAACTAAAACCCAGGGAAAAGTAGCATTTGTACATACTCTGAGGTCACATATCACGGAACTTAACGACTGAAAAATCCATAGAGCTGTTATTGATTATTATATATATCGCATGATCGGAGTCACGCACCATTTGTTTGTGAGTGACTAGTGTGTGTACCAACATTATATAGAAAAATTGTGAACATTCATATAACACTTTAAATGTGGCAATGGCTTTTTTTGCTTTTCAGATGTTGGCAGATACTGCTGATATGAAGAAACTAAAGTCTGTAAAATGTGTGGAAAAATTCTTGAAGAAGTGTATTCAAGATGCTGTAACCTTTTTCAATGGGTAAACATTTTAATATTTCTATTGTGATAAAAACTGTACATATGCACATTTTCATATATGAAAATTATGCTATTCATCACTTTGACTTACATTAGGAAACGAGAGGATGAGTATTTCTACACATTACCTTTTTGATATTTATAACTAGGAGAGATAACCCCTTTAAGGGAATTCATATTGCACAATCCCAAGCTTCAATATCATCTAAGGTGACATGCATTTTGCTTTAACAAATAACCACCACAATTTTTTTATTTTATTTTTTTTTTTTTTTTTTTTTTTTTTTTTTTTTTTTTTTTTTTTTTTGCTTGTTATGGTTGAATGCCTTAAATAGTATTCTGACGAGTAAAATTTATTCTAGTTCAATTAAATAATTTTTCTTTTGAAAAACATTCCTCGTATTTCTATATTTCAAACCTAAAATTGTTTTTTTTTTTTTTTTTTTTTTTTTTTTTTTTGGGGGGGGGGGGGGGGGGGGGTTTGTTTGGGGGGGGTTGTTTGTTCTGTTTTGTTTTTATTTTTCGTTTTTCTTTTTAGGAATGAAAAACAATGCATGTCTTGTGAAAGAGTATTCGAAGAAAAACCTATTACGTTGCCATGTAAACACACAATTTGTATTGAATGCTTCAACGAAGAGGAAATGATAGAATCCTTTAGTTGTCCGTCATGCTATGAAGCCTTTCCAAAGGATTTCAGATCAAAAGACAAAGTTACCCATAGGTATATCTGGCTTTAAATATTTCTTATACGAGCTATTCTGTTAAGCAGCTGTTTGACATTTCATCGCCTTTTACTGTTTGTATGATTTGCAACGCTTTCAGTTTGGCTTTGTTATATTGATAATGTCTTATCTTTATGTGTACTCTTTTACTTGAAATTGATTGTTTTGTATTTTGCCCATATTAAGTTGAAAAGTACTTAGTATATGCATAATGCTATTGAAGGGTTAGGCCCTTAAAGGGACTGAAAGACTTCAAAATAGTGTACAAGCGTATATGTAGAGCAAGTTTAAACTCAATATGTTTTCATAATATTGTGGTAAGGAGCTAGAAGTAGGAAAATATCGTTTACTGAACAGTGGTGGCTCACATTTATATCATGTGCCATTTAAATGTGTTTGCTCGGACCTTATTTGCAGGTATATCCTGAAATCAGGTTGTCATTCTGACTTCCCGATTGTCTTTCAGTTTGTTGTCTATCTGTTTGTAGACACATCAGTTCTTCTTTCACACATCCTTGGTATCTATAATGGTAACGATCCAAGGAAAATTCTTATTGTGTAATAGTCCATCGGTCACCAGACTTGATCCATCAAACGTTTAGCGTACAGTAATTTAAGGGCTTCTCATTCTATAAGCATGATACTTTAATGATAAGATGTCAAAATTTTAACCCATGGCACAAGAGTTTGTTATAACTTAAACTGATATCAGATAGCCATGATCATTATGTGACTGAGACCAAATTTCTTGTTGTAAGACTTTGTTGCTGCTGACATGGAGTTCCCATTTAGACACTTCTAGGTGCTCCTGCTTATATTTACATTTAAACTTACAAGTGAATGCAGTATTTCGTTTTCTTGACCCATTTTCTCAATACCAATTAATTGAAATAGCAGATCAGTGTGATTGTTACAGAACTACTTCTATTTGAAAATTCCTCAGGTATTCTTTGAAGTAAAAATTTAAAACTTCCAACAAATCTAATGATTGATTGAACATCTCAACCAGAAATAAAACAATATGGCTGTTTTTATTGAATGGAGATTTAGTGAATGAACCTAGAAAAACATCTACCTACATTTACTAAGCAAAGCATATTGAATAAATGTATTATCATAGAACGTTGTCCTGTTTCTGAAATTATAAAATTCTCCATTATTTTTATGCCCGTTTATTAGTCCATAAACGCAAAATGTGTATTATATAATGCTTAGTGTTACAATATTATATCAATATGTACCGTTTAGTAATATCAGCATGGAGGATATTAAAACGAGTTATCCTTTCTTGCACCTGAGTGGCGCACGACACCGTCAAGTCGTTAAATTCGTACTGGGTTTCTCTTGAAGTTTTATTTCGTTTTAGTTGAAAGTATGGAGAAATACGGTTCATGGACGTTTTCTGCATTAAGAAATGAACTAAAGTCGCGAGGAGCCCGGGTCTCTGGTCGAAAGAAAGAACTTATAATTAGGTTCGTTCGCGATTTCCGTGTTTATCACTTAGATCTATATTATTATAACCAGTTAATGTATCTTCATCTTGAGATCTCACCTTGAAATAAAATGTTACATTTGCATTGAATGAGATTATGACATGAATGTCTGAAGTAAAAATACGTATACTGTACTCTTTATGAGTAAACATACCACAACACGGGGAGAAAGGGGGTGGGGTTATACGTTCCACCTATGCACTTAACTTCTTAAACTACCATAGATTTACTGTAACCAAATGATACAAAAATTTTCTTTTCGCTTACCCCTCGCCGAATTTCTACTTTTTTCTTTTTTGTAAAGTAAAAGTACGAAAAGGGGTAATCGGTGGGGATATTTTGTATTATTTGGTTACAGTAAGCCTAGTATGACCTATGTTCACAATGTGTACAGTGCATATTATATGCACTGTACACATAATATGCACTGTACATATTGTAAACATGGATCATAGACTTACTGTAAACAAAGAATACAAAATTTCCCCACCCATTACCCCTTTTTGTATTATTACTTTACAAAAAATCTACCTCTCTCTCTCTCTCTCTCTCTCTCTCTCTCTCTCTCTCTCTTTATATATATAATATATATATATATATATATATATATATATATATATAAAATATATATTCATATATATATATGTATATATATATATACACACACACACACATATATATATATATATATATATATATATATATATATATATATATAATATATATATATATATATATATATATATATATATATATATATATATAAACAAAAGAGGTAATAACTGAAGAAACATGCACTCAGAAATTACAAACATTTCATCAAGCTAAACCATTTCATGGTAGTCCCATCAAAGCTGCTGAGTTACCCCTGGCAAATACAACAATTGTAAAATTTTGATCCAAGAACGAAGAAATTCAAAAACATGGCAGAATATGAAGACACCTTTAGAAATGTGTGGTTAAATTACTCTAGTGTAAATAAATACCCAATTTTTCAGTTGTATGAATCAGCAAATACATATGCTTTAGACCTAGATCATGATTATTGTAAAGAAACGGGTAGTGAAATGTGGCTTAAAAAATGAAAATAACAAAAATATCTATAGATGAAATCAATGATTTGGAGTCTGCTACCAAGTCTCAAGCTAAGTCATTAGTATAGAATCAGGAGAGAAGAAAACGGATTCATACCTCAATATTTGGAAGGGTCTGCAAAGGGACAGAAAAACTGATATGAATAAACTTGAACATTCATTAACTAAAGTACCAGAGGAAATTAAAACATCAGCAATTTTGCATGGTAAAATGTACGAGTCTATTGCAATAACACAATTTGAGAAGGAAACTGGCCTTAAAACCACCAATTGTGGGGTATTCGTCAGTGAACGTTTTCCATATTTAGCTTCAACACCAGATGCTCTGATAGGGTCTGATAGTATAGTGGAAGTAAAGTGTCCATTTTTAGCAAAAGACAAAGAAATTACCCTAGAGTCAGTTCCATACATTAAACAGATCATGATCAGCTCAAGTTAGATACAACACACAACTATTACTTTCAAGTACAAGGTCAGCTTCCATGCACAGGTCGTAAACATTGTGTTTTTATTGTATATACATTCAAAGGAATTAAGGTCATCAATATAGAAAGAGATGAGTCATTCATTGATGAAATGGTAATAAAGTTATCCTTCTTTTGTGACTACTTTAGGAGAGCAGTTCTAGATAGATTCTATGTCAAGGATTATAACAAGTACACTTTTAAGTAAACATACTTCATATGCTGTATTTTCTATCAGTATCATTGCATGTGACGAGTGAAAAGACCCACAAAATAACTCTAGAATAATGACACATTCCTTTTCCCAATACATGTTTAGAAACTCAATAAAATAGTTTGGCATTCAAGAAATGAATGTGGACATGAATTTGTAATTCATACTGACGTTAGAAGTAAACATACAGGATGCACGTATATAAGCAGTCTGGCCAATATATTGAATGTTTTATGGTAATCTTGCTTATACATGTGCATATAAATCTGATCTAATCTTTATCATGAAGTTCATCCATGTTACATGCATAATGTAGTATAAATGTAAAGCATGAGAAGGAACAATACATTTCCTAAAATTGCATAATGTGAAACAAACAAAAGTTATTTTGCTTGAAAGTTTTGTTTCTGTAATTGTCATTGGAGAAGTTAAACTTTTGTAAGTTTTTGCTAAACCAATTAAACGTTCAATATGTACTCTCTTGCTTGATATTTTCCTATCTCTCAAAACAGTTTTCCCATTCATTCTATTTTTTTCCTGAAGAAAGTAGGTATGTTAACAGTAATGTCTTTTGAAGCAAAGAGATCTTGCACATTGAACCCTTTATCTTAATTCTTAAAGGGGCATTCTGTTCCATCTATTATTACCCTTGTTGATGGGAATTTATGTTTGAAATCTGAAGGCGAAAAGAAGTGAGCTATATTTCTTTCAATCCAAAAATTTATCTCCTTCCACTGCCAATAAAGAAAATTTACCCATGTAATCTAGATATTATCTACAGTTGTCATAGATATGCCGAAACAGTCTATTTAACTTTAAATTGGTCTTGTGTTGTCTTAAATTTTTAAGTGTCAAAAATAATTGGTTTTCAATAGAAAGAGTATGGCTATCAACCCGATAGTGTAGATAGTTCAAGTGATGGCAAGCATTACCTAAACTGTAAAACACAAAAGTGAAATCTTTGTAGGATGCAAGGCATGTGTAAAATTTAATGGCTTCATCGTCATTTACAAATTTCTCAATGCCAAACATGGGTAATGGCAATGTTTGCGTACTAGACTCCACCTGACCAAATGTGCTGGTATCTTGACTTGGGATGAGTTGGTGACTTTAGACTCTACTAACACCTCTTGGCCTACATTTATGATGTCACAATGACATGGATCACAACTTTCTTCCTTAACATTCCTTATAAGGTTTCTCCTACTCGTAGTACTCCTATCAGAAGATGCCCATGGGAAAATGCTTGGTACAGCATCTGGTTGTCTCTGTTTTTTAAGGGTTACTGCACCTGACAATATATTATATCTCAAATTCTAATACATACTTATACCATTATAAGTTAAGCTCAGAACAGAACCATAACTCATGAACTGATAACAAACCTTAATACAACAACTATACTACCATACAGATTCTTCTCTCGTGTCAGGTTATAATGAGATCATGATATCACAAACAAACTATATTAAGGCAAACTTCATTATTTAAAGTTTGACCATCAAATAGTGTGATTGTAAAAATCATGCTTAGATACTTGCAAGGATGTTCAAACATTTCAGCATATGAAAAATAAAAATAAACATAATGTAAATAATACAACTAAATTGAAACACTAACAGTCCAACAACAACCACAATGCATTCAACGAATTATACAGTTACGAAGTGTATAATTTTACTGCATTATCGACTACTTAAAACAATATGAATTAAAAAGTTTTAAGGAAGAAAAATATTTACATGTATATCAAAATATCTACAAGACTACATGTTATTTTGGAGAATATTAATCAATATTATTTATACTATTAGTATTTAAAATGTAAAACTTACAAATTCGGGCCGATTCGATGACGTGAATAGACTCTATTCTTGATCACAAAACTTAAAATTTACTCGATGTAAGGTAAATACTTACCAAAAACCGTTTCTGTAATGTAGTCATCATCTTTAAAGTGACTGTGACACACTACACTTGACGGCGAGGGTTACCACATCCGATATTTGTTGACATTACTATTTCTGCGAATAGCGATAATTCAAGCCTTCCGAAGCGATTTATCTTTAGGAAAACAGACCCCTCCTATGTAATTCAAGCGACTAAAGTGAACCGTATATTCGCAGTTTAAAACCGGAAGAACTTGATCGTGTCGTACGCCACCTATGATACGCATAGAAACGATAACTCCCCAAAATGCCCCATTATATGAAATTGTATGTTTAATACAGGATTATTTTAATTTATAATTTAATACTTTAATTATATTCCTTATATGATTATGTAACATAAACCTAGATAAATAGCGTAACAAAATACGTTTAATTGCATTCTCACTTGGATATGGTTAATGAATTAAATGTGTGAATGTCGAGAAACGGTAAATGAGTGAATGCATGTGAGGGGTGAAATTAGCTTATACCCAACCAAACCACCAACCCCTTATTCCTCTGTCATTCCTTATTTCATTTTTCTGGTTATTAATATACAAGCATTGAGATGAATTATGGTATAATATTTGGTTGACATGGAAATGATCTTTTAATTCAGAGAACAACAACAACAATATGGCAGTTACAAAGGAAAATGTGACAGTTTCTTTATGGAAGTGGTGTCGCAGCTCTGTTTTTCTGACGGTACACCACCATCCAAAGATGTCATCAGATTACTTTTGTCTCACATAACGCTAGAGTCACAAAAAGGTCAACGACGAAAATTTACCAAGGCAATGACAGTATTTAATGATGAATTGGATCCAACCCCTATTTTTAGATCCTTCTTACTGCAGTTATTAATTAGAACAAGGTACTTTCAAATATGATAAACGACAAAATTTATACATGTAATCAAAATTGTCAGATCATTTCTCATGAAGTTGAATTTTATTCTGAAACACACTACCCCTTCAAATCACTTTTTGTATGAAAAGACTCATATGTGAGACATATCTATGAGTAAACATGAGAATTTGTATTTAAACATGTATTTAACATATTTATGACTAACTCGGGGAAAAGTACTGTACGTTAATTTATTTTCTAGATTAATAAGACTTATTTCAATAACTTCCACTTAATGGCATTAGTAGTCTAGATTTAAATGAACTTACCTTTATATAAAACACAGAACTGCACATGTGAAAAGGTTATGTTATTCAGAATTGGTTGTAATTCCTCATTGATTGAATGTGTTATGAATTTGCATTCTGGGAGATAAATATAAATAAGCTTACTAGATGCTTTATTCTGTTTATATTACAAGTACTTTTAATAAAATCACCAACATTCCTCATCAAAACTGCAGAACAGAATAACGTCAATTATTCAAAATGCCTTTAACAAAATGGAAGTTGCAGGTATAAGTTTTTCGTTTTAGACCACAACAACACATATTTTGTAAAGAGACATTCTGATTTCAGCAACAAGCATACAGAAAAACAGGTCCAAAGGTTTCTTATAGATAATATTTTTGTGATTTGTAGTTGGTAAGTGCTCAAGAATATTATTAGCATTCCAATCAGTACAAATTTCGCGGCACTTCTGACCAACATTTTTTGTAATCATCCAAAGCAGAATTCATACAGTCTTTGCTCTCCAAAGGCAGTAAACAATTCCGTTCAACTTTACATACAGATATACAACTCAAAGCGCATCCCCTGCTTCATACCTCGATATATTCCTATCAATTTGTGATGATGGTTCGTTAGTTACTTCTCTTTATGACAAACGATTTCAATTTCAATATTATCAACTTCCCTTTCATGAGTAGCAGCATACCTTCCTCTTTCGCATATGGCGTCTTCATTTCACAACTTAAACGCTATGCTAGAGCGTGTTCAAAGTACGAAGATAAGTCCTGAGAGTGAGCTTCTTGACACGAAATTACTATCACAATGATATATTGAGGATCGTTTGAAATTGTCTTTGTCGAAGTTTTCTAGTCGATATAGGGATCTGGTACAATTTGAGATTCCCCCTTTCACGAATAACAATTTTGGATCTGATCATACAAACTAACCATCTTGAACTTTATGACTAAACTCATCAAAGATATATATATCTATTTACAAGCATTTCCGACTCTGGAAATTCATACCGTGAATGGGAAAATTTGACTTAGGCCTTGTCTCCTTCGTGTGTGTGTGTGTGTGTGTGTGTGTGTGTGTGTGTGTGTGTGTGTGTGTGTGTGTGTGTGTGTGTGTGTGCGGGTGTGTGTGTGTGTGTGTGTGTGTGTGTATTTACTTCCTTGGCTTGAAAAGTTGGTACAGAATTTTGCGATGGTGATGCATGCATACAAGGGACGCTTACTCCTCGCGGGCACCTGGTCTCACCTCAGTTTAGATCGGGGTTCACATTTGTCTGAATATAAAACTATACCCGTGGTACTTCTTCGTTGCTTACTTTAATCCCGATTATTTAAAAAAAATGCAAAGGAAATTTATGAATTTTAAGATAAAATTTTTTATGAGATGATTTAAGCCTATATAAAATACTTATTTAAACAGGCTTCATGTATCAACAAACGGAAAAAATCAAATTGATACAAAAGGTTGTCTAAAGATGTGTTGTTTTAGCTACATTCCAAAATTATGGTTTTTGGCATTTCGATCCCAATTTCGACTTTCTAATACAAAAATGATCTTAAGGATTTTTTCGCAGACTTTGTAGATTAAAACCAGGGGAAATGCATGAATTAGTACGCGCTTTAATTGCCTTATCTTTCAGAAAGCAGATCAGATTTTGATGAATATTGGTTCTTATGGAATAATCAAGCTTCCCCTTCACTGTTTCTTTACCGAATCCGTCAATTGGGATGCAGGATGGAGACAAACGAGGGTATCTTCCTTTAACTAACGTCGTCTTCAGACCAACTGCATAGATCTACAAAGCGATACAATAGAATACTCTAGGAAGGTGTCTTAAGGTGTGAAGGAATGTTGCTATTGTTGGTTTCATTCTTAGATTTCTTTCTCTTATCTGCTGCTTTTCGGGAAGTTTCGTCAATGTTGGATTCAGGATGGGGCGTCATAGAACCTATGGAGTATTATCCTTTGACTAATGTTTTTATTGTTTGATTGATCAGTGTTACGTCAATCCATGATTATTTCTCGTTTCTGACTGATGCATTGCATAGAAATTATACCTCTTTACAATGGACTCGACAGAGACGGAAGCAATGCGGATCTTCTTTGTGTCATGCCTACTGTGATGCGGGACCTCGGTTTTTATTGTTTGAAAGACAGGAAACCGATGTGCCTACGGCGGAAGTCGAACCCGCGACCTCTATTACACAAGTCATGCATCTCATCCAATGAGTCACACCGGCTTATGAAACTTTTTTAGACCAGCTGCATATATTATCCCCAATGACTGTTGGTCAGGATTCCTACAGATCAGGTTTCTTAGCTCTTTCTCAGATACAGAACACGATTGGTTCATGTTGATGTCCCTTTGCATATTTTTGAAACTAAACTCTTATTCCATATACTATGTACAACAGTAAAATACCGAGGACTGTTAAGCCAGAATATGTGTTTGTATACGTTATGACCTCTCAAATGAAGATATATATTTATCCATGTTCTCTATATACTGTAATATATATATATATATAATTTGCTTCAAACGCGGTTAACCACACTAAATAAGTGACGATTCTCAATTCACATTTTATTCCATCAGAAGTACACACCGCAACTGCATTAAAACTGAATATTTTTATGTTTTTATGCACTGAATCTTCTTTGCTCTGTATGTCTTTGGCGACTTCTCATATACGGCCCAGTCAGATGTCTTTTTCTTTCTACGTAGATATAGCATTGTTTTAAATTACCAAAGGCCCACGTGAGTGATTATGATCACTTTCGTTCAGCTGCTTCCATCTGTTTATCTGTTTGTCTGTCCGTCTTATTCTTCTTCTCCTTCTTCCGACATTCGGAGGGTTTTTTTATCAAACTTGGTATGGATGAAGTACTCAACGTTTTCTATAAGTGTTGTTAATTCTGGCCAAATTAATCACACCGAAGGTATCAGAGTAATTTAGGGGTGTGTCTTGAGCATTGCCGTTGTTTAATTTCCTGTCCGAAATCAACTATTTAACTTTTTGATGGGTTTACCTTTCCAAATAAGGTTTTCTTCTTCTTGTAAGTTGTTTATAATGCATTGCCTTTGTGTATTTTAACTGGCATTAATTGTAGTATATGCAGTTTGAAGTATATGGTGTAAAACCAAGTTAAAAGTTGGTAGGGATTAGGTACTCAAGGTTCTTAAGAAGTGGTTAAGCGCTTGGCTTGCGGTGCCGACGATCCGGGTTCAATTCCCGGGTTGCGCCACTATGTTTAAGAAGTTGGTAACCTCCTACTTCCATGTCGCGATATAACTGAAATATTGTTGAAAGCGACGTAAAACACCAATCAACTATCAACCAAACATCTTTACAAGTGTTTCGTAGCTCTGTTGACCAGGTCAAAGGGCTGATCCTTGGGCTGGATAACATAAACCCTAGACAGTTCATTTCTTTGACAAACTTCATCAGACTGGCTGCATAGATCAACAAACAGAATGTATCTGATTTATTTGGAAGGGCAGGTTAAGAAGACTTGTTGAAGATTAATAGACGATATACCTATTACCAATCCCCGCAGAACATGGGTTCAGGTTACGATCAACAAAACTGCAAATGAAAACTGGAGGCGTTCTGGCTATGTTAATCTTTCTTTTCCTTCTCTTCATAACTATTACGATTGCAAAATCCTAAACAAATGAGAATGAGTTTAAGATTCAGTTTGTCATATGCACACGATCCATTTTCAATCTCTTCTTTTCCTATCAATAGGACAAATACTTAAATATTCTGAAAAAAACTATGTATTTTGCAGCACCGACGAAGTGAAAGAATATCTAGAAAATTATTTAGAGAGTGCAAAGGATATTTTGTCTACAATGAAAAAACAAACAGTCTCAATGGATGCTACTGGACATCTGACAGAACAAAATACACACTTAGTAGATCTCAGTTTGTTGGTAATACAGTGCTTAGAGGTAACTAAATATTACATTTGACAAATTATCATTTCAAAAGATATGGGTTAAGAACGGAAATTCGGAATGTAGACTCTCTCAAATGACTAGTTAAACAGTCTTCCAATGCATTTTTATATAAGAAAATAGAAATTATTTAGCCATTTATAAAATCTATAAAGCCACCTAATTACACTTCACTTTAAATTTACCTAAGCTCATGTAGATTTAAATTATTTTTTTTTTTACTTTTTTTATACGCCCGCGAAACACGGAACGTTTTGTGGTATGGTGATGTCCGTCTGATATGGAACGCAATAACTTTAGTAAGCGTCATCTGTTTTCCATGATGCTCATACTCAGAAAGCGTAAACAGTGTAGAGGAACCCACCTTTCGATTTAGAGCAAAATCCGTTTTCTTGTTACAGAGTTATGGGACTTAGATTTTAATTTTACTATGTAAAGATATTATGGAGCGCGATAACTTAAGTAAAGGTCAATGTTTTTCCTGAAACTCATACACAGTGCTTAAATAGTGTATGGAAAGCCGTCTTTCGAGTTTGAGCAAATTTTATTTTGTCGTTCCGGAGTTATGGAACTTGGATTTTGCTTTTGCTATGATAGGATTTTATGGAACGTAATAACTTTAGTAAACGTCAGCTGTTGTTCATGGAACTCATACAGAATGCTTAAATATGGTAGCAGAAGCCGCCTTTCTATTTTGAGCAAAGTTTGATTTATCGTTACGGAGTTATGGGACTGGGATTTTATTTTTACTATGATAAGATGCTATGGAACGCAATAACTTAAGTAAACGTCAGTTATTTTTCATGAATCTCATACAGAATGCTTAAAGAGTGCAGAGAAAGCCGCCTTTCAATTTTGAGCAAATGCTGTTTTGTCGTTATTGAGTTATTAAACTTGGATTTTATTTTTACTATGATAAGATGCTATGGAACGCTATAACTTAATAAACGTCAGCTGTTTTTCATGAAACTCATGCAGAAACGTAAATAAGATTATTGAAGTCATATAATATAATATATTGATTGATTGATTGATTTTTGTTTAACGTCACACCAAGAATATTTCACGTATATGGTGACGGCATCTGCCTGATGCGGGGCATACAAATTTTGACCTTTGCAACGGACAAACCAGAAGCAGTGAAGGATCTTTAACGTGCCATGCATACCACGACACGGGGCTTCGGATTTTACTGTCTCATCCAAAAGACAGGACACCGGCATGACCAGAGCGGCCTTCCGATCAGTAGACGAACGCGATACCACTAGACCACGACGGCTTTCAATATTTCATAAAATATTAACAAAGAGACCCAAGTTTGGGGGTAATAAAACCATATGTTCAAGTTGATCCCGTCCAAAGTAAGCCACGTAGGCCTAGGTAAAGTTATTGTTGTAGCAAGCTGTCCGTCGTCCTTCCGTAGCTCCATCACATTTTCAATAACTTTAGAACCACGGAAGGTAATTGGACTTGACTTTTGCGTCGGATGATTCATGCAACCAGGGGACACTTACTCCTCCCGGGCATCTGGTCTCACCTCGAGTTTATTGGAGTTCGCATTTGTCTAAATATGACACTATACACGATATTGTCCTTTATTCCATGGATTATGAGATATGGTTTACCCTTTAGTACGTAAAAAGTTCCCTGCGGAGGGTTTGACTAACATTTCCCCGCGGAGGGTTTGACTTAAGTGTTATTATGTGGCTGTGACACTTTCTACACAATGTTTGGTCACATTCATGTATATATACAGTGCTGAATTATATTGTTTCGTATGAGTGTCAAGGCATTCACGGCGGGTGTGGCTAGCCAAACAGGAGACGCTCACTCCACCCGGGCACCTGGTCTCACCTCTGAATTTCAGGGGTCCGTGAATGTCCACTGTGGTACATTGTTGTTAGTGCCACAGTCAGGTTACAGCAGTGTCTTTAGTAGTGTAGTCGTTTATGGTGCCATTTCATAATCAAATTTTGCTGGTTTTTTAAAATATATATATTTAATTTTACCCCTTTTGGGCCGTATATTTTTGCTTATTTTCATATGAATTTTGATCTTAATTCTGCAAAGTAGTTTATAATGCATTGCTTTTGGTACAGTTGGGTGCAGTCCTAACATTACATTCCAGTGCATTGCTTATTACAAA
This sequence comes from Pteria penguin, assembly GCA_035048485.1. NCBI lineage: Eukaryota > Metazoa > Mollusca > Bivalvia > Pterioida > Pteriidae > Pteria > Pteria penguin. The sequence goes on along the minus strand of CM068581.1, from coordinate 75,261,560 downwards.
TAAAAAATTGTTTTAATAGAAAAATATAGTAAATGTACATGTATATAGAAAGTAAACTAAACTTGAAGTACTACTACTAAACTTGATTCGAAGTTTACTCTGCTGTCGCCAAGTAAACTTGAAAAGCAGTCATAAAGTTAACTTGAAGTGCACTTTATGTAAGTCTAGGACTGCACCTAACTGTATTTTAACATTTTTTAATGTAATGAATATATTTAAAAAGAAATGGAATACAAAATAATTGTTTTCAGGTTTTAACTGTTTCGAGCCAAAATCTCAAATGTGGTATTGTGATGATGCATTGTCCGTCGTCGATATCCTCTTCACATTTTCGACTTCTTCTCATAAACCTCTTGCGTATATGATCTGTTGTTAAAGGAGATGCAATTTTTGTGCAAATGGTAATTTATCATTAGATGAAGCTTCCACAGTTGTATACGTATAATATTGGAAAATAAAGTGTTTAGATATAAATCTGTAAAAACTGCAATTCATGAGTTGTAGTAAAGTTTCAATTATACGTAACATTGTTTGTGCTGCAGTTATAATATTCATAGAAATGTATTTCTAAATTTTATTCATTTGTTGCAGTAAGACAGAGCAATTAATGAATTTTCAATCTTTTTTGATAGCATTTTCTCAAAATTATCCCATCTTAATATATTTGGATAATATTTTCCTGTTAATTAGGTCCACGGTGGTACAACTTATATGATACCAGGAAATAAAATTAGAGCATACATACTTTTTATTTAGTGCACAATATATACGCCTTTTTCTACAACTTATGTCTCTTCAGTGATGCTCATTCTATTTGACAGGATTCCTTTCACCAAGAATCATCCAGTTGCCAGAAGTTTTCAGAATCTGAAGTAAAGGATGCCACAGTTATGCTACAGACAAACGTAGAAAAACTCCTGATAGAAGATCTTTCAGTAGAAAAATTGTATTGCATGGCAGAAATTAGATACGGACTAACCGTAACAGCAAAATATCTCTGGAAATATTTGGATTCAAAGACCAGGAAGATGGAACCCAAGATCCGAAAACTGTTGAATTCTGCCAGAAAACTTTGTGATGAATGTGGTTCTAAATGGCCAAAGTAAGAAACTTTTTTTAAAAAAAAAAACACGTCTATATATACATACAAAACTGATGATTAATAATTAACTTCAATGGAAAGATGGATCGTCTTGTGACTTCCACAGTTACACACCCCATCCCCTCTGGTTACAAACATTAAATAAAATATATTGTGTCTTCACACCTCTGAATTATACAAATACGGTTTATTCTATAAATAACATCCCCGGGATCATTACATTTTTCAAAAAGTTAATGTTTATCAAAGACTTAACAATCCGCATTAATTTCGAAATAGATGACATCATCCCAGTTTTCGTACCTCTTTACTGACCTCTCAAATGTTCGCATGGCATTGATTATCCTTTCGTGATAGTCCAAAACCCATAGTCCAAAATTTGATGTTCGTAAGCAAATTGGTGTCGTCGAAATCTATATTTCAATGAAAAGACTTGTTCCGAAAATCGTCACATTTTTCATTTCTTTCACTTTTAAATTTTACTATTTTGCCATGTGCAACTTTTTATATTGTTGATGTTACCTCTAGTTGATTGATAATAGGTGATGTGTAAATTATTGTATAGCTCCATGGTGACTTCTGCCACGTAACTGAGCCAGTAACTCCTCTTTTTTCTTTCATTACTAATCGACTGTACCAAATCCTATCTACTTCGACATGACATTTCTCGTGGAAAAATTTAATTTGTCTTATATGCAACTTTCTGTTGGATTGTACATGTATTACACATTTGAACACGTTCATATTATATCTAGCACTATGATGTTTCATAATATCTTTCCAATGTGAGATTTGCCATGTTTTGCATCGCTTTATTAAGTGCTTATTTTAAAACAGACAACTCTGATATTGATTGCACTGACATTTGTGGTGCTGTTAAATTTTAATTTGTTTGCAATTTTATAGAAGGGCGTATACAAAGTAGTTGAGAATTCCTAAAAGTTTTAACGTTGCACCTCTTATAGCAGACCCGTTTTGATATTGTTCAGAAAAAAATGTCATTGTTGACCTTACGACATCAAACAATTTTATCCCGTTGATATCTTAAATGTGATTCCAAGGTACCTTAATATATATTTATCATCATCGATGAAATTGATGTGTCAGAACTGCGCGTTCAACTAAAAGATGAACTGATGAAAATAAACTAATGATATAGACACTGAAATGGGAATTATCAATACTGGTATCAACCATATCGTGGAAGACTTTGGATTCAAAATTTCCATGGCTGGGTTAGGATATCGTCTCTAGACTCGTTTGCTGGAGTTTCCTATAATGGATTTCACTTTGTCTATAAAATTAATAAATACCATATACTTTTATGCACATATTATGGATACTACTAACAAAGAAGAACAATTATAATTTGTTTAATCTTTTTCCGAAGTATTGTTGTTCGGTAATGTAATTTCACCGGTTCTGTTCAGAAAATACGATTGTCATTTGTATACAACTTAAAAGGTTCAAAACTCTCAGGAAATTTATCCCCTTGGATGCGTAAAATTAAAAACAAATGACATATTCCTATTCATTTACTTATTTCCTGTATAATAATATGGTCCTTTAATAATTCAAAATATGTATATAAACGGGCAGGTCATATCATTACTGGTGACCAAAATTGTATTTCTGATAAATGTTTGCCTTCATTTTTTCGAAAAGGACCTAAATATAAGTTACCGTATTAGAAGATACGTTACAAACGTACTGTAAACGTTGTTGTGAAAAAGAAAAAGTAAAAGTCCATGCTCTTAATGATTGGAAATATGAGATTCTATAAAGTATCGACATCCTTATTAACAACTTTACGGAAAATCCCTTACATAACCACCTCATGACTATGTCTGATTTCAAAATTAACATTGAGAAATATGATCATCGAACCATGCATTGGCTCCATACATTACAAAAAAAATCAATATGAATTACGTTTTACATCAAATTCTAGTCACCGCTTCACCACTGTACTTTCTAAACATATTACGTCTGCTCTAATGGCAATCAAAAAGCATATTATTAAATACTGTAAAGTCACTTTTCATAACAGAAACATCAATTACTTTTGATCCATAAATAACTAGCGAAGTTCTGGAAAAACTCTTTTTACGTAATTTCCACACTATTCAAATCCCTACAATTCATTTTTCTACCTTATATACCTCTCACATGATTTGATTAAAAGTAAGTTGTTGTCTCTCATACGTTGCTGTTTTAACAGAGTGTAAAACATACATCTGTACTTCCAATAACTCTGGATTATTTTCGAACAGACAACATACTTCATATAAATACTGGAATTGCGCTGATTTATGAAAAGCCATAGAATTTTTTATAGATAATATACCCAAGGACTTCTAAAACGCCTATCTAATATCATTAAAGTTTAATCATTAACAAGGGTAAATAATTGCATCAAACTAGATTTATTTCGAAATTTGAATCATATTTGACAATATGATTGATACTATTACACGTTTCTTTTAAAAAAATGATTTGATTTCATCAGTTTTGTATACCACGTTCAAAATTTCATGTGTTTAGTTTAGTAACGAGTATGCGCCCCCCCCCCCCCCCCCCCCCCCCATTTGCTTTAACGCATACACGCAATATGGACCGCATGGATTGACATAAAGTTCAAATTTTTCTCATAAGAATATTATTCCACTATTCTTGAAGAGCACGTGCCAACTCATCCACAGTTCTTGGTTGATGGTGACGTTTACGTAAGCGCCTCCCTAACTCATCCCACATGTGTTCTATAGGAATGAAGTCGGGTGAACGTGCTGGGCAATCCATTACATTAATTCCCTGGATGTTTAGAAAGTTTAAGGTGACTCTAGTCGTGTGCGGAAGTGCGTTGTCTTGTTGAAACGTCAACGGATTGTTGACAGTTTGATGACCTTGAATTAATAGAAGGAGCTCAGGCTGTAAAACGTCATCAATGTAGGCTCTCAAAATAACCAGTGATGCCTTGAAATGTTGATTGATGATTCCCAAAACCATGACGCCACCACGGCCAAATTTGTCACGCTCAATTATGCAGTTTGCGGCAAAACGTTCATGGCGTTTCCAATAACTGCGCTGTCTTCCGTCAGTAATGGACAAATTGAATCTTGATTCGTCCCTGAACACTACGTCATGCCAAATACGTCGATTAGCAAGCATGTTCCGGGACCAGGTCAGAGGATTTCTTCGGTGGCGAGGAGTTAGGATCATGCCTTTCAATGGGCGAAGGCATAGCAAACCTTGCTCTTTCAATCGTCGGCGTACTGTCCTGGGGTGGATTTGCCTACCGTGACGACCTATCACATCTCTTGACCTGCTTACGGCTGGCGCAAACCTGTCATGTAGATGACGTTGCCTTATGGAAACGTCTTGTCGTTACGCGTGGCTGACCACTTCGAGGACGATCCTTAACACTTCCTGGGGTCCGATACTTCCGTACAAGTCTCGTGATTGTAGACAAATGAACCTTGAATCGTCCTGCGATGATAACTTGATTTACGCCGGCGTCTACAAGGCCTAGAACAGCAAACCCCTGTTGCTCAGACAGTCTCGGCATTTCACTCGTTAGTTTTAATGAAGCAAAGTTTGAAATCAGGATAATAAAGGCACTAGGTACCAGCATACGTTATTTCTGAAGAAAATGACTCGGTGTAGAACACATGGTCGAGTACTTTTTGAAAAGCGCACGGGTGAGCAGTATTACGTTATGGTTGAGTGATTTGTCTCGCAGATAGCATGAAAGTTACCGCAATCACACAATTTCAAACAGATATTCAAATCGATTTATTTTCAAAACATTTATGTTTTACATGAAAAAAAAATAACATATAGGCGTATAAGTCCCTGAGTATATTTACGTGGAATTTGATTGCAAAATTTAATTGAAAATAGTTTGGATTCCTATTGGTCCTTACTGCACATCTCTTACAGAAAATTTATTTCTGTTATTATGATGGATGACTTTATGCACTCTATTGAAAAATCTAAAGGTTTTGATTTCATTCATGAATTCAATGATACATCCAGATCTTTTAATGACATCTTAGTTATCGATAACCGCTTTTCAATTAAACAAAGCTAATATCTGTGATACAGAAACACATTTCTTAGACTTAAACATTAATAAAATTCATATAAATATTTATTATAAACGTAACGATTATGTATTTCCTATTGTAAATTTCCCTTATTTGGATGGTGATGTCTCTAGACCCCTATGATATGGTATCAATATATCACAGTTTGTTTGATTTGCCAGGGGCTGCACTGATGTTTGAACTCAAAGTCACAGATATCACAAACGTAGAATAACGTTTGGCAAATTCTTTAGATCGTATTGAGAATGTTTATCTAAAGTCGGAAATTCACTTTTCAACAATATGTATCCAATCACATTTCCTACGGTGATTTGTATACAAACTTAGGATGGTCTAAGGTTCCGACAATTTTATTTCATCGGGTTCCAAAGTAATTAAATGCTTTCGTCATAGACAAAAAGATTACAGGTCTTGTGTTGGGCCACTCTACAGCCTTATACTTGAACGGTGCACGCTGAGTAACATGGCGGTCGTGACTTAATGTCTGACCTTGTTGAAATCCCCTTCAGAGGAGACATGATCCTGAACCTCGTCCCCTTGACTGTTAGACGTGACTCCTACAAATCAAGGGTCTGTACCCGCTTCCATACCGGCAGAGCAATGCTTCCACATTTTGTCGTTGCTTTATATTTTTTTTTCTGTATTAACATACGTGTTGATATCTTTTTATAACCTCTCAGCTTGAGACACTTGTTAACACTAAATGTGGAAGAATATTTATGTAATATTTTTATCAACAAATAGATTTATTAAGCATATAAACAAGTGTATTTGCTTTTTCGGTTTACTGTATTTATAAATATGTATTAGTGAAATATTCTGCGGATACCTCATGCTCTTTGTTTGTTCGGTATTTTCTCTGCCAAACCCATATTATGTGCTATAATATATAATACAGGTCTTCTTTTTTTCTGTACTTTAACATTTTTCAAACAGAAGAAAAAAAGGAGGGACAAATTTTTCTCTTTGCCACAATTTCTTACTGCCTTTATGAATTTAAATAATGTTTAACAAGGTTGATGCCCAGGGCCAAAGCATGTGCCTTCTTGAGGTCCTGATTAATAGCCAAAGGGGAAATGTTTCCATACTTTCATATTTCATCCCTTGAAATTAAGCGACGGGCGTATTATTCCATGATTGGTTCCTGCTTGCTGCTTTTGTTTTGTTATTTTCCTTTGCAAAAGAGAAGATAGAAGATATCTTCAGACCAAGCTGTATGACACCATTCACCGAAGACATGCACATAAAACATGATTATATTCAAATAAACACAAAAAATTTCAAAAATATTCGATTGTTTTAAAGTTACGATACCGATTATTATAGTCAATTTAAGTTTTATATTTCTATATTATTTTCTATATTTCACCAACTTATTTGTATAGTAAGGATTATCAGATGATTTTTAATTGAAGTACCATTGTATACCATTATGACTTGTACTCCTTTGTGTTTCTTTGTCCGGTTTCAATTTCATGAAAATTTACAAATAATTTTGGTGGTGTTATATGAAAGGGTAGGCTTTGAATTTGTGCTCCTGGGTTTCAAAATCAGTATTAGGATTGCCCTATTCTAGCTCGCCTGAGCTAAGGGCTCAAGTGAGCTAAGTCATAGTGTTTCCTTTTGGACTTTGTCACTTTGAAATTTTTATTGTAATTTCTTTGATTTCTCTTCGTACTTTGCTTAAATGAACTTATTTTTTATGTTATTTGATTTTAAGGACAGAAATATTATTGTGATGCAATTGAATGCTAAAGTTTATTTTAGGATTTAAAAAGGTAAGATTAAAAAGGAAGGGGTGCATTATTTAAATGTTATGTCCAGCACTTATGGATTTTTTTCACAATTAATCCAAGGATTTTGATGAAACTTAAGATGACTGAAATTCTCATGGTTCCTGAAAAATGTGTTTTTGCCGAATTAGGTTTATCCAGGGTAGGGCAAATTAGGAAATTTTTGAATGAGGAAATTGTACTCAAGCGAGTGATATACGCCCTTGTGGGCCCCTTGTTCATCTTAGTTCTTCTGCACTATTGTCAAAAATCAATTCAAACCTGAAAAGAGGTTAAGCAATAATGTATTTATACTCATGAACAGAATTCACTGAGATAATGGATCCTCTTGAAAATTTATAGACAATAAAAATTAAAATTTCCATAGAAATTGTGTTAATTTTTTATGCCATATTTCAATCCACCCCATCCCAGCAAACAACGTTTTAGAGATATATGGGTATACTCTATGTGTCTGTCCGTCTGTCCATCAAACTTTTACGGGACATAATTTCTTCATGCTATATTGAAGACCAATATTTCACACACTTGTTTTCCATGACCCAAGGTTATCTGTGTCCATGGTTATCTGTAAAAAGTTCAAACTTTTCTTGGCGTTAATTCAATTACTTTTCATCCTAGGGTAATGATAATTGGTACAGTAAGGTGCAGTCCTAACATAACATTATGTTAACGTCGCTTTAACGTGAAGTTTGCTTTTCTCGTGTGCTCAGGACTGCTGAACAAATGCGTTTGCGTTAATACAAATTTCCACGTGAACTTAATTTCAAGACCGCGTGAACGCGCTGAAATGCCGCGTTAACGCGCTTGACTGCCGCATGGACGTGCTTGACAGCCACGTTCGCTTGTTTACAACTTAAAACTTGTATTAACATGTTCATATAGAGGGATTTGAAGGAGAATCGATATATACATTGTATATTTAAATATAAAAATATACTAGATGTGTAAGTAAAATATTTAGAATTAAATAGGACCCCTCCGAGTTTAGGGATGAATTTTAACATTATTGAACGCAATTTCCGAACATTGATTTAATGAATTTCTTTCTTATTTTAGGAAAATAATAATAATAATAATAATAATAATAATAATAATAATAATAATTATAATAATAATAATAATAATAATAATGATAATGATGATGATGATGATGATGATGATGATAATTATTATATTCATATATTATAGAGAATAGCTTAATTAAAAAAAATAATAATAAAATACATAAATAAGAAATACATGTAAATAAATAAATAAATTTGTTATAAATGAATAACAAGTAAGAAATAAATACATAAATAACAAATTAAAAATAAATAAATAAATAAAATTGGGATGTTATCATGCTAGTATAAACTGACGAAGTTTTTCATAAATATCTTATTGCATGTCTACGCGATAATATCCTTTGTTATATTACATATGAAATCTTTAATGCATGGTGACATTTTAACATTACGTTTAATACACGTTTTTATGGCGACATTCGCGGTAATTTAATTGGATCCATTTTATTTACTCCATCCGTAATGCAAAGAGAATTACAAATATAGACATTTGAACGTGCGACTGGAACGAGCGCACGCGGGAATAAATCGCGTTAACACGAGGAGCGTACGCGCGTCCGGTCGAGCAGTCCTAACACGTGTGCTTAAGCAGTCCTCGTGACCGCTTTTCGCGTTAACATGTATTTTATGTTAGGACTGCACCCAACTGTACATAAGTATAATACCCCACTGAGGATCTCTTTTGTTTTAGGATCATACTATCAAATGTCAGAATTACCAGACTAGTTTCATACGGTGTCTTTTCCGAGTACTACTAAGAGGCTGTGTATCCAAGGAATCATCAAACTACACATAAAGGATGTTAACAGTGTAATTGATGACATAAGGGTGTATAAATTAGTGCTGTTCCTGTTCGCCATGTATTGATATAAATTTCACAACCTTGCATAATGATCCTTGGTTCCAGGAGCAACGTTCTGATATAACACTTGCAAGCTACCGCCGCCTCGTTATCATTGTAATTTGACTTCGTGTAAAATACCACCGTTTTTATTTGGAAATCTGTTTTGTCGTCCATATGCAAGTCAAATTTTACTGGTCTAGTTGTTTTGGGGATACATAAAAATGCGTCTAGCCAAAACCTCCTGGGCAGCTTGTCTTATCTGATTACTATTGATCTTCGAGGTACGCTGTTAGTTTCACAGTGGCATGCACATATACATGTTATTAGTGGAAAAAACCACAGAAAAAGACAAAACAAAAAAATTCGATTGTACTGAATTTACGATATCGACTTAGAACCGTCAATTAAAGCAACAAAGTCACTCAATTGGTGTGGTTAACGGTTTAGCGGGCCCACTTTCCCACTCACAGTTAAAGCAGCACAAAGGACACACATTTAAAAATTTATAAATAATCCTCCATATAGAGATAATGGATCAACAGGTTTCCCAAGATGAGAAGTCATAAAAATCTTAACACACGAAAAGTACTAAAAAGAATATGCTAGTATCAAAAATATGCGACATCAACTTAAGTAAACGGTGCTCTTCTTGTTTGTAAGCGAGCTCAGATCATTGGTCTGTAGGAATCCCGACTAAGGTCAGAGGGGGCGAGGCTCAGGACCTTGTCTCATCTGAAAAGATTTGGACAATGCCCATCATAGAGTCTCCACCGCCCTGTTAGTCAGCGTGCAACGCTAAAGTAAAAGTCTGAATAAGATTGAAGAGGGACCTTATACTAGAGTTATGGTCTTTGCGATGATCTTGGGGCTATACTGTCGATGTCAAAGATGGTTTAATTATTTTAGAACTACTAGATATGAATTATCGAAACTTTCAACCCTCCTTAGTTTGTACACTAGGTCCCCATAGAAATTAGGATGAAAACTTCCGTTGGATACGTATTTCTGAAAAGTCGCATTTCTGAGTTTAGATAACATATCTGAAAAGGATCTGTAAAATTTATCAAAAGTGTTATCTATATTTCTGAGAAGTTTCAAAGTGATTTGAACATTTTCTCGTAAAAAAAAATCCAAAACGTTAGTGCAGGCTCAAACAAAACGAACCAACTGACTTATATAAATAACATATGATGGGAGTCTAGGGACATCGCCATCTAAATAAGGGAAATTTACAATAGGAAATCCGAAGTCGTCACGTTTATCATATATGTTAGTATGGATATTGTTACTAATTATTTTGATATTTAAGTCCAAGAAATGTGTTTCCTGATCAGAAGTATTGGCTTTGCCAACTAACAACATCAATGTAAGGACATGACAACTTTTTACACTTAAAAATAATACCATTTAATATATAAAACTAATTTCAGAATATTTTTTGTCAAATACATGTGTCGGTTCTTTGGAACCGAAATGTACCATGATGTATACCAGAGAAAAGACATCGACATCCTGCGCTGGATTATCATTCCTGAGCTTCACGAAAATAGGGTAAACACTTTAAACTTTAACACTGCATGTTCCATTATAATATGATTGTGTCTCTATATATATAAGATTTTCATTCATATCGATGTCATTTTGTTTTGGACTTTTCACGTGATTATATATTAATATGTTGTATTTGTTTTATGTTTATAAAATAAATGTTCTCCGAAAGAAAACAAAAGAGTTTGATTGAGGTTTTCCGATTCTGCATTAACGTTTTTGGAAGAAACTATTCTATCTATAACTAATACACAGGAGATCATTTTTATGACCCACTACTACAACAACTTTTCGACGAACTTTCTCAAAGCGAATCATAATTTCTATTTTTGCTTTCAGGCCAAAATCACAAAAATCCGAGGGAACATAGCATTTGACATGTCAGTCTCTCCATCTCTCTGTTCATTTTCCTTTATAAATTCATCTTTATCATGACCCCGAAAACGATGTTCGGAGGAATATAGGAATCACCCTGCCCGTCTGTCTATCCGGTTATGAAACCTGGTGACCTAGACCTTGAACTTTGGCTTTAAAATAATACTTAGTTAAAAGTTCTGCAAGAAGATTTTTCTAACAGTAGTAACAGGGCTATCGTATGGTTAAACCTTCAGTACTTCTTCGTTCTTTACTTCACATTCAGCAGAACAAGTAGTACATTTTGATATTAAATCTTTTGACCTAATGACCTGGAACTTTGGATTTGCATTAATAATTTGGTTTCAAAGTTTTGCGAGCAGATTTCTCTTACGATATACGGGATTGGACTTTCATTTTTCACACATACACACATTCACCATAACAAGTCCTAACTTTTGTTACTAAGTTCATAGATCTAGTAATCTTGACTTGAAATTTGACCTTGTAATAATAAATTCGTTGAGAAAGCAGCTTTCTTATAATGTATGCGACAAAGGTTTCATATTTCACACACACATTATGAATCTTGATTTATTCATCATAACAAGTACAACACATTCACTTTTCTTCATTTGTTGTGGCATTGGTATTAATCCAGTTAATGGGCATACATCAAGTGTTGGGTTGTTGTTGTCTGACCCAGTTCGGATTATTCTTCGTTCATTTATTATATAATATATATATATATATATATATATATATGTATATATATATATATATAAACATTATTAAATATGTATTTTTAATAAATATATATATATATATATATATATATATATATATATATATATATATATATATAAGGTGACAGAATGTCCAGACAGATTCATAGTTTGTGGAGAACAATACAAGTTACTGAGAGAGAAATTAACAGAAGCTGCCCTTAATAAAGACATGGACCGGCTTACCGAAGATCTGAAGGTAAATAATATTATATATATAATCTTGAGAATGATTCAAAGTCCACTTTACGTTCTGTAATATTAATTGCACTTATTACAAAATGATTATTCTGTTCAATCTAGTTTCTTGTTTATTCTTGTATATTCTCCATGTCATTTGCGACGTTTTTAGCTGAGTCAAATGTCACTTTATAAATTCTATTTAACTGCATGCTTACGAACTGGAATACAAGCTTTATGTAGTGTCACAATAATATTCTTCTTATATGGGGATGATAATAATGAAATTTAATTTTTTTTAAGTTACAAGTATGTTTACTATGATCATGATTTCAGTTTTCAAAAATAACATTTAATATCTCTTCTTTAGATTAACTAGACAAACTTGTATTCTTTTGGTTAAATGAGACATGAGGTATTACATCTGACAACAATGTGTTTTAATTTCACCTCATTAAAACCAAAAGTTTAATAAGGGGGCCAGGTAGCCCAATCGTCCTGGCTTCGCGGGTTTTCTCCGTGTACTCCTCTTTCCTCTCACACAAATGACACCCTTACACCAAAATCCGTGCCAACTAGCAAGATTAATATAAGTTGTCTTGTTCCTTAATCGTTGTAAAATAATAAAGTTTAGATTTTAAAGACGATTACCTTGTACCACCATATCTAAGATCAATTTCAAATTAATTATTGGATACTGGATTTAACAATATATTTTATACCTTGTTTGGTTGGGTTTTTTGGGGTTTTTTGGGTTTTTTTTTTTTTTTTTTTTTTGGAGTTTATCACTTAAAACATGCAAAATAGTTCGAATTATAACTTTCTACCAGGAACCTTAGAAGTTTCATCACATTTCCATTAAATCCTTTTTATTTGTAATATATATCAACGTATCAAACAAAATTGAGTTTATGAGTTAAAACTAACATACATGTCATTTTGAATTTATAATGAAGAAAACCCATATTAGCGAAATGGTTTATTAGTAACCTTTCTCTATTACAAACCTGACGATTTGAATTTTATTATTACCAACTTCCCTTTCTGAGCAGCAATACACCTTCCTCTCCCGCATATGGCGTCTTCATTTCACATCTTATACGTTATGCCAGGGCATGCTCTAAATACGAAAATTTCGTCCTGAGAGCGAGGCTTCTTGACACGAAACTACTCTCACAGGGATATATTGAGGAACGTTTGAAATTGTCACTGAGGAAGTTCTATGCTCGATATAGGGATCTATTGCAATTTAAGATTCCTCTTTCAAGAATGTTAACCGATACTTTCGGACCTTACCATAAAAAATAACCATCTTAACTTTTTCACTATATTTGATCTGACATAATGCGTATATATATACAGACATTTGCTCACCTGCGTATCCGACGTCGGAATTGGCGCCTTCAGGCAGCATTTCTTGCCTTGAAAGGAAAAATTTGACTTCGTGTTCTTGTCTCCTTCGTGTGTTCATATGTGTATATTTATGTAGTTGCCTCCTCGACTTGAAAGATTGTTTAAGGACTTTTGCGACGGGTGTTGCATACAACCATGGGACGCTTACTCTTCCCGGGCACCAGGTCTCACCTCGGTTTTATTGGGGTTCGCATTTGTCTGAATGTGACACTATACACTATTCCATGGACTATTAGATATGGTTTACCCTTCGGTACTCCTTCGTTATATACATTGATTGATTGATTGATTTTTCTTTTACGTCACACCACGAATATTTCACGTGTATGGTGACGGCATCTGCCTGCTACGGGGCATAAAAATTTTAACCTTTGCAACGGACCCACCCAAAGCAGTGAGGGATCTCTAACATGCCATGCATACCACGACACGGGGTCTCGGTTTTTATTGTCTCATCCGAAAGACATGACACCGGCATGACTATAGCGGGACTCGAACCCCGGCCTCCAGATCCGGAGTCCGACGCGCGATACCACTAGGCCACGCCGGCTTTATATATATATATATATATATATATATATATATATATATATATATATATATATATATATATATATATATATATATATTATATATATATATATATATATATATATATATATATATATATATATATATATATATATATATATATATACATATATATGATGACGTCACAATAACGTTAACAATAGTCACTACTCCCTGAAGAGTCCAGTAACATGGATGAAAACGTTAGGAGGAACTAAATATTAACTGTGCGACGTTATCTATCATAACGGAACTTTATCATAATTTGTATGCTTACCATTTCGAATTAAATTTATATAAATATATATATATCTATATATATATATATATATCTATATATATATATATATATATATATATATATATATATATATATATATATATATATATATATATATATATATATATATATTTATATATATATATATATATATATATATATATATATATATATATATATATATATATATATATATATATATATATATATATATATATATATATATATATATATATATATATATATATATATATATACGAGCTATAATGTAGTTACATTCCACCTAATGTTATCAATTTTCACACGCAATCTCCCTATGAAGCAAACTCCCTATCGCTTAGACTTATGATCTAAGCGATGATCTCGGAGCCATACTGTCGATGTCGAAGGCATTTAATAATCTTAGAACAGCCGTTATGAAATTATTGGAACCTTTGGTCTTATTTTGGGATCAGAAGGTAATAGGTCAAAGTCATGGGGCCTTGACGAAAGAAACTGGATTCTTTTCCGAGCTATAACTGCAGTTAAATTCCGCCTGTTGTTATGAATCTTCACACGCAGACTCCATATGAGTCGTGGATGTGCCCTATTGAAAACGTTATGCAACTCGGCATACTTATAATACTTTGCCATTATAAGACACGAGGGATTATGGATCTGGTGCAATTTGAGATCCTTCTTTCAAGAATGTTTACCGACATTTTGTGATCCGACCATACAAACTAACAGTCTTAACTTTTTGACTATACTTTATTAGACATAGTATGTATATATACAGACATTTGTTCACGTGCATTTACGACGCCGAAACTTCAGTTCAAAAGCATTTTATACCGTGAAAAGGATGATTTGACTTAAAGGTCTTCTAGTGCTCATATGTGTAGTTATATATTTACTTGTTGCAGCACTTTTGCGACAGATGTTGCATGAAAACAAGGGACGCTTACTACTCCCGGGCACCTGGTCTTACCTCGATTTATTTAGAGTTCGCATTTGTCTAAATATGACACTATGCATGATATTGTACTTTTATTCCATGGACTACGAGATATGGTTAACCTTTTGGTACTTCTTCGTTGTTTGTTTGTTTACATTACATCATATAATGATTACTTATTACATTCCATATATAGTGTACATAACGTTCATTATATAAAAGGACAAGTTGATCCGGTACTACCGCGCTGAAGTTTACATCTGAGGACCAGGATTTGATTTCGGATTGAGTATTTATATTCTGATTTATATCATCCATTACCTTTCTTTCTGCTCTTCTGCAGACACAGTATATAAAGCAGATTTTGTTGTTGTTCATTATTTACCCTATTTCCGTTTCTAGAATGCAACTAGGATCAACACATTCTTAGCGTTGTTTAGGGAGATAACTCTATCCTATTTACATGATGAACCGCAACGAAGGTTTACCTCAAAGGTAAATGATTTATCTATTTCCAGTGACTTAAATGAAGAAATTAGTTGCCAGTAACATTAAAAATATATTTAAACAATTATAGATTTGAAATGTTGATATTCAGAGTAGATCTTTACATATCGTTTGTATTTAGGAATCCTTTATGCATAACATAATTACTCGATCCGTGCGTCTATCAGTAATTTCGCTTTCGTTAGCTGTCAGAGGAATTGTCTTTGGTCGCTGAAATTATACAGAAAAGAGGATACTCTGTAGAGTTTAGCCTCCAAAAAGGCAAAGATGAAGGTCGTCGTCGCTAAAACTACTATTTGGTTATCGTTACTTTCTCTTTAGCCATCTTGTTCATGGCCACCAAACAGAAGATGACAAATGATTGAATAAGGTTGTGATTTTGAGAATAAAGGCCAGTTCTCCTATTACGAATACTATGATCATTGATGAGAGAAATGCTGTCATTTTTGTAATTCTTATACTGTTTTCCATTGCCTTAATTTCGTTCTAAATGTTCTTACTAACAGTGTGAGTCAATGCCAATAAAGCAATTTATTCATTGAAATACAGAGAAACATTTAATTTTATGAAATATTTACATACTACCAATTACATGCACATTTAATGTAGGTTTCAATACATTTAATGTAATTATCAATGTAATATATAGCCTTGTAGAGTTGTATACGTACATATAATTCATTTAATATAACAAGATGTATATGTTACTGGAAACTTGATAATTTACTTTTTGATGTATGTTAAGTGAATATGTGTCATTTGACAAATGCAATTGCTCATACAGTAGATTCCGCGTGCACTTGAGATTACCACTTTTAACTTATAATTTCAAGGTTGTTAACAAAATTAAGGATGTGATGATTAGCCACGAAGTCTTCAAGGACCAGGTAGGTCTGCTACCAATAAAAATGCAACAACAACACTATTTCATATTTACAACAATATCACATATACCTATATTACCATAGCATATACATAGACATATATGTAGTTAAATAAACTATACGACTTTTGTTAAACAGATTAATGGAACAAAGTTTTGTTCTCCGTTATTAAGATTAAAAAATTAAATCAAATATGAAGGAATGTACGATTTTTCATTTTTTCCTCCTAATGACTATTCTCTATTTGCATAATATCAGATATAAAGAGAAAACTGCAAGCTGCAACAACGACCGTATAAACGTGTGTGCTTTATCTGTTCCTCGTATTTTTTATTTATTATTATTATTATTTTGCTTCTATATCATGTACATTTTTAATCAATTCCTTTTATCGCCCACTTGATGACATGATGACACTTACAAATTAAGATATTAAAGGAAAACCTGATTGTTACCATATTTTAAGTTAAAGAGATCAGAAACGATGTATATAAGCAAGGCATGACCTTTTGTTTACAATAGTAACGTACTTTCTTTTTTGCATCAGCATCTTACACACTTGTGACGTCATTTCCGTTTCGGAGAACGAATGAAGAACATCGTTCAGGTGAATGAAAGATGTTTTTATCAAAATACTATTAAAAAGAAATCATATTAAATTTTTCTGACATATGACTTGTCTACATTATCTTGCAGCTTTTCGAAATGTATGATGAAAAAATGACGATCAGGTTTTCCTTTAAAGACAAGATCAATTCATTTATAAGAAATATGTTTTATGTACTTATTCTTCTGCATGTCCGTGATGATTTCTTTCATACAGCTGTGTCAGATTTCATTTCTTTTAAGGGAATATTGATCAATGTCATATGCACCAATACACTATGGCATCAGGCTCCTGCTTTCCATATCCAACGAGACATGGATTTGAGACATCAAAATACTGTATCTTTAATATTTCATTTCTTCTTGGTACTGCATCATTTACAAGGGGATCACACCTTTCTAGAGCCATTGAAAAGGATAGCAAAGGAACCACAAAAAATGA